>BSBK01006848.1:3582500-4182500 GCA_027943335.1 Chamaecyparis obtusa
AGATTTAAGAAACCCTTGGATTAAGGGTTTAGAAGTGCTAAATTTGAGGATTTTGGGGTTCTCGATGAACTGAGCCCTATTCCTTTGAGGTTTTTTCATTTTTAGACATTATTAAAGACTGATGAAGGTTTTGAGTCTTGGGAGTGCAAGTATTCTATGGTTTCTTTGTTATTTGGGGTCTTTTTAAGCACTTCTGAAGCCATAGTGTGTAGACAGTCACACTTGGTCTAAAAGAGTCCATAGAAAGTTGACTGCCCTAGTTTGATGTCAAAAATAGTCTATAGATGACTATCACATGATTTATTTTAGATTTCTCCACCAAATGATCTCAGACCGGTCGCAATTGAAAGCTATGACTCCAAGTAGACTTCCTATGGAGTTAGATTTGAAATTCTAATCCACACAAAGTCGGCAAAAAACAAATACCAATAAAAAAAATGTTAAAAACATAGTTTTATCAATCTTGTTTGAAATATTTCCTCTTCCAACCTTATAATCATAAACCTAACACTAGTACATTTACAGTGTAACATGATGTGGTGATTCAAAAATTTAGGGTTTTGGAAGTTCATCTCTGAATCAAATGTATATAAATAATGATAAAAAATGTGCCAGCAAATACCAAATATATGATGCCCTAGCATATTTCTCATGGGTCCTAAGTAGGTAACCAATAAAACAATGCCAAAAAAATGGAGAGTAAGGAAATCCTTACAGGCGATCCTCCTTTTACACCAAATCACAGTGGCAACCCTCGCAGGTAGGTGTTCCTCCTTTTACACCAAATCATAGTGGCAACCCACACAGGTAGGAGGTCCTCCTTTTACTCTCACCAAATAACAATTCAAACAATCGCAGGCTCCAACTCCTTCATGCACTCCAAATTAAAACCAAATAATGAAATGAGATACAAAATATTTTTTATTTTTAAAGTTATGCCCGTGTTGGTCAAAATTTTGACCTACAAGGTATTAGTTAGAATTTTAACTAACACAGGCATGGATTTAAAAAAAAGGAATTTTTCCTTCTATAATTTGACCAACCTAAACCTTTTTAATTGATTGTCAAAAATTTTGGTAGAAAAATGAGGTCAAATGTAGTAGTGACTTATCATGATAGTTACAAACATCTAAAAATATGTTGAAGGAAGCAAAGATGAAGAACTAAGATATCTACATAAGGAAAAGATGGATATGACAGATAAGGATAAGGAATACATTGGGTAACTTATTGATGAGTCTATAGCTTCATATTGTTGACTTGAGAATGTTACATTAATCTACTATGAAGAAGAGACTTGAAATCTACAAGTCAATGTGGTCGGTAAATAAAGACTTTTGTATACACCAGGCCAATGAAGTATGTACCAAGCGACAGTATTAATTGAGCTAGTATTCACCGATGCATTTCTATGTTAGCCAAGTATGGATGCAAATATTAAATGCTAGAATAGTTGACTGAAATTTATGAACTGGAAATTGTTATGATTTTGAGGTTAATGATGAAAGTTAGTTATGAGATCCACAGCTGACAAATTCAAGGTAGATCTAAAGGATGAGATTGAAATGTGTTAAAGACATATATGTAAAGGAAGGTTTAAGCTGAAAAATGGACGAAGGAGATTAAGAGGCAAAATCCAATAGCTAATATTAAAATGGTTTACTTGTCTATATAAGAGATATGAGTTTCATTGTTGAATCATGCTGGAGGAAGAAGACTATAGAGATTTTGTGTGAAGATTATATTCATGCATGCCTAATCAAACAGGTTAAAGAAAGAACCAAGTTGTAAACATTACCGAGTGTCGGAGAACTATTTACCAAGTGAAAGTAAGTTGAGAAATCTTAAGGAAGTGAATTGATTAGTGATCAGAGGATTTTTATGAGCATAGCATAGATCTAAATATATGTAATTGATTTGTATTTTAATCAGATCATTATTTTATCAATTTAACCATTGATTCAGAAAATCTCTTAATCAAGTGGACTTAACAATCTTATGTTCTTCCCTAAGACATTCATTGAATGTAAAGTATTATCTTGTTGACCCCATAGTGAATGCCAGTCAAAAGTTAACTATTAGTGATAAATCATCTAACCAAGTCACACTTAATAGTGTGTATTGTAACCTTTAATAGGGTTGGTTCTTCACTGAGCTCACTTTAGAAGAGTGAATTATTTTACCGGTCCCAAGCAGTTTTTCCCTTAAGAGGGTTTCCACGTTAAATTATTACATTATGTGTTATTTGTGATGCTTATTTTGTTATCATACTTTACATACTGCATAGTTTATTTATTCAATAATCACAGTTGGATAATTACTGGTAATCGGTAAAGTGAACAGACAGATTGATATTATATGTTACTGAGCTGCATAAATTGTTAAAATTGTTTTGTGAGATACATCTTATTATTTTGGGACTGTCGGATAACTGATCTAACTAATTCACCCCCTCCCTCTCAGTTATTCTAACAATATGTATGGTCTTGTATGAGTTAATGTTAATTATGATTTAGAACAATAGAGAGGGGGGGTGAATTAGTTGTTCTCAGGTCCAGATGTATAAAACAAACTTTAAAACTTTCCAACAAATCAGATCTCACAACCAACATCTACTCGGTCATTACTAATTGCATAATAGAAACATATAACATTGCAGTCCACTACCCAACTATACTTGACTTGTAAAACACATAAATGTTCAAACCAAAATATTCACACAAGTATTGACAATAGGATTCATAGTGGAAACCCAATTAGGGAAAAACCACTTTGTAACATGTTACTATTATTTTCACTCTTCTAAAGTGAGCTCTATGAAAGGCCAACCCTGTCAAAGGTTACATACGCACTGTCAGGTGTGACCTGGTTAAGGATTTTAACCACTCTATTAAAAGTGTGCCTTGTTATAGGACTTACATATACTCCATTAGAATGCAACCTTGTTCAAAGGATTTATACATATGATTGTTAGGTCAACCTCTATTAAAGGGATTTTGACTGATACAATGGTTAGAAAGTAACAGTAATATTGATCTATAAACATACAAATCACTTTGTAGATATCATATCCAATTCCATACACATATGCTGGCTTACTGATTGTAGAAATTTTTCATCTCCATCACTAATCTACTCTAAAATCCCTTCAAGTGATCTCAACACTTCTTCTTCAGCCTTTTCTACTTAGACAGTCAATAACATCAACATATCATATATCACCACCATTCTCTTCCTCTCCTCTTATCAACCTTACACTTTTGGTTTCCTATATACCTCTTCAATTAGGTCAATACAACTTTTTCCACTTGATCTTCTTCGTAGATCTTAGGGTTTGGCTAGATTTATCGAATTCTTCCAACTTTATGTTCTTCATCTCTTCTTCTAGAAACATCTCAAATCTCTTTAAGATTTACAATAAAATGTTTTACGGTGCCTTAAATGCTTTCATACAATCAATAAATAAAGTCAACATGATTTACATAATCCAAGAATTCAACTATGTTGGCTAGGAATCTGAATTCTTCCTCAAATGTAAATTACTGACACTCGGTCAATATAGTGTTCAACTTCTTTGTCTTCTCTAGAAAGCTCAGTCAATACTAAAACTATTTCCTTGGCTAACACTGTCTTCCTCGACAACTAACTGATGTTTGATCAACATTGAAATTACTTGGCATATACTAACTCGGTCGACACTAACATCACTCAGCTTAAACATGATTTCTTCTCTTTTTCTCAGTTAAGCCTACCAGTTTAGTCTTCAATCTTACTAAGATAAATAATACATTATCTCATCATTGTGCAACATAATAAAGTACTCATTGTAGTATCAAGATAACTCAACTTTTCCCTTAGGTGCTATTGTTACCAACCTTTCCCTCAACCTTCACAACAATCAAATAGATATAGTACTTTCTTAAGTAGCAATAGTCTTACCAGTTAAGGTTTGACATCAATGACAATACAACAATTGCTTCAATTGAAATTTCTTTGGCATTGATGGCAACACCATATGAATAACACATGGATTACCAACCAATCCAAAACCTATTTGTTCATCAGAAATATTTGTAATATCCTTAGCTTCATTTTGATTTAGAATCAATTAGCCTTGTTTTTGTGACTGTCCAGAATTCTCCCTCTTACTTGATCTTTCATCTCTTTCATGTGTTATTATTATCTCTGTTCATATCTCCCTCTTTGACAAAAAATGCCAAAGTAGCAACTGAAACATACATCCTACAAATGTAGATATCATCTTTTTTATTATTTTCTCCCTCTATCATCTTGCTTATGATTAATTCTCCATTTTTCTATTCTTTCCACAACTCTAGGCCACTCCTAAAGTGTGACCTTCTTCTGCATCAATCTATCAAATATTCTGTTATAACATATTTGATGTAGTGCTCCTAGCTTGACTAGGAAACCATGGTTAGGGGAAGGACCCCTAATTATCCTCTCAGATATTCATGAGCTTCTCTGGGTAAAGCTTTAGTGAATATGTCTACTAGTTGTTCCTTAGTGTTCACATATTCCATTCTGACTTCCTTGTTCTATACCAATTCCCTCAAGTAGTGATACTTGATTGCAATATGTTTGGTCTTTATATGCATTACTAGATTCTTCGAGATGTTGATAGCACTTGTGTTATCTGATGAAGGGTGCTCCCCTTAATACCATAAACACATAACAGAAATAGAGAAACAACAACAATATGCAAGAACATAAAATGGGCTTCTTATTATCTCCACAAATATGGAATTACAAATTTTTAGAATTACAATACGCAAAGCCACATGGGCATTCCCTTACAATATTTTGTAGGACAAAGCCTCGAATCAGTACCTAGATCTACTACTCAGAACTACCCTAGACAACACTATAGGCCTTCTTTATATAGGCATTTTCCACCACCCAAGAAGGTTCCAAAAATTTAACCCTTAGGGCTGACCAAACTTATAATTATTTTATTTTTCAATTTATTACATCAAAGTCAATTCAAAATAACTTTTGAAACCTGAACAAAAATTTTGAAGGAAAATTATTTTCTGCCATTTCAGGTGGCCCAACTTCTAGAGGCCATAAGTCATCACCAGTTGACCCGATTGACTATTATAACCCCATTTCAAAAAGTCCATGAAGCGCTCTATAGGCCTAACTTGTGCAAGCACTTGTCACCCACATTTTTGACCTCATCCGGGGCCTCTAAAGCCTTCAAAATTGAGTTCAAAGTTTCTATACCATATTCACGGGCATAACCCTAGATGCTCCTACATCATTATCACAAAAGATAACAACTAGTTCAGTGATCTCTTCTTTCATGCCTATCAACAAGTGCTTTATCCACACCAGGTTTGAACAGTTCACTACAAAAACCACATACTCGGCTTCAGCAGTGGATTGGGAAATACAATTTTGTTTCTTGCTTGTCCAAGAAACAAATCTCTATCCAAGAAAGAAAGCTCCACCACTAGTACTCTTTCTGTCATCTACATTTCCTGCCCAACCAACATCAATATATACTTGTAGTTCAAACTTTTCATACTTCTTGTAATACAGCACATAATCAACAGTTCCTTTCAATTATCTCATTATCCTCTTGACAACCATCATGTGTGTTTCCTTAGGATTGGTAGAGAATCTTGCCACAATCCCAATAGCTAGTGCAATGGTTGGTCTACTATGTACAACATATTGCAGTTTTCCAATCATAGATCTATACAAAGTCTGGTTTACTTCTACAGTCTCATCATTCTTAGACAACTTATGTCTAGTAGCCATAGGAGTACTCACTTGTCTTGAATCTTCCATCCCAAAAAAATTCATTATCTCATAAATATACTTAGACTCTATAATGAAAATACCATTTTCCATCTGATATACTTGTAAACCAATAAAAAAATTGATTTCACCAAACATACTCATTTCAAATTCAGTTTTCATTTCATTTAAAAATCTTACACAAGGCATCTTTTCCACCAAAAATAATATCATCAACAAAAATCTTATCCAACACGATTCCTTTACCTTCTTCATCTTCCATGTATAGATTGCTTCTATCATTTGTCCTTGAAAATCTAATCTTTATTAAGTAGTTGTGCAGTCTTTCATGCCATGCTCTAGGAGCTTTCTTTAATCCATATAATGCTTTGTTCAATTTGCAAACCATGTGTCTCTTATTTGGATCAACAAATCCTTCTGGATGTTCAATGTATACTTCTTCTAATATACCATTTAAAAATGCAAACTTGACATCCATTTGGTATACCTTGAAATCTTTGTAGGTAGCATATGCAAGTAGAGTTCTTACTCCTTCCAATCTTGCTACAAGGGAAAATATCTCCCCATAATCTATTCCTTCTTCTTGTGTGTAGACTTTGCATACCATCCTAGCTTTGTTTCTTGTGATTTGACCATGATCATTCAACTTATTTTAGAACACCCACTTTGTTCCAATGAAATTCTTGTTTTTTGGTCTTGGCACCAGAGTCCAGGTATCATTTTTCTCAATCTGGTCTATTTCCTCATTCATTTCTTTTATACAATCAATAAATAAAGTCAACATGATTTACATAATCCAAGAATTCAACTATGTCGGCTAGGAATCTAAATTCTTCCTCAAATATAAATTACTAACGCTCAGTCAATATAGTGTTCAAATTCTCGGTCTTCTCTAGAAAGCTCAGTCAATACTAAAACCATTTCCTCAGCTAACACTATCTTCCTCGATAATTAATTGATGTTCAGTCAACACTGAAATTACTCAGCGTATACTAACTTGGTTGACACTAACATCACTCGGCTTAAACATGATTTCTTCTCTTTTTCTCAATTAAGCTTACCAACTTAGTCTTCAATCTTACAAAGATAAACAATACATTATCTCATCATTGTGCAACATAATCAAGTACTCACTATAGTATCAAGATAACTCAACCTTTCCCTTAGGTTCTATTGTTACCAACCTTTTGTTAGAATAACTGAGAGGGGGGGGGTGAATCAGTTATCCAGTGTCCCAAAACAAAATGTATAATTCAAAACAACTTCTGTAAATTCTGCTCCTTGGTAAACAATAAAACTTTCACTGTCTGTGCTTTTACCAATTACCAGTCAAATACTATAACAGTTACCGATCAAATCTAACATGTACATGTAAAGAATGATAACAAACAAATATCACAATCAACACATAACACAAGAGATTTAACATGGAAACCCTGTAAAGGGAAAAACCACCTGGGACCAGCAACCCAAAATTGTTCACTCTTCTGAAGTGAGGCCGGTTAAGACCCAACCCCATTAAAGGTTTACAAACACACTGTCAGGTGTGACCTTGTTAGAGGATTTTGGACTAGAAGTTATCATCCAACCAGCATTCACTATGGGGTTGATAGGATAACAATGTTCATTCTATGAATGATACATCATAAGACTTTCAGAGTCCACTTGGTTAAGAGATTTTGACTGTATACAATGGTTAAATATGTAACAATAAATGATCTACATTAATACAACTTCAATTGTAGATTACAAATCAATATTTAGTCCATACAAATCCTTCTGATCAATATTTCACTTTAGATTCAATACTCTATCAACTTATTGTCTGTCGATAATTGCTCTTTGTAGCTCGGTAATTGTTCTACAGCTCGGTTCTTACTTAACTAGTATGATCAGAGTGCATGAAAACCTTGTTCACGTGATATTCCTGCAGCTTCTACTTCTTCCAACATCATTCCATAAAGAAATTATGTTCTCTTATATAGATGAGTAAATCATTTTCTTCTCCACCTTCAAATTTTTCAGCTTAACCACATTCATAGATTTTGCCACTTCAAACTTTCTCAGCACCTGTGTCAATAACACATTTGATCCTCATCCTTTAGATCTTTCCTAAATTTTGTCAGCTGTCGATCTGTGTAACAAACATTATCTGTTACCTCGATGTTATACTCTTGCTAGCTCATCAATCTTATCAGCTGAACTAATCATTTAATTCATTCTGTTTCACTTGATTAACAAAGAAATGCATTGGTGAACACTGCTCGATTAATACTACAATCAGTATACACTACACTCCATCCGTGTCTACTAGAAATGCTTCATTTACCGACAACACTACTTTGTGTCTTTCAGCTCTATACTTCATCATAGATGAATGAAACATAATAAAGTCAATATCATCAAGTCATAGACTCATCAAAAAGTTACTCAATGTGTTCCTTATCCTCATCTATCATGTACATCTTTCCTCATGTAGATTTATTTATTCTTCATCTTTTTCACCTTTCTTCAGATGTCTCGGTATACTAACTCACAAGATAAGTGTTGTCAAACTAGTTGACATCAATGACAACACAATACTAATTTAATCATATTACATATCTAATCAGCAAATCCTCAGTGATCTCTAATCATGGATTCTTCAATCAGATTCCAAATCAGTTGTAGTTCAACAATCTCTCCCTTTGGCATTGATGGCAACTCAAGTAATATGAAATGTACCATACACATACCAAACATATATTTTACAACTTTGTGAACAAAATGTTGTAATTCAAATAGACTTAATATGTTTAATCACTACATTACTAAACCAGCATTAAATAATACAACTTTACCATTCTATAGTTGTTATCTTTTCAGTTCTCCTATTCTTGCTTCTATTCTTTGTAATTGATCTTCAATAGTCTGTCTCATTCAGATTGTCTCTCCCTTAGATAATTTTGTCAGTGCTTGTTCCCTTTCATAGCTTGTCCCTTTTCATAGCTTGTCCCTTTTCATATTATTTATCTCTCCCTTTGACAGCAATGCCAAAGAAACAAATAAACAAACAATTATGTCTTCCTCTGTATCTTTGTATACTGATATTCCAATCGATTCAAGTTCTCAAACTTAATCACAACCTTGAACATGATTCAAAGTGTGAACTATGCTACATCAACATGAATGATCTTCTAATATAAGTAGGTTGATGCAATAACCAGATCACATTAGTGACCAATAGACAGGGGATGGACCCCAAGTCTAGTCCTCAAGTATTCAAATGTGTCCTTCAGTGGAGGCTTTGTAAAAATATCTGCAAGTTGTTCTTTAGATGTGACAAATTCTAACTTCACTTGATTCTCTTGCACTTGTTCTCTTAAGTAATGATACTTAATAGATATATGCTTTGTCTTAGAGTGCATCACAAGATTCTTTGAAATATTAATAGCACTAGTGTTGTCACAATACATAATCATTGAGTCAGTGATTACTTCATTCATTCCTTCCAACACTTGTTTGATATATGCAATGTTTGAACAGTTAGTAAAAATAGCAACATACTCTGCTTTAGTTGTAGACTGAGAAATACAAGCCTACTTTTTACTTGTCCAAGTTACAAGTCTTTCACCAAAGAAAAATTCTCCTCCGGTGGTGCTCCTCCGATGGTGCTTTTTCTATCATCCACATTTCCAACCCAATCAGCATCGGTGTAAACTTTCAATTCAAAATTTCCTTCCTTAGGATACCATAATCCATAATTCTCTTTTTTCTTTAGGTATCTTAAGATCCTTTTTGTAGCTATCATGTGTGATTCTCTAGGATTAGTAGAAAATATTGCAACAATACCCATAGCATGTGCTATATCTAGTCTACTATGAACTACGTACATTAACTTACCAATCATGGATCAGTAAAGTGTTTGGTTTACCTTTGTAGTTTCATCCTCCTTTGGAAATTTGCATCCAATAGCCATCGGTGTTCCCACAAGTTTAGTATCTTCCATGCTAAATGTCTTCAGTACTTCCTTTATGTATTTAGATTGTGTGATGAATATCCCATCACTCTGTTGAATCACTTGTAGTCCAAGAAAGAACTTAATCTCTCCGAACATAGGCATTTCAAATTCCTTTTTCATTTCATTAGCAAATGCCTTGTAGACAAGATCTAAACCTCCAAAAATAATGTCATCAACAAATATTTCAGAAATGATAATAGTATCATCAGTATCACCTTTCACATACAAATTGTTGTTTTTACTTGTTCTAACAAATCTAATACTTAACAAGTATGTAGTCTTTCATACCATGCTCTAGGTACTTGCTTCAAACCATATAAAGCTTTATGTAATCTACATACCATGTCTTTATTGTCGGGATCAACAAATCCTTCAAGTTGTTCAATGTAGACCTCTTCTTCAAGTATACCATTTAAAAATGTTAGCTTCACATCCATTTGATAGGATTTGAATTTCTTGTGTGCAGCATATGCAAGTAGCATTCTAATTCCTTCTAATCTAACAATAGGTGCAAATTTTTCCCCATAGTCAATGCCTTCTTCCTGTGCATATCCCTTGCATACCAATCTAGCTTTATTTCTTGTGACTTCACCATTTTCATTCAATTTATTCATGTATATCCACTTAGTACTGATAACATTCTTATCTTTTGGTCGGGGTACTAAGGACCAGGTTTTTTTCTTCTCTATTTGTTGTATTTCCTCCTTCATTACATTAACCCATTCTTCATTCTCTAATGCAACTTTCACATTTTTAGGTTCAAATTCACAAATTAGACATGTACCTTGTCTTGTTTTGCTTCTAGTTTGCAAACCAGCATGTCTGTCTCCAATGATTTGTGTCTCAGGATGATGTCTTCTGACAAAAATAGCCAGAACTTGATTTCTCCTTTCTTTCTCATCCTGTTCAGGGTCATGTCCTTGCTTGGTAGCTCCATTTTGTTCCTCAGTTTGTGTTGCTTGTTGTCATACATTATTTCCCTGCTGACCGGTTGTTACAACTTGCGATGTCGATAGATACTTTGGATGTTCAATGTAAGTGAATCTACCATAGTCTTCCAGTTCCTTTGTACTTTCCTCTATGTACTTTTCATCAAACTCATCAATATGAACATTAGTACTTTCAACTATCTTATTTGTAACCTTATTCAAACATTTATATGATTTACTTGTAGTGGAATATCCCAGAAATATCCCTTCATCTCCTTTAGAATCAAATTTTCCATTTCTCTCATCTTTCAAAATAAAGCATTTACTTCCAAAAATTCTAAAGTAAGTTACAGTAGGTTTGTGTCCAAACCACGGTTCATAAGGTGTTCGATTTGAGTCCTTTAGTTGTACTCAGTTAAGAACATACACAGTTGTACTGACAGCTTCCCTCCAATATGTCTGAGCAACATTCTTCTATATCATTAATGTTCTAGCACAGTCAATTATAGACCTATTCCTCCTTTCAACAATGTCATTTTTCTAAGGTGTCCTCGGTGCAGATACCTGTCTTTTGATTCCATGTTCATTATGAAAATTAATACATTCATCAGAGATAAATTCACCTCCTCTATCAGATCTTAAGCATTTTATTTCCTTTCCAGTTTCTTTTTCTACCTTAGCTTTATACCATTTAAACATTTTGAAAGCTTCAGATTTCTCTTTCAGAAACATAACAGTCATCGATCTAGTATAGTCATAAAAAAAAAGAATAAAATATCTATCACCAGAACAACTTTGAGTTCTCATAGGACCACATAGATCGGTATGAACCAACTCAAGTATCTTCTTTGTTGAATAGTCTTTGCTTTTAAAACTAGACTTAGTCATCTTACCTTTCTAACATTCAAGGCACATGGCATGATAAGGTTTTGTCAAGTTAGGCAATCCTCTAACCCTTTTCTTTCTACTAATCTTGATCATGTTGTCAAAGTTCACATGGCATAACCTTCTATGCCACAACCAAGCATCTTCATCTTTTATTAACAAACAAGAAGATGAATCCATATCAAGATAGAATAGATTACCTTTAGATTATGTACCAGTTCTGACAAGTCTTCCTCCATCATCATAGATCTTCACCTTTTTTCTCTCAAAAGCTAGTCGGTGGCCTGAATTGTTTAGTTGAGCCACACTTAATAGATTATAGTTCAGTCCATCTACCCAGTATGCCTTTTCACATTGTAATCTATCATTGATCATCAGTGAGCCTTTACCTCTTACCATACAAGGTGCATCATTTCCCATTCTCACAGATCCTCCATTATATTCAACAAGATGATCAAACTTCTCTACATCACTGGCCATATGATGTGTACAGCCACTGTTTATGATCCATGTATCATTTCTGCTTACTTTAGAGATTAGTGTTGTCTCTTCATGTTTCTCTTCCTCTTTTGAGTCATCTTTCATAGCAACAAATACAACTTCTATGTCATCATTAGAATCAGATTCAGTTTCAATATCTTTGGCTATGTAACATACCTTTTTTCCTTTTTCATCTCGGTTGTCTCTGTTGTTGTGTTGGTAGCCTCTGTTGACTCTTCTCCCATAGCTTCCTTCAAATCGGTCTTTGGATCTATCATCATCTTTCTTCTGAGGACATCTAGCAGTGATATGATTGACTTCTTTACAATTAAAGCATGCCAAAGGTAGCTTACCTCTATACCTTCCTTTTCCTTTGGGAAATCTTCTGGCCATAAGTGCTTCAAGCTCATCAAGTTCATCATTGGTATTGTCATCACTATAACAATTCTTACTATTCCTGCTAGACTTTCTAATCTTCAAAGAAGACATGAAAGTTGATTCAACAGAAGGAACAACACTATTATAAAAGTTGTTTAATTCAAAGGTTGTAAGTTTACCAATTAGAGTGTCAAGAGTAAGGTTGGATGTAGCTCTTGTTTCATGAATTGCAGAAATCCTAATTGCATAAACTGGTAGCAAAGTTCTGAGAATCTTGCTTATCACTATTTCATCATCAATTACTCCATTAGATGCTCTAAAAGCATGTACCACCTCTTTGATTCTATTTGAATATTGTACAATGTTCTCACCTTCTTTCATTCTCATATCATCAAATCTACCTCTGAGACTTTCAGCTCAGGCTCTTTTGACATTTAGATCTCCATTGTATATTTGTGTTGATTTATCCCACATTGCTTTGGCAGTCATGCATGTCTTAATATCTTCAAATTTAGTGGCGGTACAGGCAGCAACAAGTTCCATCATAGTAACATTGTATTCATGCTTGTCCTTCAGTTGATCAAGAGTTAACAGACCAGTGGGTAGTTGTATGTAGCCATTCTCCATTAGATCTAGTGCAGAGTTCCCAATTTCAGATATGTGCAGCTTCATTCTGCTTTGCCATACTGTGAAGTTCTCTTTGTTCAATTTCAGTACTTCCCTCTTATACATCTTGAGACCTTTGTGCTTAAGTCCTTAAAACTCTATTCCAAGCAACCAACACTCTGATACCAATTGTTAGAATAACTAAGACGGGGGGGTGAATCAATTATCCAGTGTCCCAAAACAAAATGTATAATTCAAAATAACTTTTGTAAATTTTGCTTCTCGTTAAACAATAAAAATTTCACTGTCTGTGCTTTTATCGATTACCAATCAAATACTATAATAGTTACTGATCAAATCTAACATGTAACATGTAAAGAATGATAACAAACAAATATCACAATCAACACATAACACAAGAGATTTAATGTGGAAACCCTGTAAAGGGAAAAACCACCTGGGACCGGCAACCCAAAATTGTTCACTCTTCTTAAGTGAGGTTGGTTAAGACCCAACCTTGTTAAAGGTTTACAAACACACTGTCAAGTGTGACCTTGCTAGAGGATTTTACACTAGAAGTTATCTTCCAACCAGCATTCACTATGGGGTTGATAGGATAACAATGTTCATTCTATGAATGATACATCATAAGACTTTCAGAGTCCACTCGGTTAAGAGATTTTGACTGTATACAAAGGTTAAATATGTAACATTAAATGATCTGCATTAATAAAACTTCAATTGTAGATTACAGATCAATATTTAGTCCATACAAATCTTTCTGATCAATATTTCACTTTAGATTCAATACTGTATCAACTTACTATCTGTCAGTAATTGCTTTTTGTAGCTTGATAATTGTTCTGCAGCTTAGTTCTTACTTAACCAGTATGATCAGAGTGCATGAAAACCTTGTTCATGCAATATTCCTATAGCTTCTACTTCTTCCAACATCATTCCATAAAGAAATTATGTTCTCTTATATAGACAAGTAAATCATTTTCTTCTCCACCTTCAAATTTTTCCGCTTAACCACATTCATAGATTTTTTCGCTTCAAAATTTCTTAACATTTGTGTCAATAACACGTTTGATTCTCATCCTTTAGATCTTTCCTGAATTTCATCAGCCATCAATCTGTGTAACAAACATTATCCATTACCTCGATGTTATACTCTTTCTAGCTCATCAATCTTATCGGCTGAACTAATCATTTAATTCATTCTGTTTCACTCGGTTAACAAAGAAATGCGTTGGTGAACACTACTCGATTAATACTACTATCGGTATACACTACACTCCGTCGGTGTATACTAGAAATGCTTCATTTACCAACAACACTGCTTTGTGTCTTTCAGCTCTATACTTCATCATAGATGAATGCAACATAATAAAGTCAATATCATCAAGTCATAGACCCATCAACAAGTTACTCAATGTGTTCCTTATCCTCATCTATCATGTACATCTTTCATCATGTAGATTTCTTCATTCTTCATCTTTTTCACCTTTCTTCAAATGTCTCGGTATAGTAACTTACAAGATAAGTGTTGTCAACTAGTTGACATCAATGACAACACAATACTGATTTAATCATATTACATATCTAATCGGCAACTCCTCAGTGATCTTTAATCATAGATTCTTTAATCAAATTCCAAATCAGTTGTAGTTCAACACCTTTCCCTCAACCTTCACAACAATCAAATAGATATAGTACTTTCTTAAGTAGCAACAGTCTTACCAGTTAAGGTTTGACATCAATGAAAATACAACAATTGCTTCAATTGTAGTTTCCAACAGTTAAGTACTACAATCCTCCAATCATGGATCTATACTTCTTTTGTTCAACTGCAGGAGTTTCATATGTGCTAGATAACTTATGACTAGTTACCATAGGTGTGTCAGTCGGCTAACAATTTTCCATTCTAAATCTCTGTGACAAGTCTTTCAGATACTTTCCTTGACATAATAAAATACCATCACTGTTTTGTACTAGATCTGTAATCGTAAATAATATTTCATTTCACCAATCATGCTCATTTCAAATTATGTCTTCATTTCTTCAACAAATTTATCACTAGCTTCATCTTCTCCTCCAAAGATAATATCATCAACAAAGATAACTACAATCAATAAACCATTCTCAATCTCTTTTAGATATAAATTACTATCTTTTGTTCCTTTAGAAAACCTCAATTTTGTCAAATATTTATCTAATCTTTCATACCATGTTCTAGGTGCTTGTTTCAGTCCATATAAAGCTTTATTTAGTTTACATACCATATCTCCTTCATGAGTCAAAGGAAAACCTTCAGGCTAGTCAATGTAGACTTCTTCTAATTCTCCATTCAAAAATTCTTACTTCACGTCCATCTGATACACTTTAAATTTTTTATAAGTTGCATAAGCCAAAAACATTCTTACAAATTCAATTCTTGCAACAGGTGCAAAAGTCTCTTCATAATCAATTCTTTCTTTTTGTGAGTATCCTTTACATACCAATCTTATTTTTTTCCTTACAACTTCACCTTGTTCATTCATCTTATTCCTCAATACCCATTTATTTCCTATAATATTTTTATCTTTAGGTCTAGGGACCAACTTCCAAGTCTTGTTCTTTTCAATTTGATCTAGTTCTTCCTTTATCACTTGAATCCAACTTTCACCTTTACAAGCTTCATCAATAGATTTAGGTTCAATTTGATAAATCAAATATAGTTCTTCCTTTTCCTTATTCCTTGTCATAAATCCTTTATCTATGTTCCCAATAATCTGATCAAAAGGGTGATTTCTTTGCTAGATTCTTATTTGGTGTCACTATCTTAGTTCTTGCTTCAACTCTATGTTCTGATCTAGTTTCTTCTCATATCTCCTCAATGTAGGTCTCATTCTGCAAATCACTGCCAGTTTCATAACATAATTTAACATTTTCTTGATCAATTCTATGATGAACTTCTTCATATGATTCATAATCAAATATTCTTTCCTGAATTTTGAACTTCTCAGGGTGGTCCCACAATAGTGTGTCCCACTTTTTTGGCCAACTTTAATACGGAGATTGACACTCTGAGAAAAAACTTCACTTTTGAACACTTTTTTCTACAAAACTATTAGGAATTTGAAGATGATGTAAACCAGAGTCTTTTAGAATTTTCTTTCTAGTTTCTAAATATATTTTTTATAAAAAAAAAAATTCATTTTTCCTTCTCCTTCGAAAAGTGGTTTGTGTGAAAAACTATTTTTTTAAGGAGTTAGTGTCACTTGGATCAACATAACCTTTTTTTGAAATATGATAATGATGTAATTCTTTCGAGATCATATTTGTATCTTCAAAATCTAAAGGATGTGATTGGTTTCATTCATTTTGGGTCAATATTTCATAGTTTATTAAGTTCTAAAGAGACAGTAACTGTAATTTAGACATAAGGTCACTTGGATCACTCTAACTTGATCTATGTCTATCAAAATTCTTTTTTTTTTTTTTTTTATATAAAGGTAACACAAATACTCTTTTCCTACTTTTTTTTTTTTTTTTAATGTAATTTACTATTTTTCCTGAAGTCTTTAAGAGACAGGTTCTTGAATGACCAACAACCTATGATTAGTTAAAGTAATATTTAAAAGTGATAATGAACTCAATATGTATTAAAATTATATTCATTAGAAAGCTTGTTCTGAATAGAATCATACTACGTAGATAGGTTTTTCAAATGGATTCATTTGATCTTCCAAAACATAAAGTTGAAGTGATTTTTTGTCAGCATTTTAATAGGTGCGAAGTAGACTTCATTGTAGGTATGAATGATGAGTATATATGTTATATCAATGTTTTTTAATCTAAGAGGCTTTGAGCTAACCATTTTTAATTAATTCCTTCAAATGGAACCTCTCAAGGCTTAAATCAACATATTTTATTAAAAATGTGTTATTTCAGCAAAAATCAGCATGTCTAAAAAAGTGGGACACACTAATATTGTGGGACCACCCCTCATCAATTTTAACATTTGTGCTCTCAATAATAGTCTTAGTTCTTATATTGAAACATCTATAAGCTTTTCTTTTCAATGAATAACCAAGAAATATACCTTCATCACTTCTAGAATAAAACTTACCAATGTCATCATCTCTTTTAATATAACACTTCTAAAAATTCTGAAATACTTAACTGATGGGGCATGTCCAAACCATAATTCATAAGGTAATTTGTTTGTGTCTTCTCTAATTTGTACTTTGTTCAATGTATATACTATTGTATTCACTTCTTCTCTCCAAAATGTCTTTGCCAAATTATTTTCAAATAACATAGCTCTTGTTGCTTCAGTTACTGATATGTTCTTTCTTTCTACAATACCATTTTGTTTAGGTGTTCTAGGGGCTGAAAGTTGTCTCTTAATTCCATTTTCTTCACAAAAGATATTAAATTCTCTTGAAGTGAATTCTCCTCCTCTATCTAACCTCAAACATTTAATCTTCACTCCAGATTCATTCTCAACGTTGTTCTTAATCAATTTAAACTTGTCAAATGCTTCATATTTTTCTTTAAGAATTGTTATCCACATCATTCTAGTGAAATCATCAACAAAAATATAAAATACCTTTCACCATATAACCCTCTAGTCCTTGTTGGACTACTCAAATCTATATGAACAATTTCCAATTTTGTTGTTGTGGTGAACTTCTTACTTGGAAATGAACTTCTCTTCTGCTTAGCCATAACACATTCTTTGCAAATCATGTTAGTAGGTTTCATAATCTTAGGAAAATATCTTATTGCAATTGTAGTACTTAATTTCATAATGTTATCAAAGTTTATGTGACAAAACCTTCTATGCCATAACCAACTGTCATCAATTTTAGTAATCAAACATGTCATTTCAGTAGGATTCAACTGAAATATATTACCTCTGGTTCTTGATCTAGTTCCAATCATATTAAAATCTTTATCCTTGATCACACAAGTTTTCTCATTAAACCAAACTTGATATCCCTTATCAACTAACTATCCAACACTCAAAAGATTATGTTTCAATCCATCCACAAAATAAACATCATCAATGTTAGTCTTTCCATCAAGAGTAATAGATCCTATTCCTTTTATCAAGCAAGGTGCATTGTTTCCAACTCTAACAATTTCTCCGTAATAATTGTTGAACTTGATAAATTTCTTCATTTCTCCAGTCATATGATGTCAACAACCACTGTCTATAATCTAATCAATTTTCTTTTCTACTTTGGAAACTAGAGATTTTTCTTCTCTAAC
Source organism: Chamaecyparis obtusa (assembly GCA_027943335.1). Lineage (NCBI taxonomy): Eukaryota > Viridiplantae > Streptophyta > Pinopsida > Cupressales > Cupressaceae > Chamaecyparis > Chamaecyparis obtusa. The sequence goes on from BSBK01006848.1 coordinate 3,600,825, forward strand.
TTTAGTTTCAGAGTTTTCTTCTTTTATTTCTATAAAGCTTATATCATAATTCTCATTATCACTTTCACTTATTAATTTCTCAATACTAGCCTCAAATTCTTTATCATTAGCATAGTAATATTCTTTAGATCTTCTACGTTTAAAGTTCTTGTATTTCTTTACTCTCTTAGGGAATTTAGATGTGAAATGACCATATTCTTGACATGTCCAATATTTAAATATTTTCTTACCTTTGGGTTCTCTTTTCACAAGAAAGGCAATTCCTTCCTCAATCTTTATGTCTTCTTCAGTCTTAGATCTGCTACAATTAGTATAATCTCCACTGACACTAGTACTTCTTAACAAAGTAGGGTGAACACTAAGTGTGTTGAATGTTGTCTCAATTCTAGGTAGATCCCCTAACTGTCTCAAGCCTATCTCTGCTGCTTCTAATCTTCCAAGAAGAGTTTCTCTAGTTAAATTCTCAGTATAAGGTATTACTTATTCAATCATCTATGTTGTTTTCTTAAATATGGGATTCAATGCATTTAATATCTTCCATATCACTTCATCCTCAGTCTTGTTTCCTTCACAAGCTTTGATACCTACAATAATCTCTAATATCCTACCAATATGACTTCTAACAGATTCATCTTCTATCTTTTTTGCATCTTGAAATAAACATATCCAATTATGTAATCTAATTCTCTTAGCATGCACATCACCTTCAAAAGTAGATTGTAAAGCTAACCAAATTTCATGAGATTTCCTTAGAGTTTTTACCTGAATGTATTCATTCTCTGGAAGGGCTAATAAAAGTGCTTCTCTAGAAAGTATGTTACACATGAATAGATCTCTTTCCTTATCAATATAATCTTCAAATTGTCTTCTTCAATGATAGTCTTATCATTCTTTGTGATTAACCAATATCCTAGTCCTAAACATAGAAAATGTGTCTTCATCTTTTCTCTCTAGCTTTCATAGTTTACTCCATCAAACTTAGGGCTTTCTTTCCTGAAATGAGTCCCCATAAATCTCCTTAAGTTGTTAAAATTTTCCTTCAAGGACCTATTGCTTTGATACCAGTTGTTTGAAAGTAAAGTCCATCAAGATAACTAAGGGGGGGGGGGGGGGGTGAATCAGTTATATGTAGAAATAACTTTTATCACTATTATTAGATTTCAACCATGTAATCAATATAAGCAATAACCATATAAATATAAACATACACAATAACATAAGATATGTTGACTAGGGAACCTCTTGATCATACTAATATGAAAATTTCTTGTGAGAGGATGGACTCTGTTAGGAGCCTTATGAAATACATTTATTACATATGAGTCCCTATTTGGAGACCTTGAATCCCTGTTAAAAGATTCTAACCCAGTTAAGAGTTATGGAAGAAAGAAGGACCCGCTATCCAAACAGTTTGAAGGGAAAGATCACTGAACACACTATCCAACCGATCTTTGTATTATCCAAACATAATAATACCAACAATTACTGATCTCAGTAACTTATCTTCTCTTCTTTTTCTATGCCAAACCATACCAACTATTTCTCCACATCTCAATACCAAATCTTTGCAATTCACATATCCTCTTACAATATTATATATCAGTTTTCACATATATCTCTCTCTTATGATATATTACAATAAAGGAAAATAATCCTTCCTTTATACCACACTCAAATAATTACAAATGAGTCAACAAACAAGGTTTAACTAATTACAAAATATAAACCTTCACACATTACATAATATTCCATAATTACATAAAACTGTCAGCTTCATAACAAAATAAATCTTCATACGTGCGACCTCCGACCATGATGTCTCTTCCATGTCACCACCATAATTTTTTCATCGACTGTATAAATTCACATGCCTAGATTCTATCCTAATTATGATGTATAATCTAGTTATATCACAAACTACTTCTTAGGAACACTGTTTGAATACTGCTTCCATTGAATTATATATAACTATCATGAATAATTGAAATTTTGTACGCGATCTTGACCATAATCTCAAGACATAATATAGAACAAGTCCTCAACTTCTCATAACTTGATCTGCAATACTCCATGTGCACTAATTCAAACATTGTCTACTTCTTTTCTAATCTCTAGTAGATCAATGTGTTGACATCAATGACAATCATAGTCATGAATGCAACATACAACTACTATAGAATGACTCCAAATACTCCCCCATAGGACATATTTAGCATTCATTCCTAACAATTTCATATTTGATTTATCAGTAATCACAGTTTGGATATTTACTAGTATTTAGTAAATGAATAGAAAGATAGTTATTTTTTCTTACCAAGTTGTTTGAGTTAAATAGAAAGTTTGAAATTGTACATTTGAGAGTTTGGGGCTATAGGATAATTGAGTTAACTGATTCACCCCCCCTCTTAGTTATCTAACAATTGGTATCAGATCATATTGGTTTCTTGGAGAAAAGTTTCAAGGACTTGAGCTAAAGATCACAAGATGTATAAAAGGGAGGTGCCTGAGCTTAACAAAGATAACTTCTCAACATGGCAAATCAGGATGAGGATTCACATTTCTAGAATTGGAGAATCTTCTCTTAAACTCCTAAACAATAGCTACATACAACTGACCATTGGACCTTTGACAATTGACTAGTTGAGAGATAGACATGAACACAACATGACTATGATAGAGATTGATTTTTCTCTATCTAATGTAGAATTTAAAGATGTCAAAGCATGCATTAGAGTGAAGGAAATGTGGGAAAAACTTGTACCATTTCATGGTGGAGATGCTAATGTACTGAGAGATAGATTTGAAAGACTTAGAGGATGATTTGATGATATGAAGATGAAAGAAGGTGATAACATCACACAATACTCTAACCGAATCAAGGAGGTGGTCAATACTATCCGAGGAGCAAGAGGTATTATTTTTGAAGACACTGTTGTGAGTAAGATTCTAAGAACCTTGTTGCCTATCTATGCTATTATAATCTCTGCTATTCATGAAATGAGATCTGCACCGGGTAATTTACTTACACTTGATAGTCTGATTGGTAAGTTGACTACTTTTGAGTTGAATAATTATGATAATAGTATTGTACTGAATGTTGAGTATGCACTTATGTCATCCTTGAAGATTGGTAAGTCTAGCAGTAAGAATAACATAAGAAACTAAAGTGATAGTGATAATGAAGATCAGCTTGATGATCTTGAAGAACTTATGGCTAGAAGACTTTAGAAAGGTAAAGGAAGGTATAAAGTAAAGTTACCTTTAGCATGTTTTAATTGTAAAGAAATTGGCCATATTGCTACTATATGTCCTAACATGAAAGATGAAGATAAATACAATGACCAATCTGGTGATGGGAAGTTTGGTAAAAGAGATCATAGAAAACATAGAGGAAACCGATAGAATGATAGAAGAAACAACCAAAATTACAAAGGGAAAGGCAAGAAGGCATGTTACCTTGTTGGAGATAATGATGATGAAACTAACACTGAAATTGATGATGAAATTGAAGTGGTATTTGTTGCAATGAAAGATCATTTAGAAGAAGAAGAAAGGTATGTAGAAACAACACTTATATCTAAAGTTAGCAAGAATGATACATGGATTATTGATAGTGGTTGTACACATCATATGACTGGTGATGAAGATAAATTTGAATATCTTGAACACTATAATGGAGGATTAGTTAAAATGGGAAATGATACACCTTGTCTAGTAAAGGGAAAAGGATCTATTTTGTTGAACAATAAGATTAGATGTGAGAATACATATTGGGTGAAGGCACTTAAATATTATCTATTAAGTGTAGCGCAATTGAATAATTTAGGTCACCGAGTTACATCTAAAAGAAAAAAGGTGAAAATATATGATGGAACTGGAAAGTTGGTTGATACTGGTGAACAATCCAAAGGTAATCTATTCTATCTTGACAATGGTGAAACTTATTGTTTGTTAGCTAGAAATAAAGATGTGTGGTTACATCATAAGAGACCGTGTCATGTAAATTTTGATAACATGGTTAAGATCGGTAAGAAGAGAAGAGTTAGAGGTTTACCAAGTCTAACTAACTTTGACCATGTCATGTGCAATCAATGTTAGAAAGGAAAAATGACTAAATCTAGTTTTAAGAGAAAAGACTATTCATCTAAAGGAATTTTGGAGTTGATACATACCAACTTATGTTGTCCTATGAGAACTTAGAGTTATTATGGTCACAAATATTTTATTTTATTTTTTGATGACTACTCTAGGATGATGACAGTTATGTTTTTAAAAGAGAAATCTAAAACTTTCAAACTATTTAAGTGGTATAAAGAAAAAATTGAAAAGGAAACTGAGAAAGATTTGAAATGCTTAAGAACTGATAGAGACCTAGTGAGTTTATTTCTAATGAATTCACTAACTTTTTTAATGAGCATGGAATTAAAAGATAGGTCTCTGCACTGAGGACACCACAACAGAATGGTATTGTAGAAAGAAGGAACCGATCTATAGTTGACTATGCCAGAACACTGATGATAGAAAAAGATGTTGTAGAAATGTACTGGAGAGAAGCTGTTAGTATTGTTGTATACACATTGAACCGAGTCCAATAGAAGAAAGATACAAATAAGACACCTTATGATCTATGGTTTGGCTACACACCAAATGTAAGTCATTTCAAAAATTTTGGAAGCAGATGTTACATTCTGAAAGAAGATAGAAATGGTAAAATTGATTCTAAAGGTGATGAAGGAATATTTCTAGGATATTCTACTAAGAGAAAAGAATACAAATTTTTGAACAAGGCTAATAATAAAATGATTGAAAGTACTAATGTGAAAGTTTATGAGTTTTCTTAAAATGATGATGAAGAAATAAGGAAGGAACCCAAAGACTATGGTAGGTTTACTTATATTGAGCATCTAGATTATCTACCAAAGCCACAAGCTGAGTCTATCCAGCGATGAGAAAATGCTACCGAGAATCAGCTAATGAAAACCAAGAACTAGGAAGAAGCTACCGAGAGAGAAAATGAACCTGGACCGAATGATTAGAAAAGAAGAGAGAAAGTACTGGAAAGATTTGTAAGAAGACACCATCCAGAGAACTAAATTATTGGAGACAAGTAAGTTAGCATGATGACCTGAAGTAAGTTAAGACAAAACACATGCTTAGTTTGTGAATTTGAACCTAAGATAGTTAGAGATGCACTTGAGAATGATGAATGGGTTAGTGCTATGAATGAAAAGATGGAACAAATCTTGAAGAACAGGACATGGACTTTGGTACCTAGACCGATTGATAAAAATGTGATTACTACTAAGTGGATTTTCAGAAACAAATTGAATGAGAATGGTGAAGTGACTAGAAACAAAACAAGACTTTTATGCAAGGGATATGCACAAGAAGAAGGAATTGACTATGGTGAAATATTTGCACCAGTAGAAAGACTTGAAGGAGTCTAAATATTACTTACATATGTTGCACATAAGGGATTTAAAGTATATCAAATGGATGTGAAATCAACATTTCTGAAGGGAATTCTTGAGGAATAGGTTTACATAGAACAACCTGAAGGTTTTTTTTATCTGAATCAGAAGAACATGGTATGTAGACCACACAAAGCATTGTATGGATTGAAACAAGCACCAAGAGCATGGTATGAAAGATCTTATTAGTATTGGATTTATGAGGACAAGTGACAATAGCAATTTGTATATGAAAGGAGAATCTGATGACAATATTTTGATTGCTAAAAGTTTTGTTGATGATATAATATTTCAAGGTAATGATAATATTTTCAAGTCTTTTGTTGATGAAATGAGAAAAGAGTTTGAGATGTCAATGTTTGGAGAGATCAAATTCTTTCTAGCTTTGCAGAGTATACAAAAATATGATGGGATTTTTATTACACAAACAAAATACATTAAGTGTTGAAAACTTTTGGAATAGAAGATTCAAAACCTATAGGAACACTAATGGTAACAGGATGTAAGTTGACAAAAGATGATGAATCAACTAAGATAAATCAAACCCTATATAGATCAATGATCGGAAAACTGTATGTGGTACATAGTAGGCCTAAGCTGGCACATGTAGTTGGGATTGTAGAAATATTTTTTGCTAATCCTAAGGAATCACATATGGTTTTTGTTAAAAGGATTTTGAGACATTTGAAGAAAACTAAATATTATGATTTATGGTATAAAAAGGAAGGAAATTTTTACCTAAGAGTTTATACTAATGCAAATTGGGCTGGAAACATTGATGGCCAAAAGAGCACAACTGGTGGAGCATTCCTATTGGGAGAAAGACTTTTGATATGGATAAGTAAGAAATAATGATGCAGAGGGCATCGATGGATAATCTTAAATCTGCCATTCTTTATAATCTCTCTTTATAGACATTCATTAGAGGCTTGTACTCTTTCAACATCCCAATAATAATAGCATTGTCAACCCAATATAACAAGATCAACTTCATAATAATACTCTCCTTTATTTATTACTTACCAATAGCCTAATTTCTATCCACAAAAATCTCGTGCCTTGCTGGTGTATCGAAGCTCAACCATGCATGTATATGAATACTTTTGCAACATTTCTCTCTCTTTCGATAGCTGAGACCCAAAATATAATAACCTGCATTCATTTTGTTTAGAATGGCCTTCAATCCACTCAGCCAAATATAAATAGCATAACACACCCACATGACATATACTAGTCTACCAATTTCTGATATCCTTAAAGGATTCAAAATCAATGTGAGGCTAAGAATAGTTCTTGAAAACCGTTATGGATTTTAAATCCATTCAATATACATATCAAGAACTAATGCATATCTTTTTACAAACATTTCTCTGTTAACCGAAACTCAATTCCTTGAACTATCAAATTCTTCATAATAGAAAATCGAACATAAGCCAATACAATAATGGTATAATGTTTCTTGAAATGGTTGCAGACTTGAATACAATCAAGAATTAGCAAACCATCTTTTAATCATTCAACAACTTCCACCATCGTTCCCAATCGGGGCTGTTAAAATCAGAATTCATAAAAAAAATGGATTAATTAATGTCATTTCCAATAGCTCAAAAATCGATTCATTCAATATCAATTTCTAGTGACTCAAAACTAATTCTTCCCCTTGTTAAACTCTTTCATTTCAACTGAAAACAAGAAACGTATAAAATGACATTAATAATGAATGTAGAAAACTGAGTTTCATGCAATCATTAACTCAAAATTCAAAACCAAATTGCAAGAGACATAAAGAAGATGATGTTATCAAATATGAAATGCAATTGACCGACTATATTAAAAATACATTTCATTAAAATCAGGAATACATAATATTGTTGGCTCTTTGGCTACAGGCCAGAGAGCCTGATTCTCTTCACAACTCTATGCTCCTTGCACTGTAACTTTTTCCTCTGTCAACTCTCTCCTATGATTACATTATGATGTCTATTTTAAATAAAATATAGAATGGTTACAAATTATTCATCTACCCATGTCCCTTCATATTCATATTCGGTGTTTTCATAACAAATGTAATATAATCCATTTTGAATACATTGAATACATATCAATATAGTTTAATAGATGGTTCCATGAAGTTCTAAATGACTTCAAATATATCAATATTCTGATAGTGTTCAACTATCGAGGTGCCCCTGCACCATACTCTCGAGCTTCAAAATTTTACATGTCCCATGGAAATGCTTTGGTGAGACTACAAAAACCTTCGCCGCTTTGTCTTCATCACTGGTTCAATGCCTCTTCTTCTTCCTCTTTATCTGTTAGATGACTCCCATTAATGGAGTTTATGTTGGTTTCCTGCAATGGTGTTTTTTCCATTACATAGTCCACTCCTCCATGCTACATCACCACAATCTTGGTCCCTCACCTAGGAGTCCCTTAATTCCTCTCTCCCCAGTCTATTGGTGACACACAATGAACCATCATCTCTGGCCCTAGATCATCTCTCATGATCCTCTGGTAGGCCTTCCTACCCACCTACTATAGCTAAGAAAACCGGCACCAACCTGCAACCAAAACTTCATACCAAGAATCAATACAACCCAACACTTCCTCTAGTGTAGATTCTATCCATCTACACGCTCAGAATATTCTAAGCTCTAATACCAATTTGATGCAAAGGGCATCGATGGATAATCTTAAATCTACCATTCTTTTACAATCTTTCTTTATAGACATTCATTAGAGGCTCGTACTCTTTCAAAATCCCAATAATAATAGCATTGCCAACCCAATATAATAAGATTGACTTCATAATAATACTCTCCTTTATTTATTACTCACCAATAGCTGATTTCTATCCAAAGATCTCTTGTGCCTTGTTGGTGTATTGAAGCTCGACCATGCATGTATATGAATACTTTTGCCACATTTCTCTCTCTTCCAATAGCTGAGACTCAAAATATAGTAACCTGCATTCATTGTGTTTAGAATGACCTTCAATCCACTCGGCCAAATAAAAACAACATAACACACCCACATGGCATATATTGGTCTACCAATTTTTGATATCCTTAAAGGATTCGAAATCAATGTGAGGCTGAGAACGATTCTTGAAAATCATTATGGATTTTAAATCCATTCAATATACATATCAAGAACTAATGCCTAGCTTTTTACAAACATTTCTCTGTCAACCAAAACCCAATTCCTTGAACTATCAAATTCTTCATAATAGAAAACCAAACATAAGCCAATACAATAATGGTATAATGTTTCTTGAAACAGTTGCAGACTTGAATAAAATCAAGAATTAGCAAACTATCTTTCAATCATTCAACAACTTCCACCATCGTTCCCAATCGGGGCTGTTAGAATCAGAATTCATAAACAAAATGGATTAATTAATGTTGTTTCAAATAGCTCAGAAATTGATTCATTCAATATCGATTTCTAGTGACTCAAAACTGATTCTTCTCCTTGTTAAACTCTTTCATTTCAACTGAAAACAAGAAACGTATAAAATGACATTAATAATGAATGTAGAAAACTGAGTTTCATGTAATCATTAACTCAAACTTCAAAACTGAATTGCAGGATACATAAAGAAGATGACGTTATGAAATATGAAATGCAATTGACCGACTATATTAAAAATACATTTCATTAAAATCAGAAATACATAATATCGTTGGCTCTCTAGCTGCAGGCCAGAGAGCCCAATTCTCTTCACAACTCTATGCTCCCCTTACTATAACTTCTTCCTCTATTGTCTCTCTCTTGTGATTACATTATGTTGTCTATTTTAAAGACAATCTGGAATGGTTACAAACTATTCATCTACTCGTGTCCCTTCATATTCATATTCAGTGTTTTCTTAACAAATATAATATAACCCATTTTGAATACATTGAATACATATCAATATAGTTTAATAAATGGTTCCATGAAGTTCTAAATGACTTCAAATATATCAATATTCTGATAGTGTTCAACTGTCGAGGTGCCCCTACACCAAATAATCATGTATTTCTCAGTCTACTGCTAAAGCAAAGTATATTGTTGTTGTTGGTAATTGTTCAAATATTGCATGGATAAAACAATTGTTGGAAGGAATGTATGAGGTGATCATTGATCCAGTGATTATATATTGTGACAACACAAGTGCCATAAATATTTCCAAGAATCTTGTTGTGCATTCAAAGACAAAGGACATATCTATTAAGTATCACTATTTGAGGGAAGAAGTACAAGAGAAGCAAGTGAAACTAGAATCTGTAAAGTCTAAAGAACAACTTGCTGACATATTTACCAAGCCCTTACCAAAGGATACTTTTGAGTACTTGAGGACTAGACTAGGGATCCATCCCCTGTCTATCAGTCACTAAGGTGATCAGAAGGTTGCATCAACCTATACTTTATCATAATAACATTCATGTTGATGCATATAGCTCACACTTTAGGATTCCTAAGGTTATAAAAGATTTTAGAAGATAGAACAAAGAATTGCATATCAGTATTTGTAGATACTTGATCTAGACCTAACAACAGAGAACTATTTGGCTGCTGAAGAGATGTTTATATTTTTCTTTGGCATTGTTGTCAAAGGGAGAAGAAGTTATATGAAATAAAGGGAGAGAAAGATCTATTAAATATCTATTGATGGAGATCATGAAAGAGAGAAAGAGTCAGAGAACTGAAGAAGATCAAATCTGCAGGGAGAGTCTACATGAAATATTGTTGTAGTGATTAAACATATTAAATATCAAACTAGGGAGAGTTTACCGAGCTTCATAATTTATCTATATAGATGTAGAACTAATGATTTGTATGGTATGACATATTTCATATTGTTTTTCTTTCCATCAATACCAAAGGGAGAGATTGTTGACCTACAACTGATCGAATATCTTGATGAGTTGAAGAGACAATGATTAGATATTACCAAGTTGTTAATGTGATATGTAAGAAGATTGAATTAGTTAGTATATTGTCATTGATGTCAACTAGTTTTGACTATACTTATCATGATAGTTACAAACATCTCAATATCTTTAGAAGGAAGAAATGAGATATCTATATAAGGCAAAGATGGATATGACAAATAAGGATAAGGTATACATTGGGTAACTTATTGATGAGTCTATGGCTTTATATTATTGACTTGAGCATGTTGCATTATTCGTTTATGAAAAAGAGATCATAATTGAACAAGTTAATGTGGTCAGTAATTGAATATTTTTGTATACACCGAGCTAGTCGTGTGTATACCGAGTGACAGTAATAACCGAGTTATTTTTCACTGATGCATTCAGTATTAACTGAGTATGGATGAAAACATTAAATGCTATAAGAGCTTACTGAAATTGATGAGGTAGAATTGTTCATGATTTTGAGGTAAGAGATGAAGTTTGTTACAAAGATCCATGACTAACAAAATTCAAACATGATTGAATGAAAGAGACTGAAACATGTTAATGACACATCTACCGATGAAGGTTAAAGTGGCAAAATGGTCGATGAAGATTAAGAGGCAAAATCTAATGGCTGATATGAAAACTCTTTACTTGTCTATTTAAGAGACATGATTTTTATTATTGAAACATGCCAGACAAATTGAGACTATAGAAGATTTCTTGTGAAGACATTTTGCATGCATTCCTAATCAAAATGGTTATAGATAGAACTGAGAAAAACTGTAGGCATAACTGAGCATCAAATATATATACACTAAGTGAAATAAATTGGAGGATATGATGGAATGAATTGATTATTGATCAAAAGATTTTTTTATGAGCTTAGCATAGATATGAATACTTGCAAATTGAGTTGTATTTGAATCATATCACTGCTATATCAGTTTAACCATTGTTACAGTAAAATCTCTTAACCGAGTGGACTTAACAGTCTTTTATATTTTCATATGACATTCAAGGAATGTTAATTGTTTTCTTGTTAGCCCCATAGTGAATTCTAGTCAAGGGAGAACTGTTAGTGATATATCCTCTAACGAGGTCACACCTAACAGTGTGCATTTTAACCTTTAACAGGGTTGGCTCCTAATCGAGCTCACTTCAAAAGAGTGAATTATTTTGAGTTACCGGTCTCAGGTGGTTTTTCCCTTAATAGGGTTTCCACATTAAATCTTTGTATTATGTGTTATTTGTTATGATTGTTTTGCAAACATACTTTACATATTTCATATTTGATTTATCGATAATCACAGTTTGGATAATTACTAGTATTCAGTAAATGAACATAAAGATAGTTATTTTATTTTACCGAGTTGTTTGAGTTAAAGAGAAATTTTGAAATAGTACATCTGAGAGTTTGGGATTGTAAGATAATTGAGTTAACTGACTCACCCCCCCTCTCAGTTATCTAACACTCACCCTCATCCTCCAACATCGTGCTAAGAACTCATGACCACCCTAGCAAAAATCCATGACCTTCCAGATCTATCATTAGCCTACCTCTAACTAATCCTACCAAATATAAAGCATCTTGCCTCAACAATAGTCATGCCCCCATCATTGGTCTCTAGGGAAACCACTGTCTCATGGTCGAAAAGTGATCATATGCCCTCCTAAATTTTGCCTCTACATAGGGCTCCATGCCCTCTTATATATACTTCAAGATCAACCCTCAGATGGGAATGTGATTATCTACCAGATGTCAATTAGTGTGATTGTCACCTCTCTTATAGGTAGATGGAAACTTGAGGTCAAACTATGCCACCTCTCGATCAGTGCAATTATGAGTGTATTGTGCACTCTCAACCATAGCCACAAGTGCACATGATCCAAGCTGCATAATCTGACCTATCTCCACTCTACCAATATTAACTCCTCTATTAGGCTCATCGTATTTGGCCAGCTCTCCCTCGATCAAAATGTTGGCTCCACCTCCTACATTCATCTAATTCATGCTCGTTAGATCTTGCTAAGTAGCCTAGGGCATCATGTACCCTATCTCCATCCTCTATTTTCCCTCTCCATTTTCCTACTCTCTTGGGTCAATTAGTGGAGATGTCGAGTCACCTACATAGATGTCAATCGATGCTTACATCATCCGTGTAGACACCCATTTAGGGTGGGTCAACTGTGGTCAACCCTATCCTCGTAGATGACATTCTAATATTTTTTTGTGACCCTTTGCCATCATCCCCACAAATGATGATCAGGTGATCGTCATCCCCATAGATGAAGATCTACTGATCATTGTGTCCACTCCAACTACCTTTTTGACCTATTAATTTCCCTCCCCACCACCATAAATGCCCTTAAAAATGTATTGAAAAATATTGTTTAGGGTACTCAATGATTATCCTACATCTATGGCCTGCTAGTGTGTTCAAACATGCTCTCCAAGCTGCATGTCGTCTCATGCATCAGCCATCTCGCTCTGTCATCGCTTTTCCTTTTTACTCATTAAGGGTGAGAATGACTTCTTCTAGAGCCCTCGTGGACTATTTGTAGGTCCCTTGGGCCCCATTTTTCTTCTCGGACCCCATTTTTTTCCTCATTCCCTCACAAGTCATGCAATTATTCATTTCCTATTCTCTTTTACCTCTTTTCAAGAAAATTACCCAAACAGTTTTCATTTTCTATCTTATTTTCTCAAGGTGGCACTCCATCATCTTAGGACCTTCTACTCTCTCTGGGGCATCTTATATTTTTATTTTCTTCAATGCAACACCATTTTTAACGCCACATGAAAGAGGGGCAAAATGTAGATGCTTAAAATAGTCTCTTAACATTATAATTATTTAATTATGTTTTTTATATTCCTCATAGTTATTTAATTAAATTTGGCTCATTATTCTACAACATTTAAATTTAATTTAAATACCCTTTCTTTGTGTATTAAATTTTATTTAATACCTTCCCTCCGTATAATCCCTCTTTAAATAAATTTTAATTTATTTAATTCCGCTCACATTCTATTATTCTCCTAAACCATAATTAGTTTAATTTTTAATTAAATTAATCCTAAATCTGAACCTAGATCCTACCCTACTTACATCACTCTCAACAAATAGACCTGCTTGCTAATTAACTACAACTAATTAGGATAATTTTTGGATTCCTACACCCGTTAGTCCTAATTATTTTCTCACATGTGTGAGCAAATTTTCAAAAATTATCTTTTCAAATAATTTTTAAAAAGTGTAAACAAGATTTCTTACAACCTTGATGACACCTCTTACACATTCTAAAATTATGAAAATAAACTTTTTTTCTTACACGTGTACTTAAAGTACACATTAACCCATCACATCTCAAGTTTCTCACGCATGTCTGAGAAAACTTGGACTCTTGCATGGCTTATGTGTCCCTCATGTGGCACCTACGTGGATGCCACATGTGATCCACCTCACCCCAGCCCTCCAAAATCCTATAAAAAGAAGCCTTGCCAAGAGTAAATCATCCATTATTTGCATTTAGATTTATTATGGTAGATTGTTGATTTCATTTGTATTTAGTGATTTTTATCTAATATGTTTGGTAGTTATTTGCATTCATGGTAGATAGTTGCATTTAATTCATATCTACTTCTTATATTATTATTGAATGCTTGAGACTAGTTCTTCATAACTAGTTCTTGAGTTCATTCAATACCATCTTCATCTAGTTTGCACATACCCTTATTGTATTCATCAATTATTTTCAATCATGGTGGATTTATTTATTGTGTTGGGAAAGCACACTCACAACCATCTATAAGATCTTAAATCAATCAAACCTTGGGTGTGTTTGCTTCTTGCTCATCGGAGGTTGTGGTGGAAGCCTTTTTTTTCATTTGCAAGTTCGTAAAATGTTAAATTAATATTGAATATATTGATTATTCCTAACGTTTGCATGTTTTAGCTTGCTCCTAACAGGTAGGTTTTCGTCACATACAAAAAATTTATGATTTTTATAGAAGAGAAAGAATGATAAGGTACTTCAAAGAAAAAGAAGATATCTTATTGAGTTCAATAGAGAACTCACTTGTCTTGTTATAATATTTTAGGTCTACCATCCTTGGAGGTCGCTCAAGACCACTTCATGATCTTATTGAAAGAGGGTGTCACAATGGTTTACAAAATAGAAATAAAGTTTCCTCATTCTTCCCACAAAAGAGGAATAACCTAAACAAGGAGGAGCTTGAGTTGCTTAATAAATACTTGGAAGAAGCTAAGATCGCCAAACAAAAGCCTAATGGAGATAGTAAGAAAGATAAATCCAGATACTAATCTAATTTGAAAGAAGTTGATCTTGATTTGACAGTTCCTCCATTAGACACTTATGAATGTAATAAGGTAGAATGCAACATTAATATTATATTATAAGATTGTGTGACTAGATGGTGAATTATTACTCTGTATTACGTATCTTTATTAGATGTAAACACAAATTCTTTATTTGATCGAGTTAAATCGATGATCTTGTGTGATACAAAAAGGAACAACAATTTCTTATAGTATAATTATATTTTGATAAACTATACCTAATAATAAGAAGTTAATTTCACTTTTAAATATTGTTTAAAATTTGACAATTATAATTTCAACTACTATTACACATATAATAATGGTCAATTACTAAACAAAAATAGGGCAAACATAAATGATTATATATTGAATTGAGGGGGAGAAAAATACAAAGAAGAATAAGAACTATATATAGATAGCTGGACCAGACATAAAAACATTGCTTTACAACTATATAGAGGGCTGAAAGCCAGAAAAACAATGATTCAATACTTCAACTGAAATATTCCATGACATTGACCAACATTTTATAGGCCAAAAAATATTCTCCAATTTTAAAATAGTTTTTTAAAAATGATCTTATTAGGACAAAAATTTTGACCATGTTTCCATTCAGCAAGAAATTTGTTCATTCAACCTTCCCACTGCTTTGAAGCGAGGCTCCTTTTCTTCATATTTCTGCTCAGAGTAAATCTTCATGTAGTCACCAAATGGGTACTTTGGATAAGCAGATAATTCATGAGTCCCATTTCCATTGGGTTGCGCTACTAGCTGGGCTTACTACTGCATTGTATGAGGGATTATAGAAGGATGCCACTGATAACCGATTTCCATCCTTTGTTGGGAGAATTCTATGCCATGCGCTCTTATACTTGCCATTACTCACTGCTTCTAACTGATCACCAATGTTGACAACTATTGAGTATTTCATAGGTTGCACATCAGTCCAGCTACCATTGTTAAGAACTTGAAGGCCGGGAACCTCATCATCTTGGTACAAAAGAATGAGGCCACCTGCATCTGTATGAGCACGGATGCCCTTTATCAGGTCTGGCCTAGGGCAGGGAGGATAATGGCTTACCTTGGTGCCAAAGAATGGCGTATCCTTCGCTCCCCCTGCAAATACCCTTTTCAGATATTCTTTCTCTAGCCCCAAACTTTCACTTATTATTTCCAACATTTTTTCTGTCAAATTGAATATTTGGCCGCGAAACTCCTCAATTATTTCTCTGCACAAAATGCAATTGTTAATGTGTTAGATGTTTTACATTATATTGAATCAAATGAATTACAGAGTTTACTCTGATTCTACTCTTCCAAATTACAGGAAAATTTAACTATATGAATTGATTTTGTTTGTAAATTGTTAGTAGAATTAATATAGAAAGCCCAAATAAAATGATGTGCACCGGTATGGATTAGTATTGATTGAATATTGTACGTACTTGAAATCTTTGGGGTCTGAAGGCCAGGAATTTGTCTCTTTCATTTCGTGCACTTGAAAAACATCCTCCCAATCCATATTCTCAATTTTCTCAAGATTTTCTCCCTTTGCTTCAGCTTCAATGGCTCTGTTTAGTGCCCTTACTGGTAAAGTATCTTTGAAGTTGTGTTCTCTGTTAATCTTATATTGCTGTGAACAAATCTTCTTCACACGATCCATAAGACCATGGTCAATGCCATGGTTTACAATCTGCAAAAATTAAAAAATCTTTACTTCAATTTCATATCTATTATTGAAGAGCTTATCAGCCACATAAGTTCCTAGCGAATAGTCTATATGATTTAGAGATGGTTTGATTGGGAGAAAAAACATAACAACAGAGCAGTGTTAAGATGTGTGAATTTATATTGGTGTGCTTAACGTCATGAATAATTAGAACATTGTTTATAGTGTAGTTGTAAGAAGGTGCTGATTTTTAGTACAATAAATAATAAGCAAACTGTCATAAATATAAAAAAGATTTGTGAATTTATGTTTATATTTATATATATAAAAATCCTGGCTTCGGCTCTTCATCAATCAAAAAATAAATAAATAAATAAATTTTTTAAACTATTAATCATAAATTATGAAGAGATATAAAAATGGTTTGATTATTATATCATCTTAAATCATCATATAATCTATGCTATGTATTGTTATTTAAAAGTTTATCAATTAAACTAATTTACTGTTTTTAAAAATATAAAAATTATCATATAGACCACCTAATTAAATGTTGATTAACTTTGATAATGGTAAGATGAATTTAGAAAGCTACCTTACAATCATTTTACTGTTAATATTTATAATCTTACTTTTTTTAAATAAAGACTTATTTTTACATGTAATCAGAATGACAGTAATATTGGTAAAATGATTGTAAATAAATGATTGTAAATGTAGTTATTCATTTTTATGAGTAGTGGTTTACAAGAACTCATCTCTCATAAAAATTAATGGAACTCTTAGCACTCATTACATAAATACCTGAAAAAATAACTCAGATAAAAAACAATTGACCCATTTTTTCTATTTATACTATAACCCAAATAAAAAGACAGCCATAAATACCTGGAAAAATCCAGGGGATACACAAGCCTGTGCAATTTGAACCATAATGGCCTTCCTGTCTCCTCCATCAATGTTCTTTACATCAATCACTGGAACACCCATTTCTTAACTCCTTTGAAAGACAAAAGACAATCAAATGCTAAACAAACTTGCACAGCTGGGAAGATAGATGAACACTTGATAATGTTTGCAACCCCTGAGACCCTATTTATATGTCAACAAGACTTCAAAGTCATTGGCAACTTCAATTCACGTGCTAGAATACTTTCCTAGCCTATTCAACCACGTCTCTTTGAATGAAAATTGTTCAACCTATGGTAGGCAAGCAGACCTGCAAGCATTACTGCTTTAGCTGTCATACAGCTCAATGTAGGAATATTGGGGCCATTTCTACAGTGTTTTTGCCGTCATCTCCATTTGTCTTTTGACTAAAGAATCTCATTTAGCGTTCAATTCAAATCATATAGCTTAATTTTTCTAAATTTAAATCCGATTATTTCTTATTAAAAGATTTTGAAGTACCCTAGCATCCTTTATAAATATGTGTCTGCAATTTCCAGGAAAATCACAACAGACCTAAAGTCCAAAAATGAATCAGCTCACAAGAATTAACTACAACCCATAAAGGAAACTAAATATAATTGTTGTTTGACTAGGAATCTTAATATGTTTGGCCCTATCTTTTGCACTGTGCAAGAATTGACGTTCAATTTGAATTTGAATTTGAGTGTGGGACATGATCTGTCTGTGATAGTGCATTCTCCGGCTATTAGGCTAATCAAAATTTCTTTCTTTGGGCAATTTAAACTTTCTTTTATCACGTGGCCAATTGCTGTAATCCTTCCAGAACTAATTCTTCTATGTCTTCATAAGCATCTATGGATGAGGAAATCAAAACATTGAAAAATGGCACATGAAACTTAGCACCTTTACTTGATAGATGAAAACCGATTGATTGGAAATGGGTGTTCAAAGGGAAGATCAATTCAAATTGAACTATTGATAAGTATAAGGCAAAGTTGATTGCAAAATAATATTCAGATTCAAGGGATATGCATTAGTGAGTTTTTTCTTTGACTTATATGATGACATCTATTATGCTCATGTTATCTATAATAGTATTTTTTGATTTATAAAAATAATAATGGATATAATGACAACGTTTTAAAAAATGTGATTCCTTCCATCTCTTTTATACGTTTCTTGTTCCTTCTAGCTGTCGAAAATTAAAATGCTACTATTGTTCCACCCTTGGCTTCGACAACTTTTGGTTCCATTTTAGAATATGTTCATGTATGTTTCCTCCCTAGGGCTTTGAATCTACCTACGCCTAGTGATTTAGTTGACCTTGGCATCCCAAGGTTTTTACCTCTTCTTGCACCTTTGGTTACCATTATTGATGTTCCTATAGTTAATACTATCTATGAATGTAGATTTTCTTAAGAAGCTAGTTTTGTTCCTACTTCCCCATTAAGGATAACTCTTAGAAATATTATCCTCTTCCTTGTGCCATTTCCTCCCCAATGGTCATTTATGGTGAGAATGTGATTGAAAATATGGGATTTACCAATGTAGAGGTTCGATGTACAAACTATCCAATTTTTGGCACTCCCTTCCTAACCTACAAAACTAGATGTTAGATTCTTTGAGGCCTCTTTTGGTTGGAAAGATAGAGGTCTTCCCTTGTGCTAAATATGTTTTATTACTTTATTTTCTTCTTATAAGGATACAAAACTTGGTGTTGGTTAATTTGTGGGTTTGAGGAGACCACTCTCTATTGCTTAAATCTTAATAAAACTAATTTAAAACCCTTTGTTGAACCACTAAATTTGTGTCTAGTGTGGATTGGGATATTAAATATCCCCCTTTATTTTACAAAGTATTCTTGTTGCATGGCTATTGGGAACTCTTTTGGTCATCTCTCAAAGGTTAAAAATTGCACTTCTTATATACATGACATCTACCTTTTCCTGGATATACTAGTGGGTAAATTGACATCTTCAAGCCTCTTTAGAGGATCTGGTTTTGATCATTCAAGGTAGACCTAAGAATCAATTGTTTAATTTTGTCATTGTTGTATCTTGATTGGTTACTTGGCTATAGATTATCTACATTCACATAGCAAAGGTGCAACTACTTTGTGGAGGAATGTTAATGGTGATCACTTGAATATCTAGGATCTTGATTCTCTATCACATGAATCATTTTATGATGATGTCAAGTCCTTAACTTCTTATTGTGTGGCTATTGGAAACTCTATTGGTGATTTCTCAAAGGCTAGAAATTGCACTTCTTATATGGGACATCTACCTTTGTTCTCATGCTATTGGATATTGAAATCTCAATTCCTCTTCATGTAGGGATGTGATTTTGATGGTTTTGCATAGATCTTAGACTCAAATCCTTAATTATGACGGTCTCCCTTTAAAATTTCATCATTTCTTCTCATTTGGGTACTTGGCTATGGATTTTACACTTTCACATCTCAAACATGCTACTTGGTGGAGGAATGTTAATGGTGATCAATTGATAGCTAGTCTCTTTATTCTATGTTAGATGACTCCTCTCATGATTATTTCAACTCCTTATCATTTGGTGTGGCCTTATCACACCTTAAGAATACTATTTGTGAACCTCCTTGATCACATCCTATTTCATATTTAGCTTTGACTCATCTCTATTGTCCTCATGTTTCTCCTCTTTCTTCCCCTTGTAACAAACTTTTAGATAGCACTATTACTTGAGCTATTTTTAGGAGTAATAAGGGTCCTCCTAACTTTTCTTTCCAAACCCATGCTTGAGTGGTAGGTGAAAGGTCAAATCAATCTAGACCTAAGATTATCTAAGGGGTACCCTCATGACCCCAACTCTCCATATTTTTTGTAGTATTTTTTAGCAATTTGGCTGCAATTAGTCTCTTAGTAGTGTAATTATTTTTTTGTTCATAGCTTGTTTAGGCATGTTTCACCCTACCTTTAAACAATTTTTTTTAGGGTTAACACCCTTATTTTTCATATTTTCATAATTTCTACAAGGGTTTCTACCCTTTCCCAATCCCTACTTACCTTAATCAAAAATATTTCTAGATAGTGACTTCAAGGCACATATCTATGTAACATATGTAGAGCACTATGTTGTAAAAGGTGTTGATATGAATGGGGTATATCAATTAACCATTTACCTCTTAGGTACTATTAACACTACTTTAATTAGGTCATTATTAATTTATGTCTAAGTAATAAGATTAAGATATATCATAATATTATGTTTTTTGTATGTCTCACATTGGCCTATACAAATAAGGGGTTCCATTGTAGTCCAATCAATCATATTCATGCACTCATATCATATATTTTCATTTTTTGATAGAATAGAGTTATTCTCTTTAATTTTTTGCCTCTATTGTGCTTCCATTGAAGCCCTTAGATCTTGTGTGGCTGCTTTCATAGCCAAATCTTGTATGGTTAGAGCATTTTGTACCAACTCTTGCATGGCACAAGAGCTTGTGAGATTGCTTCTTTCTATTAATTTTAAGAGATATAGGTAAAAAATATTGGTTGATCTTGAAATATTGAGTATGCACTTCACTTGCATCATATGATGACATGGAATATGAGAAAAAAATTGATAGATATATTAAATTCTAGAAAACTATTTTTTGTGACTTTATATTGTAAGTTCATTTTGGATCATGTTAGTACAATTCAAAATCACCATTAGGTTTAGGATGTTCAAAATAGTTATATTAACCTTTTATCGTGTCTTGGTTTGGCATTAGAGGCTAGGTCTATAAGAGATTTTAGTGGAGAGGTAGTTGCAAGATTTGGAAAGTACGTATATTTTTAAATTATTTTAGATCAAATTTGACTTTACAATTGTGTTTAGAAGATCCAAGAACTTAAAGTTACTTTTTACTTAATAATATTTAAGATATGTGTATGATCTTGTTTAATTCTATCACTTTCCTTGAATCTCTCATCCATATTCACTTTTCAGAAAAGATACTCTATCATGGTTGTGATAGTATTTGAGAGTTATAATATTTAGGATACTTTGAATAGTTAAAATATGAGACTGAAGTTAATTTATAGATTTTTTATTCTCCTTCAAAGATAATTGTTGTGCCTTCACATTTATAAATTTATTCTGCAAAGTCATTGATTGAGATTTTGATCATTCATATTCAATGTGACCATCATTATCTTTCATAATTGGAGGAAAAAATGAGGGTTATCTCTCCTATTTTATGGTAAACTTTTCAGTATGATCACAATTATTATTAAACCACCATTATTTCTTTGGTCTTAGTTTTTCACATTCGTATTTGATTGGGAATGTACCTGACTTGATTGAGGCATTGCCATCTTAGAGTAATGATACATCTACCTCACTCATCTTGATTTTAGAGACCATACTAATAATCACAATCATTTATTGATCTCATGATTCTAGAAAAGATTAAAAATATCATGCAACCCATCTCATCCATATATTCACTCCACAAAAATGCAACTCAATCCCCATCATATTTAATTATCTTGGTTCTCAATCATTAAACCAACATCTTTAATATTAAGGATATGCAAATTCTTTCTCAAGAAAATTTAATTTTCTAGGGGCTTATCTTGATAGATATCTCCCAACCTATTTATAGAATTTTTATGGTGGATTCTTCATGTACATTTAACAACACATTTTTTTTTAAAGGGGAAATTTAATGCTAATTTGAACTTGTAACATCAAAAATTCCATCCCTATATATATTTTATTGCTTACTGTTATACACTAAGTTTGCACCCTTGTTTCAAGCTCTCTTGGTCTTGATAACCTAGTATAACATGGGAATCATCTCCAGGTGTGGGACCTATACTAACTGAGATGAGACCTCCAGGTTCTAGGCTAGTTCCTCTTGGATAATCACCTTAATTTCATTCTAGACATGAAAAGTAAACTTTGGAGGGAAAGGGATAGAAGGAATGCTTGGAAAGGGAAATGACTAAAAGAAAACTACCTACTAGGTGATACACCGAAATTAGGGTATGAATTGCAGCATAGAGGGATAGAATCAATGAAAGGCTTAGATCTAGTAGGTCACAACTTACTAAATAGGTTTGCATAAGTGTTTCATAGGAGGGCCTGAACATAAGACACAACCTATGACTTGCAAGCAGACATTCACTTCTGCAACTTAGTGTAGGATTGAGACAAGACTGTTAGGGGGCTGAAGTATACCCACAAAAATATCTAAATCAGATCAAACACAATAACACACACAATTACAAAAAGTAAGAGGGATCAAGAACCCTAAGTCATCATTGAAAACATGCATAGACTTCAATTCATTAAGAGATGATTCAGACAAGGAAGCATAGGGACATGAAGAATTGTCACAAAATACCTCTGCAATGTTTGAATAATCAATGGGAGATTACAAAGAGTAGAAGACCAGAGGGTAGAGAAGAAACCATAGATAGCCTTCTGAGAGAGGATGACTTTCTTTCAAAAGTGGACTCTCTCCTTTACAAAAATGTGAACTCTCTGAGCACTAAGGCTCCGAAATACAATATATATATCTCAACTGCACGCAGGCAGGAGTCAAAAACCTAATTAGGGTTACATAATTTTGCATATAATAATCAAACTCTAAAGGTACTAATGACCTATCATCAAATTCAGAGAATGTTTGGCAATCAGATCAAATCTTCCTTGTGTGTATCCATCTGGTACTGAGCTCACTTACAGACACATCAACCTCGACTCATCTACCCACCTGCAACTCCATTAAGCCATGAAGGCTTCAAATCTGATCTAGAAGATATCTGTATTTTCAATAATAACATAGGAAAAAGGTGGTGCCAATGCATTTAGCACCTTTGACATGACATAGTACCCTGCAACACCAGCCAACAGTCCTCTCCATCGCCTTCTCAACCATAACCATCCTGAAAAATTTAATTCCTGAGCTAACCGACATCGTGCATGGCTGAAAAGAGTGAAACCCTAACAAAAAACCTTCGCAGGAATTTTGAATTTGAAATATAACGACTAGACGGTCATTTTAAAACATGTCCATCAATATCTAATGTTTCCTGGTAGATGGACGGCCCACATCAACTTTGAAACAGTTATAAGACCACCTTGAAAAGTCAAAAACCACCTCAGCACACTACAGCCAATAAAACCTTAGCACATCGGCACACCTGGCAGTTTGGCCCCACCTCAAGCTTTTCTTCCTTTAAGTCATTCGGCGACTACACGATCGAAGACCTTTTTCTCATTCACAAAATCCTTCTCTTAACCCTGGTCTGGTCAAGCGATTCAGCGAACAAGGCATTTTGCTGAATCGCTGAGTCTTTTAACTAACCCTGGTTCCATTAAGTGAACAAAAGAAATCCTTCAGTCACCAAGTCGCTTAATACTTTACTAACCCTAGGCCCAGGCTGCCACATGTCACCTTTCTCTTCATTTCGACCACTCCATCAGCAACCACCTCGGCAACCTTTCTGACAATGGACCCACAACAAATAGATTACAATCTAACGGCGGGTGCATGATCTCATGGCCTCTGAATATTCCTTCAGATCATGCGCTAGTCGTTGATCTATTTCAGCTAGAACCCCTTCTGACAAATGAACCCACCTGGAAATCTTCATCAGCACTTGGCAACCAATTATATTCGAGCACATCAGCACACCTGGCAACACGGTGCCATAAATTTTCCCTTTACTTTGACCAATGAGAAATGAGCACACCACCTTGACCTGGCATTGGACCGACCTGACAGAGCTGAACATTTGGCAAATCGAACAGCGGGCGTAAGAATGCATGTGTCAAAAAAGGGCTATGCGAAGATACGCCAGTCGTTGATCTTCATCCTACTGACATCCCTGCAAACATTCTGACATAGTCCCACTAACAGATCCAAGCTGTCATTTGGCCAACCAATAATGAACGAGCACGTCAAAAACTGAGGACCCACCTGACAAAGCCCAGAGATAAAGTAAGATCAATGGCAGGTGCATGATCTCATGTGTCAGAAAAGCTCCTTCAAATCATGCGCCAGCCATTAGATCATCATCGACTGACAACCGCCGGGCCTGCGCTGACATGGTGTCAAATCACAAGTCTTGACCAATCAAAGGTGTATAGCTCGGACAACATGGCCGGACCCACTGACAATCAAACTCTGCAGATAGGAAGATCGACAGTCATCACAAGATCTCATGGAATCTTCTGAGGCCATGAGATCATGCGACAACTGTCGGATGAAGAATCTTGATTTTAGCTGCTAAGCAAAGACCGCCAACTCAAAAGGTAACCGTTCACGGGATCCCTAAATGTTAGAGCCTTGACCGCTGGGAGTCAGAGATTTGGTGATTGAAGAACTTAATTACGCACATGGAAATTGTTGGAACTTAAGTGGCCCATAATTAACAAAGAAATATAACAGGGCTTAGGGTTTTTAACACAATGACTAGTTTTATGAATATTTGAAGGACTTTTCACTTAGCCAGGGACCTAGAAACAGTTGCAGAGACCAGAGGGAAGCAGATAAACCCATGAAATTTGTAGGGATGCTTGGCAGGATTAAATCAGGGTCTTGGGGATAGATTTTAGCCAAATTTGTATAGAATAGGAAAATTAGGATAACATTTTGGTGACTTCTGCTAGATGTCAGCCTGCTAGACATAGAAAACTAGTGGCCTTGACATAGTTCATTAGGCATGGGGTCATTACAGGAGCACAAAACTTTGACAGAGAGACAAAACTAGAACTAGAGAGACAAACTTGTGCACAGGCACTTTTTGAAAAGTAGGAAAATAACCTAGAAAATAGGGAAAGAAGGAAAAAAAACACATATTTACAAGAATTTACAGAGAGGGATTAACCTCAAAGCAGGGCTTCAAGTGGAAACCATTCACTGATATTGGCAAGGCATCTCCTTTAAGAGTTGATAGTTGAAAAGCATTAGACCCCTTGCACTCTATTATAACAAATGGTCCACCCCAAAATGAATCAAATTTGGTATGTCTACCAGGCTTGGATCTGAATTCATCCCATTTGAGAACTACATCTCCAACTTTGAAATTTCTGATCCTAGCTCTTTTATCAAAACTTCTCTTTGTCTGAATTTGATGGGACTCCATATCTTTCATTGACTTATTTCTGAATTCTTCTAATTCCATGAGCTAAGCATGTCTGATTTGTAAGGGATCTCCTTCTTCAAATGAATCATATTGAGTGGCCATGTCCAGAGCTGGTAATTCAGTTGAAATGGACAACCTGGCCTCTCTACCATATACTAGCACATAAGGAGAATTCCCAATGATCTTCTTTGGAGTAATTCTATCTAGCCATAAGGCAGACCTGAGTTTAGTATGCCACTCCCTCTGATTATCTTGGAGAATTTTTTTGATTATCCTAATCAAATTCTTGTTTGTTGATTCTGCTAAACCATTGCCCTGAGGGTAATAATTTGAATTGGTATTCAGATAAATGTCATTCTTGACTGCCCACTCTGAGACTTTGAGGCCTATGAATGCCAATGTATTATCTGAAATGATGGAATCAGGAGTGCCAAATCTATGAATTATATCATCATAAAAACTCAAGACAACACTCTCATTTGATTATTTTAAGGAAACTGCTTCTGTCTATCTGGTGAAGTAATCTATTGCAATGATTATCCATTTATGGCCTGCACTAGATGGATGATTGATCATGCCAATGAAGTCTATACCCCATTTCATGAAAGGTTGCTCTATTCTGACTGGCTGCAGGGGCAAGGCTGCAAGATTTTCTTTTCTTGCAAAAATGGCACACTTGATGCATTTTCTCACATACTCATGACTATCCTTGAAGATAGATGGCCAATAGTATCCAGGCCTCATGATTTTAAAAGTAGTAGTCCTAGGAGAAAAGTGATCTCCAGAAGGTCCATCATGAAACTCAAATAGAACATCAGCTATCTTTTTTGAATCAATGCATCTCAAAAGGACACCATTGTGATCCTTTCTAAAAAGAACTTCATCTATCAACACAAAAGGAACAGATTGCAATCTATAATACCTCCTTTTTGCTGAATCTAGGCCTGCAAGACATTGTCCTGTCTTCAAGTAATTGATCATGTTAGGAAACCAACTTTTTGCCTTGGCTTGTTCTTCTATAGAATGCACCACCATGGATGCATCTATTTTCTCTGATTTCTTTGAACTTTCATCCTTTTCCAAATGCTCATAAAGACCTCTTCCTCTAACCAGCCTAGTAGTTTGAATATCTATGTCATATTCCATCACCTTGGTGATCCAACCAACTCTTTTTTCATTCAGGTCCTTGGAAAGCAAAAATTCCTTGACACTTGGATGAGTAACTTTTAAATGTACCTTGCTATGGGTCAACAAATATCTAAACTTTTTAAGGCTCTTCACCATAGCAAGTACATGTTTCTCTACAAAATAATATCTCTGTTCATACTCTTCTAAACCTTTGCCAAAGAAAGCAATAGGTTGCTCCAATCCATTTGAATTTTCTTGAGTCAACATTGCAGATATAGCATCATGACCTCCATAAGCATAAACGATAAAATCCTTATTGAAATTTGGGTTTAGGAGAGCAGGGGCTTCTGTTAAGGCCTCTTTGATAGCTTGGAAATTGACTTTCCCTTCTTTGGTCCAATTGAAAGTAGAACTCTTCTTTAGCATGGCTGTCAAAGGCTTGAGTAAATCTGCAATGTTAGGCAAGAACCTTCTAACAAAATTAATCTTTCCTATGAAAGATTGGAAACTTTTCTTATGGTGTGGTAAGGGTAGCTCTAGGATAGCTACAATTCTCTCAGGATCTACTGTGATTCCTTTGTTGGATACTACATATCCCAACAATTTTCCTTCATGGACTGCAAACACACATTTTTTGGGATTAAGAGATATCCCAAATTCTATACACCTTTCAAAGATCTTCCTCAAATGTTCGATATGGTCTGCTACATGCTTTGAATAGATAGTTATATCATCTAGATAGACCAACATAAACTTGTACATGAGGCTCTTAAAGGCCATATGCATTGCCTTTTGAAATGTAGCACTTGCATTTGACAAACCAAAGGGCATCTTTTGATAAGCCATGGTTCCCCACTTGGTTGTAAATGTAGTCTTGTATTGATCCTCTTCATTTACTAGGATCTGACTGTATCCTGAATAGCCATCCAACAATGAAAATCTCTCAGATCCAGAGACACATTGTAAGATTTTTTCCATAGAGGGTAATGGATGGTGGTCTTTTAGAGAGGCCCTATCAAGATCCCTGAAGTCAACACATAACCTCAACTCCCCATTCTTCTTCCTGATAGGAACAAGGTTGGAAACCCAACTAGTATGCTTGATGGGGTAGATGATACCACTTTCTATTAGTTTGAGTACTTCTTTATGCATAAGTGGCTCAAGCTTGGGATTAACAGGCCTTTGTTTTTGCCTTACTGGATTGGCATTAGGTTCTAACTCAATAGTGTGTTGAGAAAGGGTAGGATCAAAACCTTTGAGGTCCTCATATTGCCATGCAAACACATCACTGAATTCTTTGAATAATTGGATGTAATCCTGCTTTTCCAAATTAGTGTTTACTTTTCCAAATTGTAAGCTCTTACCTAGTTCCAACTCTAATTCAACACAATGTTCTTGTTGAACTACCAAGCCATCTTTTCTTCTCTTAACTTCATCGTCCTTGTTGAAGATAGTCTCCAGGGTAACAAGACCTCTAGGCATCTTGTTGGACTTCAGTTGTATTACCTGATCACCATAGTTTTTTGATAGCCTATCTTGATTATGCTCTAAAAAAACATCTTCTTCAAACAAGAACTGCAAAATTTGTTCATCATTGTCAAACACTTGCCAATTGACATCATTATCAAGAATAGAAGGTTTGATAATCACTTTGATATGATATTGATCTATTTCTTTTGAAACGCTATTTGGAATGTCATACTGAGATCCAACAGTAGCTAACCTATCTGCATTTTGATTTAGCTTCCTAGGGATAGCAACAATATTGAAAGCACAAAAATCTTCAATTGCATCCCAAACTCTATGTTTGTATGCTTTCAAAGTGTCATTCTTGGTTGCACTTATCCCTCTAACTTGGCTAACAACTAACTCATTGTCACCATAAACGTTTAGGGCCTTAAGCCCTCTTTTTCTAGCCCACTCTAGTCCATTAACTAAACTTTCATATTCTGCAGTGTTGCTAGTACAGGAGAAACTAAACCTAAAGGCAGTATAATACCTTTCTCCTTTTGGGGACACTAACATAGAACCACCACTAGAACCATGTCTGCTTCTAGCTCCATCAAAAAATAGTTCCCAAACCTGATTATTCTGATCCTCTGAATCAGTGTCCTCTTTGAGAAGGCTTGGCTCTAGGACTCCACTTTCTTGTATCAAATAACTTCCCAAACCAAAATCCCAAATAATATTTTCTTGGGCCTCTGAAGCTCTTTCATCTAGAAGAATATTAGGGATACTTTCTATCTTAATGTCTGCTTCACTAATGGTTTGGAAGTCACTGTTATCAAATATAGGGCAATTTACATTAATGGCATTGGATACATATGGCTCTATATGGTGTGCTACCAATGGTTTTGACTTAATGGTGACCTTGGTCCCATACCTTGTATGAAATAGCATGTGAGACCAGTCAAAAGATAGGTAGCCTCCTATCTTGGCTTTAAACTCCCTTGAAAGACATATAGCAAATAATGCAGGCAGATCTATGATGTATATATCAAGGAGGATGGAAAAATTAGGACTAGCATGAAGGATCAGACTGGTATCCTTGGCCACACCTATAGTATTGACTAAGGATCCATCAAGTTGTGTAACCTTCTTTTGGAAGGGCTCATATTTTAGTCCTAATTGGTCAGCCACCTTCTTGGGCATTACAGTGCTAGTAGCTCCACTATCTACCATACAATTATGCACTAAATATTTTCCAATGATTAAGGATACATAAAAGGGAGGTGGCTTTGAATTCCTACCTTGTGTGGCATTGCCTTTGGAGTTGCTACTTGGAGACTCCTTTTCTTGATCAATGTTAACCAACACTGGCTTTGTAGTTTCTTTTGCGGGTTGAGCAGTTGATACCTCAGTCATGGCTTTCTTCAGGATCTCAGGCTATCCTGGAAGAGCCAAAGAGTCCCACATGGACATGGTGATATTCACCTTCTTCATGTTGTCTACAATATTAAAAGGTGTCACAGTGTGTACTCTTTGTTGTGTCTTTGGCATGATGGGCTCCACCTCTTTGGAATTTTGGCCTTCCTTGCCTGTGATAACAGGAACCTCCTTAGGTGTGATGGAATTAGCTTGCTATAGTGGCTCTATAGATGTAGTGGCCTTAGCATTAGAATCTTCTCTCTCCATGTCTTGAGCTCTCCTTTTTGCTCTTTTATAGGCAAAAAAAGAAACTTCATCATTGACTCCATTGAAGTCTAGTTGCTCCCAATTAAAGAGAGCAGTCTCTTTTTCTTGTGACTCTTGTTGGGGAATTGATACACTGGATGAAAGCTCTGATTGAGCTTGTGAGGCATTTTGAACCATTAGAGCTTGGTTCATCCATCCATTTGAACATGTAGCCTAATTATGAGGCTGATTACAAGGAAAACACCATTCATTATCCATAGCCATATTATTTTGACTAGGAACCATATCCCTCATTGGATTTGTAGAATTTAGAGGTACAGGGCTATATGGTTGGAATGGACTCTGATTAAAATTGTGTCTTTGTCCTTGATACCCTCCTTGGTATGGTGGCCTATTTTGTTGATAAGGTTGTCCTTGATTCTGGTATTGTTGACTAGTACCTTGGCCTTGTGGCTGAAGAGGTGGTCTGATTCCTTGACCCTACTTCTTTATATTTGTGACCTCTTTAGGCAAGGTTTGCAACAAATTGGTCATTTCTTTCTTACTACTTTCTTGACTATTCTTTATCTCTTGTAACTCTTGAGTGAAACTAGCTATTAGCTCTTGACCACTAGTACTAGCCTGAGGTGCTAATATGGTGGGAATAGGAGTAAATGGGGGTGCTTGTGCAAGTGCAATGGGCTGAAGGCTAGGAAAGATGGGAATTGGTGGCCTTCTAGCTATCATGCCTGGTTGGATTAAACAATTTTCAGCCCTAATAACTATGTCAAAAGCTTGGGGTAAAGAAGTACCACCCATAGATTGGATCATGACAGAAATTTGATGATTAAAGCTTTGCAAGTAATATACGAAAGCATGGTCATCTGATGGCCTATTGGTTAACAGTTTGTCCTCCCTTTAGATTTATAATCTTTGACTCTTCTTAACACCCAAGGTGAGAGCAAAAAAGGATGTTCACCAACAAATGGGTCAGTGTATGCCTACAATCACTGCCCTCTGAATTAGTAGGTATAGCTCCCTAATTATATTTGATTTTGAATGAATGTGTTTTTATTAATCATCAGATAATCTGAGCAATGAAAATGTAACCAAACTACTTGTAGGCACAACTAATTCAGGCAAGGATAAGATGGAGATAATCTACAACCCTCAGTAGAATGCTGATTATAGATCATCACATGATTTTAACACCTAAACTAATTCTATTCTACCCTTTTATGAAATGCGGATCCTACTTGATGAATAGAAGCAGACCTATACAATGAAAGGCAAATGGAATCACCAATACTGCAATTACTTAGCATGAAATAGAATTCAGGAAGAAATTATAGTCTCAGAATATAAGTGTACTTTCCATTCAAAAATGCAACTGAAACAATGAGTGAACAGAGGAAGACTTACAAATGAAAGACCAACTAGAATTGATCACACCATAATTTCTGACATAAAATGGCATTCAATAACAAAAAGCAGTTTCACTTATAATTGTTCTTTCCATTCACCATGCAAATAGACTATGAAAAATGGAACAACAAACATGAATTCAGCTTTGTAAATAGAATCACTTCTACCTCATTGACAAGTTTACCGACCTCTGTATTTTCTTTTTTTGGTGGTATTTATAGAGATTACATTATATGGCTTTCATGAGAATGCCAAGCATTTCAACTTCCAGAATTTGAACAGATTGAAGCCAAGTGTTTTATGAAAATACAATAAAGAGGAACTAGTAAGACTTTGTCCCTTCATCTGACCTTACTCGATAAGAAGAACTAAATGGACCTTTATCAAACCAATATGATTGAGTTCATGGTATCAAACTACTTTGACACTTGACCAACTTCTTCCAGTAGCTCGATGATTCCTCTATTTGCATTCTCTTCACTTTGTCTTCATGGTAAGTTGAAGTATATAAAACATGTCATTCGATTTACAATAATCATCCATCTGCTCATCATCATAATAGAAATCAATCCATTTTTCAGCCATTATAACTCATCATTGAGTCATTCATAACTTCACAACAATGTCCCTCAATCCCCTTATAATTTGGTATAGACTCCTTGTCATTCATTATCTTCTCTCATCTGCCCGGTTTATGTCATCACATGATCACATGATATTATTTTAATTCTTGCGATCATGCGACATATGCAGTAATACATCTAAGAGGATGCTATATTTGAGATTGGCATCCATTGAAAAATTCTCAGATTTGAACTTATGCCACTGATCTGGTAGCTTTTGAAACGAACGGCCACAATTATATCATCTCCGATAGTTCCTTTAAGACTCAGGTCCCACAGGCTACGTGTAAACATCCTGCTAAGTTGCAAAGCATCTTCCTTCCCATAGCAACTAAGTGACTACCATTGATTTGGTATCTACAACTCTTTTGGTCCCACGGCTATGTGTCAATATCCCGCTAAGTCGCTAAGCATCTTCAGTGACTTATGTTGTCGCATGATCGCATAGCAATATTTTAATCCATGTGATCATGTGACCACTTTATCATTGGTGCATCTGTGTTATCAGAGTACATGGGTCTCACTTCCACGTGGAAGTTCTCGCTATGTCATAACTCAGGTCCCGCTAAGAAAGAGGGCCCACTAATCTGCCCCTTTTTTTACTTTTCGCATGATCACATAACTCATATTTGGTTTATGCGATCATGCGACAGCCATAATTTTCTTCCTTCAAACCATATTAACTTCTAACTTTAGAACATCTAAACATTTTGAAAGCTATTATATGATTGTTTCAATTGATTTCAACCAAAGAAAACCCTGGGCATTAGCTAGTTGTATTTCAATAATGCCACAAGCCACGGCTTCATCACATGACTGTTATACTCCAAGGAAAGATTGCATTTTGCAATTGCTTCATCAATAATAGATTGTAATATCACCATTCTCCTTAGACTTGCATGTTGATATCATGAAGACTAACCATCATTGAAGTGTAATTAAAGAAAAAGCTTGTCTTCAAGCTCGAACTAGACCTTCCTCAAAGGCACAGTCACTAAATCAATGCATTTCTAATCACTGCTCATCAGCATAGTATATTACTCATATCCCTATTTAGAACTCACATTGTCGATCCTCCAAATAATTATACTTTGTGGCTTCTCCATTAGATCTCTACATTATGCACTTAAAGATCGACTATACTAAAACATTTTTGAGAATAAAGACTGCAAGATGAAATATACCACTGTAATCATGAACTGAGATTTCTTTCCTTCCAAAACTAGTTATCATTTGAGATGAGGCCTTCAATATCACAAGCCTTGGGTAAAATGATATCAGATATGATATAATGATGCTCTGATTACCTTTTCTGCAATCATTTGGAAACACAACTTAATATCTTCTTGATAATGTAATCAAATGCCTTCCACTTGCAAGCTCTATTTTATAACCAATGTACACATTAAGACAAAAGAAACCTTATCAACTGAATTGTATACACTACCCCATAGAGTGAAACTCTAAAATTTCAAAAGCCAGACCTATAATTGCATCAATCATGAGAAAAACTCCCATTAGGTCCCTTGTATATGCCTGGAGATCACAGCTTCACAATCATCCTTCATCTGAGAAGATCATCAATGAAAACATGATATCCTTGCTAGGTTGGGAACTATCACCTACCCATCATGACAAGACTTTGAAACCACCCACCCAGCTAAAACATGAAAGAAATTTGAAGGGAAACCTGACAAAGATTTCCTATCCTAGAGGAAATCTAGACCTAGACATTACATGACCAAACCTAACTTGTAACATCAAGACTACCACTTTGACATCATGGAAATAGGATAAGAAGTGGGGCAACAGCTAGCTCTGACTAGGGATTTAAGCATTACAATGCTTAAAAGAACTCTAGCAATCTCTGGTTCTGCCTAATAACTGACAACTTGACAACACGAAAACTAAACTTAAGGAAAGAAGCAGCAAAATGAAAGACAACCACCAAACTATGGCACAAAAAGAAAACCTACCTAACTAACTACTACGCAAGGGTTACCTGCTCTTCAATTATGCATCTGATATATCTTTAAGTCCTGCCCATTATAGGAACATGGTAGAGACTCTCCGGAAGGATATGCTAATCTGAAAGAATTGTTTTGATTCACTTGTACTATCTAAAATGGACCTTTCCACAAGTACTAAAATTTAGAATGCATTCCTTTAGGTTCATGTCTCTTATCCCACAGCAGCACCATATCACCTTCCATGAATTTTCTTGGCCTTGCCCTTTTGTCAAACAGCTTCTTGACTCAGTTCTGATGTTTAGTGATCCTATCAACCATATCTTCCTTTCTTCCTGTTGCTTTGTCAAATAGAAGATCCTTTTTTCCAATCCATCCTTGAAAGCATCATCCTCAATTGCGGTTTTCAGTTTACAAGCAACAAGTTCTAATGGCAATGGTAAGCTGGCCTCTACTCCATACACCAATTAAAAAGGTGAAATCCCAATGGCTCTTTTAGTAGTGGTTCTATCTGCCCAAAGAGCATCATATATCTTTTTGTGCCAATCTCTCTGATTATCAGCAACTAACTTCTTCAAAATATTAATCAGATTTTTATTACTTGACTCAGCCTGGCCATTACCTTGAGGAAAATAATCAGAAGAGTGCCCTATTTGAATTCCACGATCATAACAAAAAGAAACAATCTCTGAAGATGAAAAGTAAGAAGCATTATCCAATATCAATTTTTTGGGAACTCCAAATCTTACCAATATTTGTTCTTTAATGAATTCACATACCACCTCTGATGTAGTCTTCTTCATTGGTTTAGATTCAACCCATTTGCTAAAGTAATCAGTGGCAATCAAGATGTATGAATGTCCTTGACTTGAAGAAGGGTTGATAGGTCCTATGAAGTCCAAACCCCACTGCTGAAAAGGAGCCTCTATCACCACCGATTTCAAAGGTAATGCAGCCAATTGTGGTTTGCCTGCAAACATCCTACACTTTTCACAATTTGCAACCCACTTATATGAATCTTTGAACATGTCGGGCCAATAATAGCAATGTCTTAGAATCTTGAAAGCTGTCACAGTGGATGAGAAGTGACCTCCACATGCTTCATCATGAAAAGATTTCAATAACTTTTCCTGTTGTTCTTTATCAACACATCTCAGAAAAGTGCCATCAATTGCTTTCTTATATAAAACATCATCATGTATAACATACTTCAAGGCTTTATTCTTTAAATTCCTCTTTTGTTTAGCAGTTAACCCATTCGGACATTCACCATAAGTCAAAAAATATGCAATGTTTGACAACCAAGGATCTTGCAGACTTACCATGAGCACTCTATGATCATCTTCTTCAACTTGTTGATTCTCTACTATGGCCTTGCAAAGCGTATTTCCTCTTATTAGCTTTGTTGGTCTAATGTCTATGTCATACTCCTAGACTTTAGCAATCCAAGCTCCTCTATTGTTACACCCAACATCTTGCTACGTTAGCACACTCTTTACAACAGCATCAGGCACATGAATGACTGAATGTGAATGCAAGATATAAAATCTAAAATTCTTTAATGCTCTCACCACTGCATAAGCATGTTTTTCAACTTGAGAATACTTCAGCTCATGATTTTTCAAAGGCATACTCATGAAGGCAATTGGGGCTTGTATACCTTCTTTAGTTTCTTGCATTAATAGTGCTAACATGGTATGAGATGATGCATAACAATATATGATAAACTCTTTAGTATAATCTGGTTGAACAAGGACAGTAGCATTTGCAATAGCACCTTTTATATTTTCAAAAGCATTCTTCCCAACATCAGTCCATTTAAAAAATTTATTACTCTTCATCATGTCGACTATATCCTTTACAATCTCAGAGAAATCAGGAACAAACCTCCTCAAAAAGTTTACTTTCCCAAAGAAAGATTTAACTCCTATTTTACTTAAAGGTAAACTTAGTTGTTGAATAGCTCTAACTCTATCTAGATCAATTTTAACTCCTTCTTGAGAAACAATATGGCCAAGGAGCTTACCTTCAGTGACACAAAACACTGATTTCTTCGGATTCAATGAGATGCCTTGATCTCTGCATCTTTGCAGAACTTTTGCCAAATCTCTAAGATGATCTTTCCTTTCCTTAGAAAAGACAGTCAAGTCATCTAAATATATCACAATAATTTTGTTTTTCAAATCACTGAAAGACAAATCCATAGCTCCTTGAAAGGTTGCACCTGCATTAATTAACGCAAATGGCATTCTATTGTATGCAAACGTGCCCCATGGTGTTGTGAAGGCTATTTTATATTGATCTGCTTCATCCACCTGTATTTGATTATATCCTGAGAATCCATCTAACATGGACATCATCTTTGATCCTGCCACAGTCTGCAACAAATGATCCATGTTAGGCAAAGCAAAATTATCTTTGAGGGAAGCTTGGTTCAAATTCCTAAAATCCACACAAATCCTTATATCTCCATTCTTTTTTCTTATAGGAACAATGTTTGCCACCCAGGTAGAATGATGGATAGGATAAATGATCTTGGCTTTCAGCATTTTATCTATTTCTTTGAAAATTGCCCCTTCCACCAGAGGATTATAATTTCTCTATTTTTGTTTGACAGGTGATGCTCCAGATTTAAGAGGGATGTTGTGCCTGAATTTTCCATTCATAAAATTCTTTAAATCCTCATAGCTCCAAGAAAAAACATCTTGGAATTCAATCAACAATTCTCTGACTTTTATTCTTTCCTCAAAAGTGCAGCATTTCCCAACATTGATCATTTTAGGACTGTCCTCAGTCCCTCTATTAATCCCATCAAATTCTCCACATGTTTTTCCCTTTTTATTTCTCTCCTTTTTAATGTAAGCATCATGTTTATCAAAAAGTTTCTCTAAGGAAACAACATGAGATGGAATTCTATTTTCTTTTAACTGAATAATACCTGATTTTAATTCTTCTTCTTCATTTGATAGCTGCTCCTCCCTTTGATCATTTTCAAAACACAAGTCAGCAAAGGGACCTATCCCTTCTATGAACTGCTGAATATGCTTATCATCCTCAAATACCTACCAAGATTCTTCATTATCAGGCACCTTAGGTCTAAACATTACCTCCATTCTAAAAATTTGATCTTTAAAATTAGGATGAGGCAGAAGTAATGATGCAGATGTTGCCAATGAATCAGCTCTAGAATTTCATTCTTTAGGCACTAAGACTATTGAGAAAGCATTCAAACTTTCTATTTCATCCCACACTTTATTCCTGTAACTTTTCAATCTATTATTCTTAACAGCATATTGATTTCTTACTTGCCTCACAACCAATTCAGCATCACCTTGGACTTTGAGCAATTTAACTCCCTTTTGTTTGGCTGCCTCTATACCAAGAAGAAGTACCTCATACTCTGCTATATTATTAGTGTTTTTAAAATCTAATTTGTAAGCTAGACAAGTAGTTTCTCCATTAGGGGCTATCAAAACTACTCCAGCACCCGAACCAGCTTTGGCGTAGCTTCCATCAAATTCTAGCATCCATAACTGTTCAACACCTGTCTGACCTAATTCTTCATGAATGTCAGAGCTGTCATAAAATAGCATATAATTTCCAAACTATGACTCATGATAAAGAATCTATGATCTGGGATCATCTGATTTTAGCACAGTGAATTTTTCTTTTCCTTCCAGTTCCAATTTCACCCTTTTATTCCCTACTTGAATGATTGCAGAAGACCAATCCAATTTAATCTCACCTCCCATGTCTTTGCAGAAACTTCTACTAAGGAGCATCCCATAGCTTTCAGGAATATTAGCTACAAGGATTGTGAGTTTCAATCTTTTAGAAGGGTGAGCTACCAGGGCGACCTGAGCATCTTTGATTTGACCAATCAAAGGCACCTGCTTAGCATCCATAGAGTAGCACCTACCAAATGCTTTGGTTAAAGGAAATCCTAAAGCTTTAGCAACTGACACAAGCATTACATTATTTGAAGCTCCTGAATCTATGATGCAATTACTTAATTTGTTACCATTGATAAAAAGGGACACATAAAACGGCTCTGGTCTTTGATTTGAATAGGTAGTGTGAACAGTAGATTCTTCCTCTTGAAATAATCTAGGAATTGAAAAATCTTCATCAGCTGAATCCTCTCTATTAGTACTGGCCTGGTTTTTATCACTAACATTGGTATTGACATGGATGCCTTCTTTATTTTTACAACATTCTACCAATCTTTGAAGTTGATTTTAAATAATCAACAGGAGGTATTTGAATTCTAGTTTCTTCACAAAAATGTACAATATCAAAGGAATTAGAAAACTTATCTCTCTGCTCCTTTTGTGAAGTACTTGACCTTGTATCAGTATTCTTATCTGCCTTGTAAGAAGAAGCTGGATTCTTAGCAGGAACAGTGTTAGAGACTTGATTTTTAATCTTTTGACCTCTAGTCATCATGGTTAGCTGAGGTCCTTCCAAAGTAGAAAAACAATTGCCTCCATTTTCTGAATCTGATTCATACTTGCAATATAAATTTACGGAGTCGCCATGAGGAGTATGAAAATCTTCACTTTTTGAATAGTCAATTCCTTGCTCTTTTTCTTCTTCCATCTGTATGTGTCTAATCATATCATCACAAGTGTTACCATCATGATCTGCTCTAAGATGAAAGGCACACAAATTATGTTTTTTTGGAGGAGCTTCAATAGCTAATCTTTGTTGAGCAGCAAGGATCTGTAAATTTTTATTTCCACCTTGATATCTTGATCCTTCTTGGTAAGGCTGATAAAATGAATGGGCTGGCCTAGTGACCTGTTTCTTTAATGCAATTAACTCATTTGATAACTTCTGTAACATAGCCTCTGTGCCATTTGAAGTGTTGGCTGTACTGTTTGTGGAACCAGCGTGAAACTCCTTCTTCCATCTCCCGGAAGCTATCATATCATCTTCCATTTCTACTGCAAGTGTTTGTGCAACCTGTAAATCAGCCACGTTAGCTCTTCTTAACTGATAACTGAGTTCATGAGGCATAGAGCTAATGTAGAATGTTTTCTGGTTATCTCCAATTGGCGCACTAGTAGCTAGTATCTTTTTAATGAGTTTATTAAATTTTGCATTAAAATCTCTCATGGAGATAGATGGTTCTTTCTTTATTTGGGCCAGTTGTAATAAAAAACTTTCAGCATCTTCAGCACTCTTGTACCTTCCTTCAAATCTCTATTTCATGGCATTCCAACCGGTAATGCAGCCTGTGGGTAAGTCTTGGAACCAATCTGCAGCATCACCGACAAGAGTGTCTACGAACATCCTGACTACAACATCTTCATGCTAAGGATTGACTATGCTACATGCTTTATGAAAGGCATTCAGATGTTGTTCTGTAGAGACTGAACCATCACCATTGAATCTTGGGAAATTCTTCCTGGAAGCTTTTGGTAAATCATGGTTTGCTGTAAGATTCAAAGGTCCAATAGCATTTCCCCAAGGAACAACCATGTTTACTACTCCTGTATTCTATGCAACCACCTGAATTGAAACTAAGAGGGGAAGTGTAATACCGTGCAATAATAATGAATTGCAAGTGGTAGAGATAGGAATTCTACCAATAGGAGGAGAGGAAGATTTACTTCTTGTTAATCTTAAAGGAACTACTGTAGGCAACTAAAATTCTGTAGACTTCTTAGTTTTAGTTTCCCTTGCTTTTGCTCTTCCTTTCCTGAAAATATCTTCAAGGATAGGGAAATTGACCCCTTTGAGTTCTTCGTAGACTAGATGAACCTTTCCCTTCTGTTTCGCACTCCTGGTAAACTTGGAATCCAAGATGCCTAAAATTCTGAGAAACACTTTTAATTTTTTTTTCTTCTTTCTAAAGTCCTCCCCAGTAGAGTCACCAAAAATAGTTGGTTAACAGTTTGTCCTCCCTTTAGATTTATAATCTTTGACTCTTCTTAACACCCAAGGTGAGAGAACAAAAGGATGTTCACCAACAAATGGGTCAGTGTATGTCTACAATCACTGCCCTCTGAATTAGTAGGTACAACTCCCTGATTATATTTGATTTTCAATAAAAAAATTTTTATTAATCATCAGATAATCTGAGCAATGAAAATGTAACCAAACTACTTGTAGGCAAAAGTAATTCAGGCAAGGATAAGATGGAGATAATCTACAACCCTCAGTAGAATGCTGATTATAGATCATCACATGATTTTAACACCTAAACTAATTCTATTCTACCCTTTTATGAAATGCAGATCCTACTTGATGAATAGAAGAAAACCTATACAATGAAAGGAAAATGGAATCACCAATACTACAATTACTTAGCATGAAATAGAATTTAGGAAGAAATTAAGGTCTTAGAATATAAGTGTACTTTCCATTCAAAAATGCAACTGAAACAATGAGTGAACAGAGGAAGAATTATAAATGAAAGACCAACTGGAATTGATCACACCACAATTTCTGACATAAAATGGCATTCAATAAGAAAAAGTAGTTTCACTTATAACTGTTCTTTCCATTCACCATGCAAATAGACTATGAAAAATGGAACAAAAAACATGAATTCAGCTTTGTAAATAGAATCACTTCTGTCTCATTGACAAGTTTGCCGACCTCTATATTTTCTTTTTTTGGCAGTATTTATAGAGAATACATTATATGGCTTTCATGAGAATGCCAAGTGTTTCAACTTCCAAAATTTGAACAGACTGAAGCCAAGTGTTTTATGAAAATACAATAAAGAGGAACTAGTAAGACTTTGTCCCTTCATCTGACCTTACTCAATAAGAAGAACTGAATGGACCTTTATCAAACCAATATGATTGAGTTCATGGTATCAAACTGCTTTGACACTTGGCCAACTTCTTCCAGTAGCTTGATGATTCCTTTGTTTGCATTCTCTTCACTTTGTCTTCATGGTAAGTTGAAGTATATAAAACATGTCATTCGATTTACAATAATCATCCATATGCTCATCATCATAATAGAAATCAATACATTTTTTGGCCATTATAACTCATCACTGAGTCATTCATAACTTCACAACAATGTCCCTCAATCCCCTTATAATTTGGTACAGACTCCTTGTCGTTCATTATCTTCTCTCATCTGCCCGATTTATGTCATCACATGATCGCATGATATTGTTTTAATTCTTGTGATCATGTGACATATGCGGTAATACATCTGAGAGGATGCTATATTTGAGTTTGGCATCCATAGAAAAATTATTAGATGTGAACTTATGCCATTGATCTGGTAGCTTTTGAAATGAACGGCCACAATTATATCATCTTGGATAGTTCCTTTAAGACTCAGGTCCCATAGGCTACGTGTCAACATCCTACTAAGTCGCAAAGCATCTTTCTTCCCATAGCGACTAAGCGACTACCATTGATTTGGTATCTACAACTCTTTTGGTCCCACGGCTATGTGTCAATATCCCGCTAAGTCGCTAAGCATCTTCGGTGACTTACGTTATTGCATGATCACATAGCAATATTTTAATCCATGTTATCATTCGACCACTTTATCATTGGTACATCTGTGTTATCAGAGTACGTGGGTCTCATTTCCATGTGGAAGTTCTCGCTATGTCATAACTCATGTCCGACTGAGAAATAGGGCCCACTAATCTGCCCCTTTTTTTACTTTTCGCATGATCGCATAACTCATATTTGGTTTATGCGATCATGCGACAGCCACAATTTTCTTCCTTCAAACCATATTAACTTCTAACTTTAGAACATCTAAACATTTTGAAAGCTATTATATGATTGTTTCAATTCATTTCAACCAAAGAAAACCCTAGGCATTAGCTAGTTGTATTTCAATAATGCCACAAGCCGCAGCTTCATCACATGACTGTTATACTCCAAGGAAAGATTGCATTTTGGAATTGCTTCATCAATAATGGATTGTAATATCACCATTCTCCTTAGACTTTCATGTTGATATCATGAAGACTAACCATCATTGAAGTGTAATTAAAGAAAAAGCATTTCTTCAAGCTCGAACTAGAGCCATAACCCGAGACCTTCCTCAAAGGCACAGTCACTAAATCAATGCATTTTTTATCACGGCTCATCAGCACAGTATATTACTCATATCCCTATTTAGAACTCACATTTTCGATCCTCCAAAGAATTATACTTTGCGGCTTCTCCATTAGATCTCTACATTATGCACTTAAAGATCGACTATACTAAAACATTTTTGAGAATAAAGACTACAAGATGAAATATACCACTGTAATCATGAACTGAGATTTCTTTCCTTCCAAAATTGGTTATCATTTGAGATGAGGCCTTCAATATCACAAGCCTTGGGTAAAATGATATCAGATATGATATAATGATGCTCTGATTACCTTTTCTGCAATCATCTGGAAACACAACTTAATATCTTCTTGATC
This sequence comes from Chamaecyparis obtusa, assembly GCA_027943335.1. Lineage (NCBI taxonomy): Eukaryota > Viridiplantae > Streptophyta > Pinopsida > Cupressales > Cupressaceae > Chamaecyparis > Chamaecyparis obtusa. The sequence continues at coordinate 3,642,914 of BSBK01006848.1, forward strand.
TGCATAGCTTTAATGTAATCAAATGCCTTCCACTTGCAAGCTCTATTTTATAACCATTGTACACATTAAGACAAAAGAAACCTTATCAACTAAATTGTATACACTACCCCATAGAGTGAAACTCTAAAATTTTAAAAGCCAGACCTATAATTGCATCAATCATGAGAAAAACTCCCATTAGGTCTCTTGTATATGCCTGGAGATCACAGCTTCACAATCATCCTTCATCTGAGAAGATCATCAATGAAAATATGATATCCTTGCCAGGTTGGGAACTATCACCTACCCATCATGACAAGACTTTGAAACCACCCACCCGGCTAAAACATGAAAGCAATTTGAAGGGAACCCCGACAAAGATTTCCTATCCTAGAGGAAATCTAGACCTAGACATTACATGACCAGACCTAACTTGTAACATCAAGACTACCACTTTGACATCATGGAAATAGGATAAGAAGTGGGGCAACATGGCCTTACTAATACTGGAATTCTATTCCATGTTTTGAGGAATCTACTATTGTAATCTATCATTTGCTCTTGAGGGTCTCTTTTAATGGTTGTTAACTACTCAACTAGAGACAAGTTATCTGATTTATCCTCAAAATGCTTACTTAATGCATCTCCTAACTCATCCCATGAAGTAATAGAACCAACAGTTAAAGTTCTAAACCATTCAAGAGCCTTACCTTTTAAAGAGGTTGCTAATAATTTGGTGGCCACATCCTCTTGAGTAATGTTGTGTATGCTGCAGATGGTGGTCACATCTCTTATGTGTTCAAAAGTAGTTGTCTTCCCTTCACCTGTGAAGTTAGGTACACTCTTTAGTGCCACCAAGGGGACATCATGATGTTGAGAAAATACCAAGGGACTTCCTTGAGTGAATGGTGCAAAGGCAAACTGCCTAGCCATTTTAGGAGTTGGAATCTGAAGATTAACAACTATGTGAGTTGTATTTACTGCTAGATTTGAATCTTCCTCTAGATCTCTGGTTAGAGATCTGCCTCTTCTTCTGGAATGAAAGGGAAAAGGTCTCCTTTCTGAGGTATCCAGTGGTGTTGATTGAACTCTCCTTGCAGGGGATGTTCTTTGAGTTGACCTGCCTTTATGACTTCTTTTTTAGGGCAACTCTAAAAATTTAGTGGGCTTTGAGCTCCTAGTCTCAATCTTTCTCATAAACCTTGAACAAGGTTGGCCTGGATCTTTGAAATCAGTGGAGTCACCAAATATACTTGATAGAACAACTTCTAAAAGTTTGTATTATGCAATCTGTATATCAGAGATAACATAATCTTCAAACAATAGTTTCTTTTGTAGTCCCACCGGGCATGCCAGAATTGTTATACACTGGCACCAAGGTGGGGTATCCTTGAGCTTGAGTCTATAATGATAGTCCTTGTGTATTTAACTTCTTTAATCCTTTTGCAGATGAACCAACAAGAGCACCTTTGGACTTCAATCTGATCTACTGTCCCACCGGGCATGCCAAAATTGTTATACATTGGCACCAAGGTGGGGTATCCTTGAGCTTGAGTCTATACTGATAGTCCTTGTGTATTGAACTTCTTTAATCCTTTTGTAGATGAACCAACAGGAGCACCTTTGGACTTCAATCTGATCTACTATCCCACCGGGCATGCCATAATTGTTATACACTAAGTTTCCACCCTTGTTTCAAGCTCTCTTGGTCTTGATAACCTAGTATAACATGAGAATCATCTCCATGTGTGGGACCTATGCTAACTAAGATTAGACCTCTAGGTTCTAGGTTGGTTCCTCTTGGATAATCACCTTAATTTGCTTCTAGACATGAAAAGTAAACTTTGGAGGGAAAGGGATAGAAGGAATGCTTGGAAAGGGAAATGACTGAAAGAAAACTACCTACTAGGTGATACACCGAAATTAGGGTATGAATTGTAGCATAGAGGGATAGAATCAATGAAAGGCTTAGGTCTAGTAGGTCACAACTTACTGAATAGGTTTGCATAAGTGTTTCATAGGAGGGCCTGAACATAAGACACAACCTATGACCTGCAAGCAGACATTCACTTCTGCAACTCAATGTAGGATTGAGACAAGACTATTAGGGGGCTGAAGTATACCCACAAAAATATCTAAATCAGATCAAACACAATAACACACATAATTATAGAAAGTAAGACAGATCAAGAACCCTAAGTTGTCATTGAAAACATGCATAGACTTCAATTCATTAAGAGATGATTCAGACAAGGAAGCATAGGGACATGAAGAATTGTCACAAAATACCTCTGCAATGTTTGAATAATCAATGGGAGATTACAAAGAGTAGAATACTAGAGGGTAGAGAAGATACTATGAATAGCCTTCTGAGAAAGGATGACTTTCTTTCAAAAGTGGACTCTCTCCTTTACAAAAATGTGAACTCTCTGAGCACTAAGGCTCCAAAATACAATATATACATCTCAATTGCATGCAGGAAGGAGTCAAAAACCTAATTAGGGTTACATAATTCTGCATATAATAATCAAACCCTAAAGGTACTGATGACCTATCATCAAATTCAGAGAATGTCTGGCAATTAGATCAAATCTTCCTTGTGTGTATCCATCCGGTACTGAGCTCACCTACAGACACATCAACCTCGACTCATCTACCCACTTGCAACTCCACTAAGCCATGAAGGCTTCAAATCTAATCTAGAAGATATCTATATTTTCAATAATAACATAGGCAAAAGGTGGTGCCAATCCATTTAGCACCTTCGACTCGACATAGTACCCTGCAATGCTAGCCAATAGTCATCTCCATCTCCTTATCAACCATAACCGTCCTGAAAAATTTAATTCCTGAGCTAACTGATGTTGTGCATTTCTAAAAAGAGGGAAACCCTAACAAAAAACCTTCACAGGAATTTTGAATTTGAAATATAATGGCTAGCCGGTCGTATTAAAACGTGTCGTTCGATATCTAATGTTTCCCGGTAGATGGATGGCCCAGATCAACTTTGAAATAGTTATAAAACCTCCTTGAAAAGTCAAAAACCACCTCAGCACACTGCAGCCAATAAAACCTTAGCACGTCGGCACACTTGGCAGTTTGGCCCCACCTCGAGCTTTTCTTCCTTTAAGTCATTCGACGACTGTGCGATCCAAGACCTTTTTCTCATTCACAAAATCCTTCTCTTAACCTTGGTCTGGTCAAGAGATTCAGTGAACAAGGCATTTTGCTGAATCGTTGAGTCTTTTAACTAACCCTGGTTCCATTAAGCGAACGCAAGAAATCTTTCAGTTGCTGAGTCACTTAATAATTTACTAACCCTGGGCCCAGGCTGCCACATGTCACCTTTCTATTCATTCCAGCCACTCCATCATCAACCACCTCGGCAACCTTTCTAACAACGGACCCACTGCAAATAGATTCCAATCTAATGGTGGGCACATGATCTCATGGCCTTCGAATATTCCTTTAGATCATGCACCAGTCATTGATCTATTTAAGCTGGAACCCCTTTTGAAAAATGGACCCACTTGGAAATCTTTGTCAGCACTTGGCAACCAATTATATTCGAGCACATCAACACACCTAGCAACATAGTCCCATAGATTTTCCCTTTACTTCGACCAATGAGAAATGAGCACGCCACCTTGACCTGGCATTGGACCCACCTGATAGAGCTGAACATTTGGCAAATCGAACGGTGGGCGTAAGATTGCATGTGTCAGAAAAGGGCTATGCGAAGATACGCCAGCCGTTGATCTTCATCCTACTGACATCCCTGCAAACATTCTGACACGGTCCCACTGACAGATCCAAGCTGTCATCTGGCCAACCAATAATGAACGAGCACATCAGAAACTAAGGACCCACCTGACAGAGCTCAGAGATAAAGTAAGATCAACGGTGGGCGCATGATCTCATGTGTCATAAAAGCTCCTTCAGATCATGCACCAGCCATTAGATCATCGTCGACTAACAACCGTCGGGCACACCCTGACATGGCATCAAATCACAAGTCTTGACCAATCAAAGGTGTACAGCTCGAACAACGTGGCCGGACACACTGACAACTGAACTCTGCAGACAGGAAGATCGACGGTCGTCGCAAGATCTCATGGAATCTTCTGAGGCCATGAGATCATGTGACAACCATCAGATGAAGAATCTTGATTTTAGCCGCTAAGCAGAGACTGCCAACTCAAAAGGTAACCGTTCGCAGGATTGCTAAATGTTAGAGCCTTGACCGCCGGGAATCACAGATTTGGCGACTAAAGGACTTAATTGCACACATGGAAAATGCTAGAACTTAAGTGGCTGATAAAGTAACAAAGAAATATAACAGGGCTTAGCATTTTTAACACAACGACTAGTTTTATGAATATTTTAAGGACTTTTCTCCTAGCTAGGGACCTAGAAATAGTTGCAGAGACCAGAGGGAAGCAAATAAACCCATGAAATTTTCAGGGATGCTTGGCAGGATTAAATCAAGGACCTGGGGATAGATTTTAGCCAAATTTGTATAGAATAAGAAAATTAGGATAACATTTACCTAGTCCCCATTTTAGCATAAATGTCCTGTCCTACCTAATCATGTTCATTCCAACTCATTCTGGTATTATATCTATATTTTGGACCTTCAGTCCTAATATTTGTTTGTTGGGTCTGTCCATTGGAATGATAATCTTGTCTTTTCTTGGCATGAGATACTTGTTGGATATGATGATTCTTTTAATACTAAATTGAATAAGTTTTGGCTTCCTCTTACTAATGAGATTTTATGATTTTAATGGAAGAGAAGGAATGATAAGGTATTTCAAAGAAAAAGAAGATAACTTAAGTTCAATAGAGAAATCACTTGTCTTGTTATAATATTTTATGTCTAATATCCTTGGAGGTCCCTCAAGGCCACTTCACAATCTTATTGAAAGAGGGTGTCACGATAGTTTACATCCAAAGCCTAATGGAGATAGTAAGAAAGATAAATTGAGATGCCAATCTAATTTGAAAGAAGCTGATCTTGAGTTGGCAATGCCTCCATTACACACTTATGAATATAATAACGCAGAATGCAATATTAATATTATATAATAGGATTGTGGGACTATATGGTAAATTATTACTCTTTATTGAGTATCTTTATTAGATGTAAACACAAATTATTTAATATCTTTTATTTTGATAAACTATACCTAATAATAAAAAATTCTTATATCTTTATTAGATGTAAAGAGTAATTATTTATTTAATTATATTTTGATAAACTATAAATTATTTGTGTAATTATTTTATTATTTGGTATAGCTTATCAAAATAATTTGTGTAATTATTTCTAGTGTGATTAGTTTTAGATATCTTTATTAGAAATTATTTGTGTAACTATTTTGATAAATTATAAATTATTTCTAGTGTAATTCTTTTTAGATATCTTTATTAGAAATTATTTGTATAATTATCTTTATAGTATAATTATATTTTGATAAACTATATCTAATAATAAGAAATTATTTTTATTTTTAAATATTATTTAAAATTTAACAATTACAATTTCAACTACTATTATATGTTGGTCAATTATTAAACAAAAATAATGCAAACATAAATGATTTTATATTGAATTAAGGAAAAAAAATACAAAGAAGAATAAGGACTATCTAATATAGACAGCTGAACCAGACATAAAAACATTGCTTTACAACTATATAGAGGGCTGAAAGCCTGAAGAAACAATGATTCAATACTTGAACTGAAACATTCTATGACATCGACCAACATTTTATAGGCCAAAAACATACTCCAATTTTAAAATAGTTTAAAATTTTTTCTCTTATTAGGATAAATTTATTGACCATATTTTCCTTTCAGCAAGAAATTTGTTCACTCAACCTTCCCATTGCTTTGAAGCGAGGCTCCTTTTCTTCATACTTCTGCTGAGAGTAAATCTTCATGTAATCACCAAATGGGTACCTTGGATAAGTAGATAACTCATGAGTAACATTGCCATTGGCTTGAGCTACTAGCTGAGGTGCAGGGCTCACGACTGCATTGTATGAGGGATTATAGAAGGATGCCATTGATAGTCGGTTTCCATCCTTTGTTGGGAGAATTCTATGCCATGCGCTCTTATACTTCCCATTGCTCACTGCTTCTAATTGATCACCTATGTTCACAACTATTGAGTATTTCATAGGTTGCACATCAATCCAGCTACCATTATTAAGCACCTGAAGGCCAGGAACCTCATCATCTTGGTACAAAAGAATGAGGCCGCCTGCATCTGTATGAGCACGGATGCCCTTTATCAGGTCTGGCCTAGGGCATGGAGGATAATGGCTTACCTTGGTGCCAAAGAATGGCGTATCCTTCGGTCCCCCTGCAAATATCCTTTTTAGATATCCTTTCTCTAGCCCCAAGCTTTCACTTATTATTTCCAACAATTTTTCTGTCAAATTAAATATTTGGCCGCGAAACTCCTCAATTATCTCTCTGAACAAAATGCAATTGTTAATGTGTTAGATGTTTTGCATTATCAAATGAATTACAGAGTTTTCTCTGATTCTACTCTTCCAAATTGCAGGAAAATTAAACTATGTGAATTGATTTTATTTGTAAATTGTTAATAGAATTAATCTAGAAAGCCCAAATAAAATGATGTGCAGCAGTATGTATTAGTATTGATTGAATATTGTACGTACTTGAAATCTTTGGGGTCTGAAGGCCAGGAATTTGTCTCTTTCATTTCGTGCACTTGAAAAACATCCTCCCAATCCATATTCTCAATCTTCTCAAGATTTGCTCCCTCTGATTCAGCTTCAATGGCTCTGTTTAGCGCCCTTACTGGTAAAGAATCCTTGAAGTTTTGTTCTCTGTTAACCTTATATTGCTGTGAACAAATCTTCTTCACACGGTCCATAAGATCATGGTCAATACCATGGTTTACAATCTGCAAAAATTAAAAAAACTTTACTTCAATTTCTTCTGTATAATTGAAGAGCTTATCAACCACATAAGTTCCTAATGAATAATCTATATGATTTAGAGATGGTTTGATTGGGAGAAAAAAACATAACAACAGAGCAGTGTTAAGATGTGTGAATTTATATTCGTATGCTTAATGATGGGATGAATAATAAACAGAACGTCGTGAATAATTAAATACTCATTTTTCCTATTTATACTATAGTCCAAATAAAAAACAGCCATAAGGACTATAAAAAACAGCCATAAATACCTGGAAAAATCCAGGGGATTCACAAGCCTGTGCAATTTGAACCATAATGGCCTTCCTGTCTCCCCCATCAATGTTCTTTACATCAATCACTGGAACACCCATTTCTTAATTCCTTTGAAAGACAAAAGACAATCAAATGCTAAACAAACTTGCACAGCTGGGAAGATAGATGAACACTTGATAATGTTTGCAATCCCTGAGACCCTATTTATATGTCAACAAGACTTCAAAGTCATTGGCAACTTCAATTCACGTGCTAGAATACTTTCCTAGCCTATTCCACCACGTCTCTTTGAATGAAAATTGTTCAACCTATGGTAGGCAAGCAGACCTGCAAGCATTACTGCTTTAGCTGTCATAAAGCTCAATGTAGGAATAATGGAGCCATTTCTACAGTGTTTTTGCCGTCATCTTCCTTTGTCTTTTGACTAAAGATTCTCATTTAGTGTTCAATTCAAACCATATAACTTGATTTTTCTATAGTTAAATCAGGTTATTTCTTATTAAAGGATTTTGAAGTACCCTAGTATCCTTTATATATATGTTTCTGCAATTTCAAGGAAAATCACAACAGACCTAAAGTCCAAAAATGAATCAGCTCACAAGAATGGACTACAAACCATAAAGGAAACTAAATCTAATTGCTGTTTGACTAGGACTCTTAATAGATTTGGCCCTATCTTTTGCACTGTGCAAGAATTGACGTTCAATTTGAGTTTGAATGTGGGACATGATCTGTCTGTGACAGCGCATTCTCCGGCTATTAGGCTACTCAAAATTTCTTTCTTTGAGCAATTTAAACTTTCTTTTATCACGTGGCCAATTGTTGTAATGTTCCCAGAACTTTCCTCATATCGAAAGAGCCACGAAGTTGTTCACAGAGACTTGTTAAGCACTAAATAAATTTTGGGAGGGCTCATGATGGTTCAATTGTGACCTTTGTGAAGAAACAGGGACGAATTTGGTCGCACAGTGTTGTCAAGCATTAAATTATGGGAAGCCTCATGATGGTTACATTTTGACCTCTCAAAAGAGCCCTTTCATACTGTTAAAACAGGGAAATCAGTTTCTCGGAAGGGGGTGTTTTTTTTCTTGATTTATTTTGTTTTGGTGATGTTCTGGTTTCAAATTGTTTTGATGAGTTTGATCTTTTTTGTCTAGTATATTTGGTGTTTGTCGTATTCAATTTTTTATTGTGATGCTTATTATTAGTTTATGTATTGCAATTTTTTATCTGGTATGTTTGGTGTTTGTAGTGTTTCAATTAGGGCCCTTTCTATTAGTTGATGTATTGTTGTCTTTTTGTTTCTTATTGTTGCTTTTTTATATATGTTTCTATTAGTTGATGTATTGTGGTCTTTTTGTTTCATATTGTTGCTTCTTGATATATGTTAGTTTTTATCGATTTATCTTTTTGCTTTGCATTTATTTATTATTTTATCTTTATATGAGAATTGGAGCCACCTATTTTGAGGTGGCACTTTTTCATCACATGTTGACCATGTTGGAATGTGTATGATGGGTTATAAGAGCATCTAAGTGTCATTACGACATTACGAGGTGGGTAATATTGTCAAAATTGAAGAAGAAGGCACTTAAGTTTATTTTCATTAGCTACGGAAGTGGTGTGAGAGGTTAAAATCTTTGGGACCTTGTGGTAGAAAGATTTCTATACAACTGTTATATTTAGATAGATTTAAAGTTATCTCCTATAGTGTCATACACATAAAAGGGTGGGAAGAAAGATGTGGTTATACTAGCCCCAAAGATCAAATAGGTTAAACCACAAGCTTAGAAAGGACCTAAAGAGGGGGAGAGCTCAAATGGTTTAGATGATTGTGACAAGAGGAAATGATTTCCACATTAACTCTTGAGGAAGTCCATTTAACATAGATATCAACTAGATATGTATTCTCCAAGTTTGATATGTATTTTTCCATTGATTACTAATACATATGTGTGTATAACTATGAAGGAAGTGATGGGTATGGATGCTTCTAAGTCTTCATAAGCATCTATGGATGAGGAAATCAAATCATTGAAAAATGGCACATGAAACTTAGCACCTTTACTTGATAGATGAAAACCAATTGATTGGAAATGGGTGTTCAAAGGGAAGATCAATTCAAATTGAACTATTGATAAGTATAAGGCAAAGTTCATTGCAAAATAATATTCAGATTCAAGGGATATGCATTAGTGAGTTTTTTCTATGACTTATATGATGACATCTATTATGCTCATGTTATCTATAATAGTATTTTTTGATTTATAAAAATAATAATGGATATAATGACAACATTTTAAAAAATGTGATTCCTTCCATCTCTTTTACACATTTCTTGTTCCTTCTAGATGTAGAAAATTAAAATGCTACTATTGTTCCACCCTTGGCTTCGACAACTTTTGGTTCCATTTTAGAATATGTTCATGTATGTTTCCTCCCTAGGACTTTGAATCTACCTATGCCTAGTGATCTAGTTGACCTTGGCATCCCAAGGTTTTTACCTCTTCTTGCAACTTTGGTTACCATTATTGATGTTCCTATAGTTAATACTATCTATGAATGTAGATTTTCTTAAGAAGCTAGTTTTGTTCCTACTTGCCCATTGAGGATAACTCTTAGAAATATTATCCTCTTCCTTGTGCCATTTCCTCCCCAATGGTCATTTATGGTGAGAATGTGATGAAAAATATGGCTTTTACCAATGTAGAGGTTCGATGTACAAATTATCCAATTTTTGGCAATCCCTTCCTAACCTACAAAACTAGATGTTAGATTCTTTGAGGCCTCTTTTGGTTGGAAAGATAGAGGTCTTCCCTTGTGCTAAATATGTTTTATTACTTTATGTTCTTCTTATAAGGATACAAAACTTGGTGTTGGTTAATTTGTGGGTTTGAGTAGACCACTCTCTATTTCTTAAATCTTAATAAAACTAATTTAAAACCCTTTGTTGAACCACTAAATTTGTGTCTAGTGTGGATCGGGATCTTAAATATCCCCCTTTATTTTATGAAGTATTCTTGTTGCATGGTTATTGGGAACTCTTTTGGTCATCTCTCAAAGGTTAAAAATTGCACTTCTTATATACATGACATCTACCTTTTCCCATATACTAGTGGGTAAATTGACATCTTCAAGCCTCTTTAGAGGATGTGGTTTTGATCATTCAGGTTAGACCTAAGAATCAATTGTTTAATTTTGTCATTGTTGTATCTTGATTGGTTACTTGGCTATAGATTATCTACATTCACATCACAAAGGTGCAACTACTTTGTGGAGGAATGTCAATGGTGATCACTTGAATATCTAGGATCTTGATTCTCTATCACATGAATCATTTTATGATGATGTCAAGTCCTTAACTTCTTATTGTGTGGCTATTGGAAACTCTATTGGTGATTTCTCAAAGGCTAGAAATTGCACTTCTTATATGGGACATCTACCTTTGTTCTCATGCTATTGGATATTGAAATCTCCAATCCTCTTCATGTAGGGATGTGATTTTGATGGTTTTGCATAGATCTTAGACTCAAATCCTTAATTATGACGGTCTCCCTTTAAAATTCCATCATTTCTTCTCATTTGGGTACTTGGCTATGGATTTTACACTTTCACATCTCAAACATGCTACTTGGTGGAGGAATGTTAATGGTGATCAATTGATATCTAGTCTCTTTATTCTATGTTAGATGACTCCTCTCATGATTATTTCAACTCCTTATCATTTGGTGTGGCCTTATCACACCCTCAGAATACTATTTTTGAACCTCCTTGCTCACATCCTATTTCATCTTCAGCTTTGACTCATCTCTATTGTCCTCATGTTTCTCCTCTTTCTTCCCCTTGTAACAAAATTTTAGATAGCACTAGTACTTGAGCTATTTTTAGGAGTAATAAGGGTTCTCCTAACTTTTCTTTCCAAACCCATGCTTGAGTGGTAGGTGAAAGGTCAAATCAATCTAGACCTGAGATTATCTAAGGGGTACCCTCATGACCCCAACTCTCCATTGTTTTTGTAGTATTTTTTAGTAATTTGGCTGAAATTAGTCTCTTAGTAGTGTAATTATTTTTTTGTTCATAGCTTGTTTAGGCATGTTTCACCCTACCTTTAAACAATTTTTTATAGGGTTGGCACCCTTATTTTTCATATTTTCATAATTTCTACAAGGGTTTCTACCCTCTCCCAATCCCTACTTACCTTAATCAAAAACATTTCTAGATAGTGACTTCAAGGAACATATCTTTGTAACATATCTAGAGCACTATATTGTAAAAGGTGTTGATATGAATGGGGTATATCAATTAACCATTTACCTCTTAGGTACTATTAACACTACTTTAATTAGGTCATTATTAATTTATGTCTAAGTAATAAGATTAAGATATATCATAATATTATGTTTTTGTATGTCTCACATTGGCCTATACAAATAAGGGGTTCCATTGTAATCCAATCAATCATATTCATGCACTCATATCATATATTTTCATTTTTTGATAGAATAGAGTTATTCTCTTGAATTTTTTGCCTCTCTTGTGATTCCATTGAAGCCCCTAGATCTTGTGTGGCTGCTTTCATAGCCAAATCTGGTATGGTTAGAGCATTTTGTACCAACTCTTACATGGCACAAGAGCTTGTGAGATTGCTTCTTTCTATTAATCTTAAGAGATATAGGTAAAATATATTGGTTGATCTTGAAATGTTGAGTATGCACTTCACTTGCATCATATGATGACATGGAATATGAGAAAAAAAATTGATAGATATATTAAATTCTAGAAGACTATTTTTTGTGGCTTTATATTGTAAGTTCATTTTGGGTCAAGTTAGTACAATTCAAAATCACCATTAGGTTTAGGATGTTCAAAATAGTTATGTTAACCTTTTATCGTGTCTTGGTTTGGCATTAGAGGCTAGGTCTATAAGAGATTTTAGTGGAGAGGTAGTTGCAAGATTTGGAAAGTATGTATGTTTTTAAATTATTTTAGATCAAATTTTACTTTACAATTGTGTTTAGAAGATCCAAGAACTTAAAGTTACTTTTTGCTTAATAATATTTAAGATATGTGTACACTCTTGTTTAATTCTATCACTTGCCTTGACTCTCTCATGCATATTCACTTTTCAGAAAAGATACTCTATCATGGTTGTGATAGTATTTGAGAGTTATAATATTTAGGATACTTTGAATAGTTAAAATATGAGACTGAAGTTACTTTATAGATTTTTTATTCTCCTTCAAAGATAATCGTTGTGCCTTCACCTTTATTAATTCATTCTGCAAAGTCATTGATTGAGATTTTGATCATTCATATTCAACATGACCATCATTAGCTTTCATAATTGGAGGAAAAAATGAGGGTTATCTCTCCTATTTTATGGTAAACTTTCCAGTATTAACACAATTATTATTAAACCACCATTATTTCTCTGGTCTTAGTTTTTCACATTCGTATTTGATTGGGAATGTACCTGACTTGATTGAGGCATTGCCATCTTAGAGTAATGATACATCTACCTCACTCATCTTGATTTTAGAGACCATACTAATAATCACAATCATTTATTGATCTCATGATTCTAGAAAAGATTAAAAATATCATGCAACCCATCTCCTCCATATATTCACTCCACAAAAATGCAACTCAGTCCCCATCATATTTAATCATCTTGGTTCTCAATCATTAAACCAACATCGTTAATATTAAGGATATGCAAATTCTTTCTCAAGAAAATTAAATTTTCTAGGGGCTTATCTTGATAGATATCTCCCAACCTATTTATAGAATTTTTATGGTGGATTCTTCATGTACATTTAACAACACATATTTTTTTTAAAAGAGGAAATTTAATGTTAATTTGAACTTGTAGCATCAAAAATTCCATCCCTATATATATTTTATTGCTTACCTAGTCCCCATTTTATCTATATTTTGGACCTTCAGTCCTAATATTTGTTTGTTGGGTCTATTGATTGGAATGATAATCTTGTCTTTTCTTGGCATGAGAGACTTGTTGGATATGTTGATTCTTTTAATACTAAATTGAATAAGTTTTGGCTTGCTCTTACTAGTGAGATTTTATGATTTTTATGGAAGAGAAGGAATGATAAGGTATTTCAAAGAAAAAGAAGATAACTTAAGTTCAATAGAGAAATCACTTGTCTTGTTATAATATTTTATGTCGAGCATCCTTGGAGGTCCCTCAAGGCCACTTCATGATCTTATTGAAAGAGGGTGTCACGATAGTTTACATCCAAAGCCTAATGGAGATAGTAAGAAAGATAAATTGAGATACCAATCTAATTTGAAAGAAGTTGATCTTGAGTTGGCAGTGCCTCCATTACACACTTATGAATGTAATAAGGCAGAATGCAACATTAATATTATATAATAGAATTGTGGGACTAGATGGTAAATTATTACTCTTTATTGAGTATCTTTATTAGATGTAAACACAAATTCTTTAATATCTTTTATTTTGATAAACTATACCTAATAATAAAAAATTATTATATCTTTATTAGATGTAAAGAGTAATTATTTATTTAATTATATTTTGATAAACTATAAATTATTTGTGTAATTATTTTATTATTTGGTATAGCTTATCAAAATAATTTCTAATAAAGTTTATCAAAATAATTTGTGTAATTATTTCTAGTGTGATTATTTTTAGATATCTTTATTAGAAATGATTTGTGTAACTATTTTGATAAATTATAAATTATTTGTGTAATTATTTCTAGTGTAATTATTTTTAGATATCTTTATTAGAAATTATTTGTGTAATTATCTTTATAGTATAATTATATTTTGATAAACTATACCTAATAATAAGAAATTGTTTTTATTTTTAAATATTATTTAAAATCTGACAATTAGAATTTCAACTACTATTACACATATAATAATGGTCAATTACTAAATAAAAATAATGCAAACATAAATGATTTTATATTTAATTAAGGAAAAAAAATACAAAGAAGAATAAGGACTATCTAATATAGACAGCTGAACCAGACATAAAAACATTGCTTTACAACTATATAGAGGGCTGAAAGCCTGAAGAAACAATGATTCAATACTTGAACTGAAACATTCTATGACATCGACCAACATTTTATAGGCCAAAAACATACTCCAATTTTAAAATAGTTTAAAAAATTTTCTCTTATTAGGATAAATTTATTGACCATATTTTCCTTTCAGCAAGAAATTTGTTCACTCAACCTTCCCATTGCTTTGAAGCGAGGCTCCTTTTCTTCATACTTCTGCTGAGAGTAAATCTTCATGTAATCACCAAATGGGTACCTTGGATAAGTAGATAACTCATGAGTAACATTGCCATTGGCTTGAGCTACTAGCTGAGGTGCAGGGCTCACGACTGCATTGTATGAGGGATTATAGAAGGATGCCATTGATAGTCGGTTTCCATCCTTTGTTGGGAGAATTCTATGCCATGCGCTCTTATACTTCCCATTGCTCACTGCTTCTAATTGATCACCTATGTTCACAACTATTGAGTATTTCATAGGTTGCACATCAATCCAGCTACCATTATTAAGCACCTGAAGGCCAGGAACTTCATCATCTTGGTACAAAAGAATGAGGCCGCCTGCATCTGTATGAGCACGGATGCCCTTTATCAGGTCTGGCCTAGGGCATGGAGGATAATGGCTTACCTTGGTGCCAAAGAATGGCGTATCCTTCGGTCCCCCTGCAAATATCCTTTTTAGATATCCTTTCTCTAGCCCCAAGCTTTCACTTATTATTTCCAACAATTTTTCTGTCAAATTAAATATTTGGCCGCGAAACTCCTCAATTATCTCTCTGAACAAAATGCAATTGTTAATGTGTTAGATGTTTTGCATTATCAAATGAATTACAGAGTTTACTCTGATTCTACTCTTCCAAATTGCAGGAAAATTAAACTATGTGAATTGATTTTATTTGTAAATTGTTAATAGAATTAATCTAGAAAGCCCAAATAAAATGATGTGCAGCAGTATGTATTAGTATTGATTGAATATTGTACGTACTTGAAATCTTTGGGGTCTGAAGGCCAGGAATTTGTCTCTTTCATTTCGTGCACTTGAAAAACATCCTCCCAATCCATATTCTCAATCTTCTCAAGATTTGCTCCCTCTGATTCAGCTTCAATGGCTCTGTTTAGCGCCCTTACTGGTAAAGAATCCTTGAAGTTTTGTTCTCTGTTAACCTTATATTGCTGTGAACAAATCTTCTTCACACGGTCCATAAGATCATGGTCAATACCATGGTTTACAATCTGCAAAAATTAAAAAAACTTTACTTCAATTTCTTCTGTATAATTGAAGAGCTTATCAACCACATAAGTTCCTAATGAATAATCTATATGATTTAGAGATGGTTTGATTGGGAGAAAAAAACATAGCAACAGAGCAGTGTTAAGATGTGTGAATTTATATTCGTATGCTTAATGATGGGATGAATAATAAACAGAACGTCGTGAATAATTAAATACTCATTTTTCCTATTTATACTATAGTCCAAATAAAAAACAGCCATAAGGACTATAAAAAACAGCCATAAATACCTGGAAAAATCCAGGGGATTCACAAGCCTGTGCAATTTGAACCATAATGGCCTTCCTGTCTCCCCCATCAATGTTCTTTACATCAATCACTGGAACACCCATTTCTTAATTCCTTTGAAAGACAAAAGACAATCAAATGCTAAACAAACTTGCACAGCTGGGAAGATAGATGAACACTTGATAATGTTTGCAATCCCTGAGACCCTATTTATATGTCAACAAGACTTCAAAGTCATTGGCAACTTCAATTCACGTGCTAGAATACTTTCCTAGCCTATTCCACCACGTCTCTTTGAATGAAAATTGTTCAACCTATGGTAGGCAAGCAGACCTGCAAGCATTACTGCTTTAGCTGTCATACAGCTCAATGTAGGAATAATGGAGCCATTTCTACAGTGTTTTTGCCGTCATCTTCCTTTGTCTTTTGACTAAAGATTCTCATTTAGTGTTCAATTCAAACCATATAACTTGATTTTTCTATAGTTAAATCAGGTTATTTCTTATTAAAGGATTTTGAAGTACCCTAGTATCCTTTATATATATGTTTCTGCAATTTCAAGGAAAATCACAACAGACCTAAAGTCCAAAAATGAATCAGCTCACAAGAATGGACTACAAACCATAAAGGAAACTAAATCTAATTGTTGTTTGACTAGGACTCTTAATAGATTTGGCCCTATCTTTTGCACTGTGCAAGAATTGACGTTCAATTTGAGTTTGAATGTGGGACATGATCTGTCTGTGACAGCGCATTCTCCGGCTATTAGGCTACTCAAAATTTCTTTCTTTGAACAATTTAAACTTTCTTTTATCACGTGGCCAATTGTTGTAATCCTCCCAGAACTTTCCTCATATCGAAAGAGCCACGAAGTTGTTCACAGAGACTTGTTAAGCACTAAATAAATATTGGGAGGGCCCATGATGGTTCAATTGTGACCTTTGTGAAGAAACAGGGACGAATTTGGTCGCACAGTGTTGTCAAGCATTAAATTATGGGAAGCCTCATGATGGTTACATTTTGACCTCTCAAAAGAGCCCTTTCATACTGTTAAAACAGGGAAATCAGTTTCTCGGAAGGGGGTGTTTTTTTTCTTGGTTTATTTTGTTTTGGTGATGTTCTGGTTTCAAATTGTTTTGATGAGTTTGATCTTTTTTGTCTAGTATATTTGGTGTTTGTCGTATTCAATTTTTGGATTGTGATGCTTATTATTAGTTGATGTATTGTAGTTTTTTGTCTAGTATGTTTGGTGTTTGTAGTGTTTCAATTGGAGCGCTTCCTATTAGTTGATGTATCGTGGTCTTTTTGTTTCATATTGTTTCTTCTCAATAAATTAAATTAGTGTGGTCACAGAGTGTTGTCAAGCATTAAATTATGGTAAGCGTCATGATGGTTACATTTTGACCTCTCAAAAGAGGCCATTCAGATTGTTAAAACAGGGAAACCAGTTTCTTGGAAGGGGGTGTTTTTTTTCTTGGTTTATTTTGTTTTGGTGATGTTCTGGTTTCAAATTGTTTTGATGAGTTTGATCTTTTTTGTCTAGTATATTTGGTGTTTGTCGTATTCAATTTTTGGATTGTGATGCTTATTATTAGTTGATGTATTGTAGTTTTTTGTCTAGTATGTTTGGTGTTTGTCGTGTTTTAACTATGGTGCTGTCTATTAGTTGATGTATTGTGGTCTTTTTGTTTCTTATTGTTGCTTCTTCATATATGTTCCTATTAGTTGATGTATTGTGGTCTTTTTATTTCATATTGTTGCTTCTTGATATATGTTAGTTTTTATCGATTTATCTTTTTGCTTTTTTGCATTTATTTATTATTTTTTCTTTATATGAGAATTGGAGCAACCTACTTTGAGGTGGCACATTTCCGTCACATATTGACCATTTTGGAATGTGTATGATGGGTTGTAAGAGCATCTAAGTGTCATTACGACATTACGAGGTGGGTAATATTGTCAAAATTGAAGAAGGCACTTAAGTTTATTTTCATTAGCTTTGGAGCTGGTGTGAAATGTTAAATCTTTGGGACCCTATGGTAGAGAGATTTTTATACAAGTGTTATATTTAGATATATTAAGCTGCCTCCTATAGTGTCATAGACATAAAAGGGTGGGATGAAAGACATGGTTATACTAGCCCCAAAGATCAAATAGGTTAAACCAAAAGCTTATAAAGGACCTAAAGAGGGGGGGAGCTCAAATGGTTTAGACAATTGTGACAAGAGGAAAGGATCTCCACCTTAACTCTTAAGGAAGTCCATTTAACATAGACATCAAGTAGATATATATTCTTCTAGTTTGATATGTATTTTTCCATTGATTACTAATACATATGTGTGTATAACTATGAAGGAAGTGATGGGTATGGATGCCTCTAAGTCTTCATAAGCATATATGGATGAGGAAATGAAATCATTGAAAAATGGCACATGGAACTTAGCGCCTTTACTTGATAGATGAAAACCGATTGATTGGAAATGGGTGTTCAAAGGGAAGATCAATTCAAATTGAGATAAGTATAAGCCAAAGTTGCTTGCAAAATAATATTCTTAGATTCATGGGATATGCATTAGTGATATTTTTTCTATGACTTATATTATGACATATATTATGCTCATGTTATCTACAATAGTATTTTTTTATTTATAAAAACAATAGTGGATATAAAGGAAACATTTTTAAAAATGTGATTCCTTCCATCTCTTTTACACACTTCTTGTTACTTCTAGCTGTAGAAAATTAAAAGGCCACTATTGTTCCACCCTTGGCTTCGACAACTTTTGGTTCCATTTTATAATATGTTCATGTCCCTTTCCTCCCTAGGGATTTGAATCTACCTACGACTAATGATCTAGTTGACCTTGGCGTCCCAAGGGTTTCACCTCTTCTTGCACATTGGATTACCATTATTGATGTTCCTCTAAGATAGTTAATACTATCAATGAATGTAGATTTTCTTAAGAAGCTAGTTTTGTTCCTACTTTCCTATTGAGGATAAGTCTTAGAAATATTATCCTCTTCCTTGTGCCATTTCCTCCCCAATGGTCATTTATGGTGAGGGTGTGGTGAAAAATATGGGTTTTACCAATGTAGAGGTTCGATGTACAAATTATCAAATTTTTGGCCCTCCCTTCCTAACCTACACAACTAGATGAGGCCTGTTGTGGTTGGAAAGACAAAGGTCTTCCCTTGTGCCTGTATGCACCCTAAAATGGTCACCTAGACTTTGGGCCCCTATTTCTACAATTTATCAAATCCCTAAATCAATATTTTCAAAAATCAACAATATCAATTATATCAATTTCCTTGATCAAATCATAATCAATTCAATATTTTCTAAGGTTTGAGCCTTATTTAATTTAAAAAAATAATAAAAAATAAAAATCTTATTTAATTAAGAGAACATGCTCCCTTTTAATTAATTAAAAATCTCTTTTAATTAAATAATAAAATCACTTTATCCTAAGCCTTTATTTAATTAAAAGGAATTTCCTCCCCTTTTATTTAAATAAAAAATCTCCACTTTTCTTCTTATCCTATGTTGCACAAATAAAGCATTTAATTCTTATTTATAAAGAAAAATAAAATAAAAAATAAAAGAAAAGTACTTTTGCCTCACATGGACATAAATTAAATGCTCAACATAAAGTAAATGCTTCTAATTTTCTTATTGGAGGATATTTGTGCACAAGGATCAAGCTTCTTTTTTTCTCCATCATTGATTAAGTCTTTTGCCTCTTAATCTCCATGGTCCATTATTTTTCACTTCCTATAAAAGAAGAGTTATCTTCCTCATTTGCACACACCATACATACTTGAATTGTTATGCTACAAGTTTTCTAAGTCATCTTGAAGCTTTTGGAGACATTCTTGCATCAAGTTTTGACCTCATTTGCACACACCATACATACTTGAATTGTTATGCTACAAGTTTTCTAAGTCATCTTGAAGCTTTTGGAGACATTCTTGCATCAAGTTTTGAAGATTTGGAGCATCATTGGCATTCATCTTGCATCTACATCACATCCTAGCTTGCATCATAGTTGAATCATCATGGTATCATTTCCTTTCATGTTTTAGATTAATCTCACATAGTTTAATTAGAGGGTTTGTAAATCTTTCATTTCCATTTTCAAAGCTTAATTGCATCTTCATTCTCATAAGATTAATTTGCATTCTCATATAGATTTGCATAGCATTGCATTCATTTGGAATCTCTTATTGTGTGGTTGACTAGCAAGGTCATGAGTTTATAGCTCTAGCTGAGAGCAATTTTACAAATCTTGCAACTCCATGCATAGAGAGCTATGGATCGATTTGTGAGGGCTCATTCTTGAGTTTTCTTGCATGTAAGGATTCATAGAAGTGTGGTCACATTTTCACCATACAGTGCCAAATATTTTTTATTGCTTCATTTTCTTCTTATAAGGATACAAAACTTGGTGTTGGTTAATTTGTGGGTTTGGGGAGACCACTCTCTATTGATTAAATCCTATAATGTAAAACCCTTTGTTGAACCACTAAATTTGTGTCTAGTGTGGACCGGGATCTTAAATATCCCCCTTTATTTTAGGAAGTAATCTTGTTACATGGATATTGGGAACTCTTTTGGTCATCTCTCAAATGTTGAAAACTACACTTCTTATATGTGACATCTATCTTTGCCCATATACTAGTGGGTATTGACATCTTCAAGCCTCTTTAGAGGATGTATTTTTAATCATTTAGGGTAGACCTAAGAATCAATTGCTTAATTTTTTTATCATTGTATCTTGATTGGTTACTTGGCTATATATTATCTACATTCACATCACAAAGGTGCTACTACTTTTCGGAGGAATGTTAATTGTGATCACTTGACTATCTAGGCTCTTGATTCTCCATCAGATGAATCCTCTTATGATGATGTCAAGTCTTTAACTTCTTATTGTGTGGCTATTGGAAACTCTAATGGTGGTTTATCAAAGGTTAGAAATTTCACTTCTTATATGGGACATCTACCTTTGTTCTCATGCTATTGGATATTGAAATCTCCAATCCTCTTCATGTAGGAATGTAGTTTATATGGTTTGGCATATAGATCTTAGACTCAATTTATTAATTATGATCGTCTCCCTTTCAAATTCCATCATGTCTTCTCGTTTGGGTACTTGGCTATGGATTTTACACTTTCACATCTCAAAGGTGCTACTACTTGGTGGAGGAATGTTAATGGTTATCACTTGACATCTAGGCTCTTGATTCTATGTCAGATGACTCCTCTCATGATTATTTCAAGTCCTTATCTTTCGGTGTGGCCTTATCACACCCTAAGGGCACTATTTTTGAACATCATTGCTCACATCCTATTTCATCTTTAGCTTTGACTCATCTCTAATGTCCTCATGTTTCTCCTATTTCTTCCCCTTGTAACAAAATTTTAGATAGCAGCATTACTTAAGCTATTTTTAGGAGTAATAAGGGTCCTCCTAACTTTTCTTTTCAAACCCATTCTTGAGTGGCAAGTGAAAGGTCAAACCAATCTAGACCGGAGATTATCTAAGGGGTACCCTCATGACCCCAACTCTCCATATTTTTTGTAGTATTTTTTAGCAATTTGGCTGCAATTAGTCTCTTAGTAGTGTAATTAATTTTTGGTTCATAGCTTGTTTAGGCATGTTTCACCCTACCTTTAAATAATTTTTTTAAGGGTTGGGACCCTTATTTTTCATATTTTCATAGTTTCATAATTTCTACAAGGGTTTCTACCCTTTCCCAATCCCTACTTACCTTAATAAAAAATATTTCTAGATAGTGACTTCGGGGAACATACCCTTATTTTTCATATTTTCAAAATTTCTACAAAGGTTTCTATCCTTTCCCAATCCCTACTTACCTTAATCAAAAACATTTCTAGCTAGTGACTTCAAGGAACATATCTATGTAACATATCTAGAGCACTATGTTGTAAAAGGTGTTGATATGAATGGTGTCTATCAATTAACCATTTACCTCTTAGGTCCTATTAACACTACTTTACTTAGGTCATTATCAATTTATGTCTAAGTAATAAGATTAGGATATATCATAATATTATGTTTTTGTATGTCACACTTTGGCCTATACAAATAAGGGGTTCCATTGTAATCCAATCAATCATATGCATGCACTCATATCATATATTTTCATCCTTTGATAGAGTAGAGTTATTCTCTTGAATTGTGTGCCTCTCTAGTGCTTCCATTAAAGCCCCTAGATCTAGTGTGGCTACTTCCATAGCCAAATCTTGTATGGTTAGAGCATTTTGTCCCAACTCTTACATGGTACAAGAGCTTGTGAGATTGCTTCTTTCTATTAATTTTAAGAGATATAGGTAAAAAATATTGGTTGATCTTGAAAAGCTGAGTATGAACTTCACTTGCATCATATGATGACATGGAATATGAGAAAAAAAAATGATAGATATATTAAATTCTAGAAGACTATTTTTGTGACATTGTATTGTAAGTTCATTTTGGATCAAGTTAGTACAATTCAAGATCACCGTCCAGTTTAGGATGTTCAAAAGAGTTATGTTAACCTTTTATTGTGTCTTGGTTCGGCATTAAAGGCTAGGTCTATAAGATATTTTAGTGGATAGGTAGTTGTAGATTTGGAAAGTACCTATGTTTTTAAAGCATTTTGGATCAAATTTGACCTTACCATTATGTTTAGAATACCCAAGAACTTAAAAATCAATTTTTACTTCATAAGATTTAAGATATGTGTACACTCTTGTTTAATTCTATCACTTGTCTTGACTCTCTCATGCATCTTCACTTTTCAGAAAAATATACTCTATCATGATTGTGATAGTATTTGAGAGTTATAATATTTGGGATACTTTGAATAGTTAAAATATGACCTGATGAGGTTTCTTTAGAGATTTTTTATTCTCCTTCAAAGATAATTGTTGTGCCTTCACCTTTATTAATTCCTTGTGCAAAGTCATTGATTGAGATTTTCATCATTCATATTCAACATGACTAGCATTATCTTTCATAATTGGAGGAAAAAATTAAGGGTTATATCTCCTATTTGATGGTAGACTTTTCACTATTATCACAATTATTATTAAACCACCATTATTTCTCTGGTCTTAGTTTGTCACATTCTTATTTGATTGGGAATGTACCTAATTTGATTGTGGCATCATCATCCTAGAGTAATGATACATCTACCTCATTCATCTTGATTTTAGAGACCATAATAATGATCACGCTCATTTATTGGTCTCTTCATTCTAGAAAAGAATAAAAATATTATGCAACCCATCCCCTCCATATATTCACTCCAAAAAAATGAAACTTGGTCCCCATCATATCTAATTATCTTGGTTCTCAATCATTAAACCAATATCTTTAATATTAAGGATATGCAAATTCTTTCTCAAGAAAAGTTAATTTGCTAGGGGCTTATCTTGATAAATATATCCCAACTTATTTATAGAATTTTTGTGGTGGATTCTTCATGTACATTTAACAACACGTGGTTTTTTTAAAAGAGGAAATATAATGTTAATTTGAACTTGTAGCATCATAAATTGCATCCCTAAATATGTTGTATTTCTTACCTAGTCCCCATTTTAGCATAAATAGCCTACCATGCCTAATCATGTTCATTCCAACACATTCTGGTAAACATCTTGGCATTATATCTATATTTTGGACCTTTAGTCCTAATATTAGCTTGTATTGGGGGAACTTAGTTGATCTACTCAACTGAGTCGCCAGAATTGGGGCTCAAATTTGAACAATGTAATGGTTATCTTGTGAGAGAGGGAAATTCAATTTTTCGTAGACTAGGGCAAGGTATTATCAAGCGTACCCCCCCCCCCCCCCTCTATTTATACACACACATTATCCAT
The DNA here is from genome assembly GCA_027943335.1 of Chamaecyparis obtusa. Classification (NCBI taxonomy): domain Eukaryota; kingdom Viridiplantae; phylum Streptophyta; class Pinopsida; order Cupressales; family Cupressaceae; genus Chamaecyparis; species Chamaecyparis obtusa. The sequence continues at coordinate 3,666,589 of BSBK01006848.1, forward strand.
CTCTCAATCACACATTAAGCTCAAGTATTCAAGGCATTCTTCTTCAAATATAGCATTGTGGAAAGCTTCAACAAGCTTCATTGTAAGCATGTGTTCATGATTGATTTTCTAAGTCTTGCAGAGTCATGTTATTACATCAACATTTAAATAACACTGCATATCAACAAGGTATACAAAATTTCAATTTAGATCTAGCTTCTGCTACATACCATCTCACTTTAATTTCTAACTCAATTTTAAGGTTAATTTCTAAATCATGGTTTAACTTAAGAAAACCCATTTCAACCCAACATTTTCTCTCTTTTCTATGTGCAAATCATAGGTGGGGAAAACATGAATTTTGGGGAAAAACAAGTGTCAAAAGATCTATAGAATGTTGTTTCATAGTTCCAAAAAGGGTGGTACTTAGTCAAGAAAATCAACTAAATCCCAGGACTCATTTGAGAAAGGAAACCAATTCCCTCAAATTCTTTTCTAAATTTTAACTACGTCTTTTTCTTTGTACGTACTTTCCAAATATTTTTCTAAAAATTGTGTATCTATTTTATGTTTTATTTTATATTCTCAAAGGTTTCGTTTTGTCATACTTTTCCCTAGTTCTTGCATTTTTATTTCATTATTACATAAGAATTTTTAACTTGTCATGAAGGACTACTAAATCCATTTTGTGTTGAACATCTTGAGCCAATTGGATCACTCCCCTCTCAAGGTAATTAAAGCAGAAATAGATCTGACTTGTATGCACCTAATTAGCAATCATTTCATTTTTTCTCTTACATTTCATACAAATATATATCCTTTCATTAATTTTTTTATACACTTGCATTAGTAAAAAAAGACATAAAAATTGCACATTATTTCATGCATTTAGCATATATTTTCAAAATTATTTTCATTTCATTTTCAACTATATTATTTTCATGATGGATGTATTTCATAGAGGTAATAGTGGTCTATCCTCCTTTATATAAATTTATTCATCTACTACAATCCCTCTTATACATGAGGACATATTGGTGCAAGAAGATACTTTTAACACTTCTCTCAATTATTTCCCTCTTTGGGATGAGCAATTGGAGAATGATGTTGATTATTATCTTAATATGTACCTCCCCCATGAGAGTATCTTGGTGAAAGAGGATTATATTGTGGTAGAAGAGATTAATATGATTTACAATTCACTTAATGACACTTTTCCTTCTATTCATTTAAATAAATTTCCCTATAAAGATGGGGCATTAATGATTTATGTTTGTCCCTCTCCTAAAGTTTACCCTACTCATGAACACACTTTGGAATGATATTATTCATGCACTTCCTTCTAAAAATGAAACCTTGGAGAATAAAGAAGCTACTTAAGTCAATTTCATTCATGTTTTGGGTAATGAGGAGCCTAATATTGTTGTCCACCTTTGTCAAAATATCCATCATCCTTCACAACATGTTGGTAAGGAGTATGATCATGTTTAGAAATTTGTGATAATTTCACCAAGATCTTTCTTTGGGATTTGATTAAAACTTCACGTACATATCATGTGATGATCCAAGAATCTTTGCAAAAAATTACCACTTCTCATCCTTATAGGTCAAATGAGGTAGCAACTATTCTTGGACCAAAGAAAAATTTTGAGTTCCACCAACACAAGTTACCCTCTATAGAAGCTCAAAACCAATGTGATCCCCTCATGATTATTATCCTTATCAATGGTATTTTTATAAGACATACTTTAGTCGATAATGGTTCAACCATTAATGATTGTAGCACTGACTTCTTGAATAAAAAACAAGTGTATACTTCTCTTATTCAACTTGATTCTATTCCTATTTTTGGATTTGATAATATTGGAAAACTTTCATTAGGTACAATCACATTTCCTATTAAAGTAGAAGATGCAATTTTGCCTATTCTTATCCATGGTATGCCCAATACTCTCACATACAACCTTCTCCTAGATATACCTTGGCTTTATGTCATGCAGGTTGTCCATTCTACTCTTCATCGCAAAGTCAAAATTTATCTATAAAGCTATACTATGGACTATATAAGTTGATGAAAAAATAAAAATTCAATATAAATCTACTTCAATTCTTTCTCCAATACAAAAAAATGCACCATATCCTCCTAAAGAGAATGATTGGGGATCATTCTAGACTTCACACCCACCTTCCATAGCAAAAAGAAATTCCCTGAATTTGAGACTCAAACTTCTTATTCAAACACATATATGGATGTTAATTAAGGCTCTTAATTAAATTTAAATCTAATTAAACTTAAGATTGACCCCTATCCTCATAACATTTTGACTCCTAATCTTGATGATTATAATGGAGATGGTTTAGTATGTGTGCAACAAAGCCTTTAGATTTATGAGAAATATACATCACACTTGTCTAAGGAAGGTTTAGGTTCTCAATCTCCTTTGTCAACATCCCCCCCTATTGTCTAGTATATTTATGTCTTTTATAGCTCAATTTAAATAATATAGCATTTTTTCTGACCTTCTTTGTGCCAAGTTGATTACTTGAACCAAGTGAAAGAATAAATGTAGACTAGATCACCAAAATACTCCTTTTTGTATGTATCATCAACATCATGAGCAATCTAATAATGAATGTCAAGTATTTTATTACAAAACTCAACAACTCATTTATTATGATATTATTTACATAAGAGGTAACAATGAGTGGAATCTAAATCCTTATTATTTTAAATAACATCTAAGTTCCTATTATGTTTTTCCTCACTATGTGATATTGATAGCATATCCCTTGGGGACTTCTTTTCATTCATGGTGGTATAGTTTTAGGTGAAATCATACTTTTTAAGATACATAATAGCCTTTCTTATCCTTGTCTCCACACTTGAGGAGAAAGGGTAGTGTTTCAATCTTCAATCCTTCCCAAGGACCTATTTTTTCCTTTGGTGAGTTGTATCTTTTATAAAATGATTTCCTTTATTGCATATAATTGTTTGTTCTACATAATGATTTTCTCTTTTCTGGTAGTTTTACATCATTTTTTACAACATATTCATTTCTTGAAAGCGTATGTTTATTATTAAGTGATCTCTCACTTGGGGTACAAAATGTGTTTTCCTTCACCAAGAATTCATTTACCTCACAATGAAGAAAGTGTGAATTCTTGTTCTTCTTTCCCTCTTTTGGTCAATCATGTTATTTTTGTTCAATACATCCTAGATTGGAGGTAGATGTCTTTGATAAAATATATCCTACTCCTCCCCTTGTTCATCCTTCAAAAGGATCAATTGTTGCAAGATATATTTTTACAACTATCTCTTTATTACCTCAAAAGAATTTTATCTATTGGATACAAATGAGAGGGGGGGTAAATCAGTTTTATTTTGTTAATATAAAACTTTATCTTATCAAATCAAAATAGTAAATATGAATCTAAAACCTTAAAAGAAACACATATCAGAACACCAAGAATTTTTTTGAGGAAACCCTGTTAAGGCAAGAACTCCGATGGGGATGAAACCCACAAATAATGCACTAGTAATAAAGTATCTCAGTTACAAGATATTTCCCTATCAAGAGCATACAAATAAAAATAGTACAAAGTCCCTGTTAAAGGACAAACTTATTTCTTCAATTCAGAAAAATTGTTAGGAGTTGATAGGATGAGCCTTTCTTCACTTGGAGCAACTTGCCCAATGTGAAGGTTAAATCCACCTTCTGAAGGTTAAACCCACCTTGTGGAACCATTGTCCAAATGGAAGTATATAAATATACTAATTAAAAATAATGAGTTGACTAACAATAGCTCATTTGCTAAAATAGTTCCAATGAAGTACAATAATCATATTGCCTTCTCTGCATCAATATTCCTCTCATCCACATGCTCGCATCCACACCCACACACTTTTCATCACTTTTTTTACTCCTTTATACAAAATACAAATGATTTATTAGGTCTAAACCAATTAGGCCTTTCCTAATAAACATGATTTACATAAACTCTTGTCACGATACATACGAGATGTTGGACAAGAAAATAACAATCAACAGTCAGCCAACATACTCAATATTCCATAATTTATCTTTGCATAAGGTAGAACATTCCACATCCCATAGGTTAGCACCAAATAAGACTTTGCAAGGTCACACACTACAACTGACATCACCACAAGCCTTGTGACCTCGTGTCCTCATAAGATGAAGTTCCACGTGTCTACTTGCATGTCCTAATCTTGTCAAACATAACTCCATCTCACATACATGTTATACCCAAAATTACAGTAACCACTTCACTATTTTCCTCTGTAGTGTCCTGTGACCAGTCCACATTGTTTCCACTGTAACTTATTATAATCAACTAATTAGATTATGCAATCATAGAAAATCATTCTAAACATTGTCTAGTACCAAAATACAAGCTCACAGACTCAGAGATGCAACACATATGATCGTATGCCTTCTGTACTCTTTCCTACACTTAGTGAAACATTATTCTCAACATCTTCTTCACTAGTTCTATGATCCTTCACAATCATATGTTAACATCAATGAAAACACATGAATGTCAGAAACATTACTAAAAATCTCCCCCTTTGGCATTTATGATAGCATATGATGAAAAATCATCAATCCAAAAACCTTATACAACCTTCTCAATGTCTTCACTCTACTCCCCCTAATACAGTAGGGTTTTTCACATATCACTCCCCCTTTGAGACCAATGGAAAAGGGTTCCAAATATCATTTACATATCTTTGTAAGCTTCTCCTTCTCTTCTCTTACAAATCTTCACTCTTAGGTTCTCAATCACCCAGATAAGTGTTTTTTAAGTCCCACAATCACTCCCCCCAAGGAGTGCATCCAAGAATCAAGTCCAGAGAAGAATATAGCCCTAATATCTATTGGACTAATGCATTCTTGCATCATCTAGTTCTCACATGTAGGGTTTTTCATCCCAAGCATATCTCTAAGATACTCAAAGATATCTTTTGGAAAAGGTTTAGTAAATATATATGCTAATTACTCCTTTGTACTAACATACTCAACTCTAATTCTCTTTTCTACAAATTTCTCTCTCAAGTAATGATATTTTATTGAGATATATTTGGCTTTTGAGTGCATAACAAGATTCTTTGACATATTGATTGTGCTTGAGTTTTCATAGTGAATCACAACCAGTTCTTCAAAGCTAATTCCAATATCCTTCAACATCTATTTCATCCAAATAACATGTGAAAAGTTTACAATAGCTACCACATATTCTAATATAGCAGTAGATTGAGCAACATAATCCTGCTTCTTTCTTAACCACGAGACTAGCCTCTTCCCAAGGAAGAATGCACCACCACTAGTTCTCTTTTTGTCATCAATATATCCTTCCCAATCTGCATTAGTGTATGTATTGAGGGTAAAGTCATCTTAATTATCATACCATAGCCCAAATTCCAATGTACCTTTAAAATACATAAATATCCTTTATATAGCAAGTCTCTTTTGGTTCTTCTTCAAACCACGCAACAATTCCAACTACATTTGCAATATTTGGTCTAGTATGAGTTAAATATTGTAACCCTCCAATCATGGATTTGTATTTTTTTTTATAGACACTTTGAGTTTCATCATTTGCATTAAGCTTGCATCCAATAATCATAGGTGTTGCAATAGGTTTGTAATCTTACATGCCTAAGCTTTTCAATAACTCTTTGAGATAGTTGGTTTAAGAAATAACAATATCATGTTTACTTTGTGTGATTTGTAAACTCAAAAACAACTTCATTTCACCAATCATAGAAATTTCAAATTCATCTTTCATTTCTTCATCAAATTTATTGTTCATTTCATCATTTTCCACAAAGATAATATCATCCACAAATACTTCTATGATCGGGATTCCATCCTTTCTAGTTTTCATATATAAATTAAAATATGCGCTACATTTTATGAAACCAAGATGTAATAAATACATGTCAAGTAATTCATACCAAGCTCTAGGAGATTTATTTAGTCCATACAAAGACTTCATCAATTTTAAAACCATTTCTTTATCATCTCTCAAGGGAAAACCATCATGATTCTCAATGTAGAGCTCTTCTTCTAGATCACCATTCAAGAATGTATATTTCACATCCATCTGATACACTTTGAAGTCCTTATTGGTAGAAAAGGAAGGAAACAATATTAATGTCTCCAACCTAGCCACAGGTGCAAATGTTTCTTCAACTTCTATTCCTTCTTTTTGTGAGTATTATTTGCAAACCAATCTTTCTTTGATCCTTATAATTGTTCCCTCTTCATTCATTTTATTTCTTAATACTAATTTAGTTAAAATAACATTCATTACTTCAGGTATAGAAACTAGTTCCCAAGTTTTATTCTTTATTATCTAGTCCAGTTCTTCTTTCATTACATTAACCCATAATTCATCTTTGTAGGCCTCCTCAATAGTTATAGGTTCCACTTGTGAAATCAGACATAATTCCTCTCTAGCCTTACACCTAGTTAAAATGCCTCTATTCTGATCACCAATAATCTAATCTTCAAGATGATTTCTTGGTACATACCTTGGATTTTTAGGAGGATCACATTGTTCACTTTCACATATTTTCCTATTATTTTCAAATTCAACCAACTCTTCTACTTCAATTATCTTTTCTGAGTTTTGATCATAGATTATTTCTTGAACTTGAAACTTCTCATCAATTCTTACATTAATACTCTCAACCATATTTCTTAATGTCAAGTTGAAACATATATAAGCTTTACTTTTGGTAGAATAACCAAGAAAGATTCCTTCATCACTTCTTGATTCAAACTTACCTACCTCATCATCTCTTTTGATAAAACATTTTCTACCAAAGATTTTGAAATATCTCATAGTAGGAGCATAGCCAAACCAAAGTTCATAAGGTGTTTTAGTGTTACCTCCCCTGATATGAATTTTGTTCAAAGTGTAAACTATAGTACTGATTGATTACCTCAATGAAAATGTGATACATTTCCTTCTATCATCAATTTTCTAGTAGAATCCAATATAGTTATGTTCCTTCTTTCAGAAATCTCATTCTGCTATGGAGTTCTAGGAGTAGAAGTCTTCCTGCATATCCCATGTTCTTCACGGTATGAATTAATTAAAAAAGAGGTAAATTATTCTCCTTTGTTTGACCTTAAATATCTTATCTTCATACCTGATTCAATATCTACTTTTGCCTTGAAGATCTTGAATTTGTCAAATGCCTCTGATTTTTCTTTAAGAAAAGAAACCCACATTATTCTAGAATGATCATCAACAAATAGAATGAAATAAATTTCACCATAAGATGATATAGTTCTTTTAAGACCACAAATATTTGTATGCACCATATCAAGCTTCCCTTTGGCATTGTATGACTTTCTCTGGAAACTCCCCTTTGTCTTCTTTCCCATTACACATTCTTTGCACATGGTGTTAGAGGGCTTCAAAATTTTTGGTAAGTCCCTAACTATGTTGATATTACTTTCCTTCATAATGTTATCAAAATTTACAAGACAAAATATTATATTCCATAGCCAACTTTCATCAATATGAGAAACATAATATTTTTCATTATCAGTATTCAACTAAAATACATTACCTCTTGTCTTTGTTCCTGATGCAATCTAATTTCCCTTTTGTCCTCTAATAGTGCATGATCCATTACTAAACTATAATTGATAACCCTTATCCATAATTTTTCCAACACTCAATAGGTTATGCTTAAGCCGATCAACAAGAAATACATTATAAGTGTTAGTTTTTTCATCCAAAGAAATAGATCCTACTCTAATAATCAGTTTAGGAGTATTATCACCAAATATGACAAATCCACCATTATGCATCTTAAGTTGAACAAACCTATCTTTATAACCAATCATGTGATGTGGCATCCACTATTAATGATCCATTCAAGTTTCTTTTCAACATGTGATACTGACTTTTTCTTCATGAACAGTTTCATTATCCTTTAAAGCTACAAACTCAATCTCATCTACTATTAAGTCATCATCAGAAACACCTTCACTAGCATAGTAGAGTTCCTCATCATATAAATCTAGCCTAGTGAAATTAGGTTTGTACTTAGAGGCCCTCGTAGGACATCTAAATGCAAAGTGACCAATTTTATTGCAAGAAAAATATTTTAATTGCAACAAAATTGGTCGCATGAAGAGGGATTGGAGAGGTAAGTCTCCTTCCAAGCCCTTTATAGGTTATTGATTTAATTTTTATTCATATGGACACAAGAAGGATGAATGCATGAAACCTAATCAATCTAGAACTGAGAAATATTATATTAGTAAAGAGAGAGCAACCAATATTACATGTTATAAATGCAACAACTTTGGACACATTGTGAAGTACTATAAGTTGCAGATAAATCAAAATAGAACACCTCCTACATGCTACAAGTGTAACAACCAAGGACATATAGTGAATTTTTGTAGGTATAATGGAATTGAAAATAAAAGTGGACCTCCTCCTATAGTTCCAAAGAAGAACATTGATGATACTGGTAAGAGTCTTGCACATTACATTGATGAATTCAATAATCACTTTATGAAGGCAGGAGATACTGACAGTGGAAAAGTATGGAATAAAAAGGAATCGAGTGAAGACAAGGTTTAGGGAGAGTTAGTAGATGCTACTAAGTCTTTGCCTAATGTTAACATTGCTACATCAACCTAGATGGCCAAGCATGGCCTTAGGGGGAGCTTTAGAGAGATACAATAGAAAATCATCCAACCCATGTTTTACAGAATAAGCTTTTGTGAGCTTGTGGAAAGTATGCATGATGGATATGAAGCACATATCTGAGATCGCATTTCTATACATGGTATATCATGTGATCACTAGATTAATGGTCAACCAGGTCATTGTAGAGTTAATTCTATTGGGAACTATGCTATTTCTTTTCACAATGAAGTATATGGGTATTCAATCAAACATATCTAATCACTATTCAAAACACAAAGTTAAAGGAGATTAGTGTTCTAAGATAGAAAACATAAAGAGCTAGGACACCTTACGATTTATCATGCACGGATACATAGATTCATCAGAAAGAGGTATTTATATTATTTGTGAGCTTATGAATAAGGATATTCTTATTATTTTCAATGTAAATAATAGACCTAGGTATAAATTTAAGAAGCATCCTTACAAATCATGATACAAGAAAAGAATGGTGGATCCAATTAAGGATAGTCCAAACCTTACAGCTTCAGAACAACGCAATGAAATAACTTAACAAAACACCACAAGATATGTTTCAAAACATATTTTCCATTAACATGCCCGACTGTAAGGCCTTCCAGGTTAGGGCCAATTACAATCAAGAAGTAATTCTGTAAGATCATCAAGATCTAAGATAAATCCAGCTAGTTCAGTTCTGAAAACTATCAGCAACTAATAGAAACCCTAAGGTAGATCTGAACTTGAGCTCGCAAGCATCCAAGAAATATCCTTGTCTCCAAGTATGCAAGCCACTAGCTCTGATATTACAAACTATCAAATAACAATCTAATCTGCAAGATCTCACAGGATCTTTTCCACAACTTCGCTTCTATATCCTCTCCCAGACTTTTGTCTAAACAACTACCCCAAACATCCCTTAAATACTAATCGTCATCCATAAGTCAGCTAGATGAAACCATTAACTCCTCCTAACAAATATTAAATGCAATAAAAGTCAACTCTCAAATAGCCTTACAATTAATAAATTCAACATGTCAACCTATAACAACAGCTACCAACAATAAATGTGCCAAGTTGGCCAAGAAAATCTTCAAGAACTCCAGTCGGTAAACTAGAAATACCAAGCGCCAGAGAAACAACTAAGCACCAGTGAAACAATCAACCAAGCCAAGCAATACCAAGCAACACAAGCATTACCAAGCACCAATTCCACCGAGCATAAGAAGTCTCACCGAGTTCCTTCAACGACCAAGCTTCCTTCAATAACTGAGACCATCGGTTAAGGCTAAAACTAAGTAACATCAGCCAAGTAACACACCACCATGTAGTTTCACCGAGTACCCAAGAACACCCCTGCATCAAACACCCTAGGTTTGAAAAGATGTTCATATGTGAGAAGAACATCTTCCAGGATTCAGCACATAAACCCTGAACTAGTTCTTCACATACATGTCCTCCACCTTTTCACTTTTCATACTCTTCCACTTCAACTTCCTCTATCTCTTCAAGTCTTTCCTTGATAAAAAACATGTCTTTTCTCCAAACTGATGATTCATTCTCTCAGGATCTACCAACTCAACTCGGCTACAAATATTTAGACTTCTCCTACCGAGTGTTGTATCTCGCAAAGACATCAGGGAAAACCTCTTGTCATCATTTTCAATAGTAAATACATTCTTCACACAATCATACATAGCTTTGCAATCATATTTTCTAGGTCTACCAAGCAATATATGACAACTATTCATCTCCACAATATCACATAAGACAAGATCCTTATACTGGCCAATCTGAACATCAATAAAGCATTGTTCTCTTACTTCTAGAACATGGTCATCTTGCAACTAGCCAATCCTATACAGATGTGGATGTCTCATTCTATTCAAACCAAGTTTCTGAACCATTTCCTCAGCAACAAGGTTATCAGTACTACCACTATCAACAATAACATCACAAAGTTTACCTCTAGACTTTCACTGAGTCTTGAACAAGTTACTCCTCTAACAAGGTTCCTCCTTTGTACCGAGAAATGTTCGTCGAAGTAGCAAGTTCTCAAATTCAGGTTCATTCTCAATATTTTCATTCACCACAATAGTCTATTGGTCACCAAGCTTCTTCGGTGTGCACTCAAAATAATAGTTTCCTTCTTCATCATAGTTATAGCAAGTACCCTTAAAGATAACTCTACTTTTCTTCTTCTTTAGTTCTACAGGTTTCTATTCATCTTCTGCAGTCATTGGTTTATCCTTCATCGAGTGATCAACCTTTTCCTTCCCTTGGGGATTACTATGTTGTTTCCTCTTCAACTTATCTTCTGCCTTCAGAGCATACTGATAAGCATCTTCAACAAAATCAATCTTCAACATACCAAGCTCATCCTAAATATTGAATCTTAAACCATTCACATACCGAGCTACATTTTCCTTACCCAATTCTCTGTGTCTGGACCGAATAGTAAGTTTGTAAAACTCCTCGGTATAATCTTCAATAGTCAAATCCTTCTATTTCAGATTATGCAACTTCTTAAATAGGTCAAGCTCATAGTCATTAGGTATGAACTTATCTTTCAACTTAGTCACCATCAACCTCCACCGATTGATCTTCATTTCACCTTCATCATCTCTATCTCTTTTTAATTCTTTCCACCAAAGAGCAGCATGTCCTTTCAAATTTGTTTGTGATAGCCTAACCTAAAGAGGATCTTCAATTTCTTCTAGCTCAAAGAAATCTTCAAGTTCACCAATCCAATCAATCAAATTCTCAAGCTTCAAAGTACCAGATAAAGTATAAACTTCCATTTGGTAACTATTACTTAACCGAGCTCTAGATCTAGGAAACCAAGCAGTTCTGTCTTCACCAGATCTATCCCTCCTATCATCACCACTAGATCTAGTAGCTTCAAAGTCTTCAGTAGATTCCTCATAACCATCTTCAATACCAACATTCTGAGGTACACCAACCATAGCTCTCATGATCACAGTGACCATGTCATTCCTCATCAACTCCATCTCATATCTGAAATCTAATTTCACCTTCTCTATAATCCTAGATTCAACAATATCACAGAGATCTGTAGTCACTCTAGGTTCCAATCTTCTCAGAGGCATCCTTAAAGATAAGAGAAACCCTCTACAAAAAACCCTACACTGACCACCTTGTGACAACCTCCAAGTTGTATGCAAATCAGATCAGCCTGCCACCTCGCACAAACAACTAGGTCAAGATTCCACAAGTTCAGTGCCACAAATCTGCAACTCAGATCATACGATCTCTTCACCAACAAAATTAACTTTGTAAGATCAGCCTTGCTAGGTCAACCTTCACTCCACAAGATCAACTCAGCTCTGATACCACCTGATGTAGGAAAAGAATGGTGGATCCAATTAAGGATAGTCCAAAGCTTGCAGCTTCAGAACAACATAGTGGAATAACACAACAAGACACCACAAGATATATTTCAAAACATATTTTCCATTAACATGATCAGATGTAAGGCCTTCCGGGTTAGGGCCAATTAAAATAAAGAATTAATTCTGCAAGATCATCAAGATCTAAGATAACTCCAACTAGTTCAATTCTAAAAACTATCAGCAACTGATGGAAACCCTAAGGCAAATCTGAACTTGAGCTCACAAGCCTCCAAGCAATTTCCTTGTCTCCAAGTATGCAAATGTGATGAAGGGTACTCCCCTTAATACCACAAACACATAACAGAAATAGAGAAACAACAACAGTAATATGCAAGAACAGAAAATTGGCTTCTTATTATCTCCACAAATGTGGAATTACAAACTTTCAGAATTACAATATGCAAAGCCACATGGGCATTCCCTTACAATATTTTGTAGGACAAAGCCTCGAACTATTACCCAGATCTACTACCCCAGAACTATTCTGAACTGCCTAAGACAATAATACAGCCTTCCTTATATAGGCAATTTTCCACCGCCTGGGAAGGTTCCAGAATTTTAGCCAATAAGGCCGACCAAACTTAGAATTATTTTATTTTACATTTTATTACATCATAGTCGGCTCAAGATAACCTTTGAAACCCGAATAGAAATTTTGAAAAAAATTATTTTTCGCCATTTCGGGTGGCCCAACTTCCAAAGACCATAAGTCATCACCAGTTGACCCGATCGGCTATTATAACCCCATTTCGGAAACACCACGAAGCGCTCTACAGGCTTGACCCGTGCAAGCACCCGTCACCCAAATTTTTGACCTCATTCGGGGCCTCTAAAGCCTTCAAAACTGAGTTCAAAGTTTCTGTACCCTGCTGCCAATACCGAAAATCTTCAATATCTTCCAATATACACTTGATCTGGCAATGAAACTTTACTGGCAGACTTATATGACCAAAATCAACCTCCAAGAAAGAAATCAGATCATTCTGAGCACATACAAAAATTACCAAAAATAGTAACTTTCCATAAATAGCAGCTCTGCACAAAATAGCCCTTATTGAATATAAAAATAGAAATATTTTTGGGTGATGCAAGATTGCTCTTACACCCAGGATGCTCCTGCATCAGACACCCGGGGTAATTTGAGAAGTGACCCTGTCACGACTCAGGTGTGCAGAGGAAAACCAAGACGGTTAACCTCCTCCTTTGTTAGCCATGATGAATCTTCAACAGGTCATCCTTTCCATTTGACCAAATATTCTTCATATGTCCTATTCCTTGTGCTTCTACCAACATGACTGTCCAGTATGTCTTCAATCTCCTTGATATCTGAACTGGTTGCTGAAATATTCCACTGTGCTGCTGCAACCTCATCTTCAACACCTCCTTCATGATACTCTGTCAAATCTGAAATGTTAAATACTAGTGAAATATTTAGCTCAGTAGGCAATTCTACCTCATATGCGTTTCCTGAATCATGTTTCTTCAGTATCCTGTATGGTCCAAACTTCTTCATTTTCAGCTTGTTATATGTACCAACTGGAAACCGCTCCTTCCGCAAATGAACCATGACTTCGTCACCAACTTGAAATTATTTATACCTCCTTTTCTCATCTGCCTTAGCCTTATACTGTGCATTCATCTTGGTAATATGCTTCCTCACCTCTTCATGGATGTTCTTCAAGTGTTCTGCAAAATCTTCAGCTTCAGCACTACTTATTTCTCCTTTATCTATTTTCTTCAATTCAGATGCATTTCTTGGACTACTTCCATATACAATCTGAAATGGTGATTTACCAGTGCTCCTGTTGACAGAATTATTGTATGCAAATTCCACCTGTGGTAAAATCAAATCCCATCCTGTTGGCTTATCTCCAACCAAAAATCTTAGCAAATTTCCCAAACTCCTATTCACCACCTCTGTCTGTCCATCAGTCTGTGGATGATGTGATGAACTGAACTTCAAATCTATCTTCAACTTCTTCCACAATGTACGCCAGAAATATCCAACAAACTTAGTGTCCCGATCTGAAACTATGGTCTTTGGCAAACCATGAAGTCTCACTACTTCTCTGAAAAACAATTCTGCTACATGAACAACATCATTAGTCTTCTTGCAGGGAATAAAATGTGCCATCTTTGAAAATTGGTCAACTACTATAAAAATTGAATCATGTCCCCGCTGTGTCCTCGGTAAACCAAGAACAAAGTCCATGCTGATATTCTCCCAAGGCTTCTCTGGTACAGGTAATGGCTGATACAACCTTGTATTCTACTTCACTCCTTTCGCCATCTGACGTACTCTGCAACTCTGTACAAACTTCTTCACATCTTGCTGCAATTGTGGCCAATAATAATTCTCACCAACCAAAGCAAGGGTTTTATCACGACCAAAATGTCCATCCAATCCTCCACTATGCTTCTCCTTGATGAGATTCTCCCTCATAGAACTTCATGGAATGCACAACTGACTCCCTCTGAATAGCATATCATCCTGGATGATGAAATCCAACCATTTTGTCCTGTCTAGAGTAACAGGTTCTGTACAAGCTTTCCAAGCTTCACTAAAATCAGGATCCTCTAGATACAAATTCTTGAGTTCCTTGAACCCAACCACTTCAATCTGCATTTCTGTCAGCAATAGTTGCCTTCTGCTAAGAGCATCTGCAATCCTGTTAGACTTTCCACTCCTGTGTTTCAAAACAAATGTATAACTCTGCAAAAACTCAACCCATTTCAAATGCCTTTGATTCAATTTTCCTTGACTATTCAAATATTGCAAAGCTTGATGATCAGTATACAAAACAAACTTCTTAGGAAGCAGATAGTGTCTCCACTTCTTTAATGCCTGAACTATAGCATAAAATTTTTTATCATAAACAGAATATTTTCTTTTGGCATCATTTAACTTCTCACTGAAATAAGCAACAGGTTTACCTTCTTGGCTCATAACAGCTCCTATTGCAGTACCACTAGCATCACAATCTACTTGAAACACCTTATTAAAATCTAGAAGTGCTAAAACAGGTTGTTCTGTAACTTTTTATTTCAACAATTGAAAACTCTTTTCTGCCCCATTAGTCCACTTAAACTCTTTTCTATCCCCTCTCATTGTTTCAGTCAAGGGTCCACAAATACTACTAAAATTTCTGATAAACTTTCTGTAAAAGCTAGCTAGACCATGAAAAGATCTTACCTTAGTAGCACTCCTTGGAGTAGGCCATTCAAGGATAGCCTGTACCTTCTCTGGGTCCATTTTTAGACCTTCTGCTGAAACTACAAGTCCCAAATACACTAACTCTTTCTTCACAAAACTGCACTTCTTCAAATTAATCAACAATTTCTCTTTTCTCAACTTCTCAAATACCATACGAATATGCATCATATATTCCTCCAATGTCTTGCTAAAAATCAAAATATCATCTAGGTAAACAATGACAAACTTACCCAAAAATTCTTTCAGAACCTCATTCATGAGCCGCATGAAAGTGCTCGGTGCATTGGTTAGCCCAAAAAGCATGACTAACCACTCATACAGTCCTTCCTTTGTCTTGAAGGCAGTCTTCCATTCATCTCCTTCTCTGATCCGAATCTGATGATATCCACTCTTCAAATCTATCTTTGAGAAATACACAGCTCCACTCAAATAGTCCATAATATCATCCATTCGTGGTAATGGAAACCTGTACTTGATTGTGATCTTGTTTATTGCCCTAGAATCTGTACACATCCTCCATTCTCTATTCTTCTTTGGTGCTAATACCGCTGGTACTGCACAGGGACTCAGACTCTCACGGATCAATCCTTTCTGTAACAGTTCATGTAGTTGTCTGTTCAACTCCTCACTTTCTGCAGGTGTCATTCTGTGTGCTGCCTTATTCGGCAAACTCGCTCCTGGGATCAAGTCCATCTGATGACTGATCTTCCTGACTGGTGGTAATCCATCAGGCACGTTATCAGATACAATATCTTGAAACTCATTCAATAAATCTGCAACTTCTACAGGAACATCTTCTACTTCCTCTTTACCAGCTTTTGGAATTAAAGCAAAACATACATGCTCATGCCTCATACCATCTAGAAAATTTCTTCCATCAACAAAAGTTATCCTTGCATTACCACATACCTTTTCTTCGGTCTCCTTCAATGGTTTTAGCTTATGTCGCACTCCATCCTTTGTCAGGGAATAGGTATTCGCACGACCATCATGTACAGAACATCTATCAAACTGCCATGGTCTACCTAACAACATATGACATGCATCCATAGAGATGATATCACATAGTACCTCATCTTGGTACCCGCCGATCTTGAACTTTACCAGGCACTGTTCACTGACCATGACCTTGTGGTCATCCTGCACCCAGGAAATTCGATATGGATGTGGGTGTTTCTGTCTCTTGAGCTTCAACTTTGTCACCATCTCTTCTGACACCAAATTGTCAGTGCTTCCACTATCAATAATCACATCAGAACATTTACCTTCACACTTGCACCTGGTGCAAAACAGGCTCCTCCTTTGCTCAGGTTCATTCTCACCACTCAACAGGACTCTTCTGTTAATTAACGTTTCTCCTCTCTCAGCATCTTCAGAATTTGATGATTTGGCATCTTCATCTATATGTGCAACTCTGGCCTTCATTTCTCCTATCTGTTCTACCTTGGCACTGAGGACATTCAAATGCCCTATGACCTTCTTCTCCACAGTGAAAACATGTTCCACGGAAGCCACCTCTTCCAGATCCTTGTCCTCTTCCTCTTCCTCTCTGATCTCTATTATTCTGATCCTGGAAGTGATTGGAATTATTTCCGTGCTGATTCTAACTGCTACTGGCCTCATCCTTCTTTTTCAGATCTTCATTTCGGCCACCATATGATCATCCACCAGATCGTCCACCGCGACCTCTTCTGTTTTGTCTGCTCTCGAAGTTCTTGTTCAGCTTTTCCTCTACTTTTAGGGCAAATTGGTATGCCTCCTCAATACTGTTCATTCAAACAAGATTCAACTCCTCCTGAATGCTTGGCCTTAACCCATTAAGGTATCGGGCAACTTTCTCCTTATCAGCTTCTGCATGGCCTGTTCTGATAAGGAGTCGATAGAACTCCTCTGTATACTCCTGAACAGATCTTCCTGCTTGCTTCAAACTCTACATTTTCTTTAGTAGGTCAAGCTCATAATCAACAGGAATGAACTGTCACTTTAATTTATCCACCATCTGATCCCATCTCATGATTTTCTCCTTTCCCCTTCTATTTCGCTCCAACTGAATCTCTTGCCACCATATCTTCGCATGACCTTTCAGTCTGGCCTTCGCAAATTTGACCCTATCAGGATCCTCAACATCTTCATACTCAAAATATTCTTCACATTCACTGATCCAGTCGATCAATTCCTCTGGGTTAAGATTTCCAAAAAATGTAGGAACCTCAATCTTAGGTCTTTTCCCAATCTTGGAAATCGCCCGAAAAAGTCTTTCTTCCTCCTGGTTCACAATTTCAACTTCTCCTTCTTGATATTCTTCTTCAGCTTCATCCTCGCTTTCGTCTCTGACATTAAGATTCATTCCTCTACAAATCTCTTCTTGTAATGCTTGCACTTGTCTCTGCAGCTCTCTAACCTCAGGTGTTACAACACCAGCTCTTCCGCCATGTTCCCTTCGTGGAGGCATTTTCACGATGCGCGCTGAAACCCTAACCATGGTCCTAGTGCAAACTGCCTCACAGTCGGCGATCTATTTACACACTCAAGAAAACCTGCTTTGATACCACTTGATGAAGGGTACTCCCCTTAATACCACAAACACATAACAGAAATAGAGAAACAACAACAGTAATATGCAAGAACAGAAAATTGGCTTCTTATTATCTCCACAAATGTGGAATTACAAACTTTCAGAATTACAATATGCAAAGCCACATGGGCATTCCCTTACAATATTCTGTAGGACAAAGCCTCGAACTATTACCCAAATCTACTACCCCAGAACTATTCTGAACTGCCTAAGACAATAATACAGCCTTCCTTATATAGGCAATTTTCCACCGCCTGGGAAGGTTCCAGAATTTTAGCCAATAAGGCCGACCAAACTTAGAATTATTTTATTTTACATTTTATTACATCATAGTCGGCTCAAGATAACCTTTGAAACCCGAACAGAAATTTTGAAGAAAATTATTTTTCGCCATTTCGGGTGGCCCAACTTCCAAAGACCATAAGTCATCACCAGTTGACCCGATCGGCTATTATAACCCCATTTCGGAAACGCCACGAAGCACTCTACAAGCTTGGCTCGCGCAAGCGCCTGTCACCCAAATTTTTGACCTCATCCGGGGCCTCTAAAGCCTTCAAAACTGAGTTCAAAGTTTCTGTACCCTGCTACCAATACTGAAAATCTTCAATATCTTCCAATATACACTTGATCTGGCAATGAAACTTTACTGGCAGACTTATATGACCAAAATCAACCTCCAAGAAAGAAATCAGATCATTCTGAGCACATACAAAAATTACCAAAAATAGTAACTTTCCATAAATAGCAACTCTGCACAAAATAGCCCTTATTGAATACAAAAACAGAAATATTTTTGAGTGATGCAAGATTGCTCTTACACCCAGGATGCTCCTGCATCAAAATGACTAGCTCTGCTATTACAAACTATCAGATAAAAATCTGATCTACAAGATCTCATAGGATCTTTTCCACAACTTTGCTTCTATCTCCTCTCCTATACTTCTATCTAAACAACTACCCCAAACATCCCTTAAGTACTAATCATCAGCCACAAGTCGGCTGGATGAAACCATTAACTCCTAAAAAATATTAAATGCAATACAAATTAGCTCTCAAATAGCACAATTAATAAATTCAACATGTCAGCCTATAACAATAGCTACCAACAATAAATGCACCAAGTTGGCCAAGAAAATCTTCAATAACTCCAGTCAGTAAACTAGAACTACCGAGTGCCAGAGAAACAACTGAACACCGGTGAAACAAATTACCAATCCAAGAAACACTGAGCAACACAGGTAGTACTGAGCACCAATTCCACTAAGCATAAGAAGTCTCCCCGAGTTCCTTCAGTGACTAAGCTTCCTTCAATAACTGAGACCATCGGTTAAGGATGCAACTGAGTAACACTGGCCAAGTAACACACCACCATGCAGTTTCACCGAGTACCCAAGAATGCCCCTGCATCAAATCAACTGAATACAATCTCGAAGGTGCATTTTCTCAAACACCCTATGGAGTTCTACATGTTGAGGATATTAGGGCATATATCCACTACAAGTATGAGTCTCTGAGAAACTTTGAGATCTACAAGGAGATGAAAGACGTGATAAAAGAAGATGGAAAATGGAAGAATGATTTTTAGCTTCTTGAGAATCTCAATGTGATGAAGATGGAAGAACTGTATGAGTTTGATAAACAGGAATGGTTTGAAATTATGTTGAGTAGAGTGCATGACCAATTCATTTGGATTGGTGATTAGCCAATAAATATTTGCAGTGATTTGATCCATGACATTACTCGTCTAGATAACTCTGGAGTTATTCTAGTAGAAGAAAATAATACCAAGAAACAAGTGGAAACCATAATCCACTCTAGACAAGATAAGTGAGCGATGACACCTACCGATATCTTCCACCAAGATGTTAGATTTGTTAGGATGATATTAGAATACAAACTTCATTATAGAAGCTAACAAAATTTAGTATCCTTTGGTGTTATGATAATGGCTTATAGAATGGTGAAGCAGAAAGTTAGGTATAACCTATGCGAAGTTATTACACAACAATTCATGGAGAATATGAAGTAGATAAAGAGAGATAGAACCAAAACATTCAAATTTGGATCATTATTAATACATATGTATATACATATTATGCATAAATTACCTTTTACGCACCCAAGAGAATGGAGATACAATGAATCTAATGTCTTACAAGTGTCAAACAACTATAGAAGATAGAACAACACCTAGGTAGATGGAGAATTGTTTGTGATGATCAAAATCTTATAGATAGAAATGAAGCAAAGAGTAAGAATACCAAAGAATGAAGTGGTGTTACCCTATGGGGTATGAGGTTAGTGCAGAAGTATTGAAAATGAAAGGTGAACATGTGTTATCATTTGAGATTGATACATCAGAAGAGAGATGGGGAGCCTATGAAGAGAAATCTTCTAAGATCAGAGAAGAGAAGACCAAAGCTACAAGGAGAAGGAAAGTTGAGAAATTTTTAGATGAACTAGTAGAGAACGTTGGCATAACAAAGGAGAAGATGAAGGAAATAAGGAGAAATATGATAGAGAGTTCCTCTGGATTGGTGAGCTCTATTCTTGGAGCTCTTCCACCTCCAAAAGTTTAGAAGACTGATAGTCTACCCCCTACTACGGTAGAAGTGGATGATACTACACCAGAACAACCTGAGAAGTCTAACAAGGTAGAAGAAAGCACTAGGAAGAGGACAAGGTCCTCCCAATAGAACTCACCACCCAAGAAGTAGAGAACATAAGTAGAAAATAAGACAGAAGAGGAGAAAAATAAAGAAGAAAAAAAGAAGAAAGAAGAGGAGAAGAAGAATAAATAAGGGGAGAATAAAAATAAAGAAGAAGAGGAAGGAAGAATAGAAGAAAAATAAAGAATAAGAGGAGAAAAATAAATAGGAAGAGAAGTGGAAGAAAGAAGTAGAAGAGAAGAAAACACAAGATAAGCATGTGAATAGAAAGTCGTGGAAACTTGATATAAGAGTATTAGAGAAAAGGATTGTTGACCAAGGTAAAATCAATCAATTGCCTAGATTTTATGATAGGTATGATCCTAATGATAAAATCCTTATTGAAGACATAGTAATTAAGCATATGCTAATTTAAAAAAAAACTTAATTGAGTTAACTGGAAGTATTCCCAAGGAACTATATGATAGGCTTGAGGTTAGAAAATAGAAAGAACTAAAAGAGGATGAATAGATAAGAATAAAATCTATTGAGGACATATTACTAGTGATATCATTTGATGAGCATGAGAGGATTCTCAAAGAATTTAAACTCCTGTTGAGAATAAAATCTAGACTAATTAAGATTATGGGGAGGAAATATGATGAAGTACCTGAGGACACACACAAAGCCATTGACAAAGTGTTGATGGGTATTCAATATGAGAAGTCTACACCTCCTAAGCCTAAGGCTACTAAGCCTAAAATAATTTTGAGGGGAGAGTTATCCAAGGTGGCTGAGGTAAACACTGATACATCCAAGGATGAAGAAAATGATAGTCAATTTGTAAGTACAGTAAATCAACCAGACTTCTTTGTTGTTGATGTGCCTATAACTTTGGACATCTTGCACGATACTAGTGACCCTTATGAAGGGAATATAGATACAGTGCCTGATGTTGATGGAAGTGAAGAAAAACATATAGGAAAACCTACTGAGTAAGATCCCTCTAGGAGTAAAGAGAAAGAGAGCATTGTTGAGGTAGAGAAAGAATTAGAGAATAAGGTTGAAGTAAAACGTGAAACCTTTACACCTATTTCTTCATCTTTATTGCTAGCAAGTAGATACACAACCTTGAGTATAGATGTAGAGAGAAAGGATGAAGATGAGCTGATGAAGCTATCTTAAATTGCATTTCCCAAGGCCAAAGAGATATCGAATCATTAAAATGAGAAGAAGTCAAGGGTATTGGAAAGGGGAGTTGATACTATCAACAAACTCCTACCTCTAGCTTTTACTTTCCAATGAAAGGATACTGCAGAGAACTTAAAAAAAGATTTATATAAATTTGACAATCACTTTGAGTCTCTGGAGAAGATCTTTGAAGTAAAAGTTGAGAAAACTTATTTGGAAAAGAAGCTAGAGGAAGTATGCAAGTCTATTTCATGGGACTTGGGCATACTGAGAAAGGTAATTTCTGAAGTGAAGACCTATATAGCACATGGAAGGAAGTTATATAGTTATTGTATAAATCCTATCAAACACCTTCAAAACATAGAGGACATTATTTTACATGACAAGAAGATAATAGACAAGCTGGTACATAGCTGTGACACCTCCTCACACACTATTTTAGAGCTAGACAAGGAAGTGTCCATATTTCTAGATAAGATAAGTGTGTTGGAGACAAAGAAATGGAGACTTATGGGAAGATTTGGTGTGTTGAAGAGTTTGATCACTCCTAAGCTATCAATTCTTGAGATACACCTTTCTGACATGGAGAAAATAACAAAAGGCCTCACAGAATGCATTCCCACAAAGTTGAAGGGAGTATAAAATTCATCATCTACACTTAAGGGACTTATCTATGTGGGTCATATTTTGGCCAATACCTACATGGAAAAGGAAGAGATCTTGGAAATCACTTTCCAAGATGTACTTCACATGGTCTGAATTTTGGTGAGCAGTTGTACAAATTTTTGTTCAATAGAAATTTTACATTTTTTAATACCTTTTCCATTGATGTCAAAGGGGGAGTAGTAGAGATGAAAAATGTATTAGAGGAGATATAAGAGATATAGAGGAGATATGAATAAGTAAATTTTTTACTTAGTCATTATTCTAGTATTGAGTACTAAGTCATTTTTCACTAAGTGTTGTCATCAATGCAAAAGGGGGAGATTTTTGGTAGTTGGCCCATTAGGGATCGTATAGAGGTTGTCATTTATGGAAACACTAATCATATGTATGGTCATCTAGAGTGGAACATATTTTTGGGTATTAAAGTCTTGTAAAAATGACTAAGTCCAAGAAGTAGTTTACTAGGTACAGGAGTACAGATTTGGGCATTGAGAATTGTATATGATAAACTAAGTCATGTGAAATTAGAGAAAAGTGTTTTGGGATGTGGTAGACCTTTAGTTAAGGTATTTTGTGTTTTGGATTTCATAGATGAGATTTACAATTAGTTGAAGTCATGCGAGGATAGTGAAGCAACAATATAGAGTTGTTGAATGGATGCGATGATTGAGGGAGTATAACATGGAATCCAGATGTGCTAAGTTGGATTTGGATTGGGTCCTACCCTATCTTTGGTAATGTATGATCACTAACCTTGTAGTTGATAATTGGATTAGATTTGGTCACATTTTTTGATGCATTTGTGAGCTGACTGGTGGAGGAATTGAGCATATATATGAAGAGGTTTTGAGGAGTGAAGTAAGTAGATGAAATGATCAAATACATGGATATATTATGATGTTAGGATCAGACAGAAAGTGATGCAAGCTATAATTGGGACTACTTAAGCATACAAGATGCTTGTATAAGTTCATTTTTATAAAGAATTGTAATAGAGACAAACTTCTGATTGTAAGAGCAGTGTGCTCATTGTATACCCTTAATAGGGTTTTGTATTCCTTTTAACAAGAAAATGTACTAATGTAATACTCAGCTTCTAATAGGGCTAAGTCTCCTAACAAGGACATGATACTTTTAGTGCATAATTTGTGGGTACTATCCCCATTGGGGTTTTCCCTTGGCTAGGGTTTCCTCCAAAACAAAACATGTGTTATGAGCTATGTTTTTTATGTTTATGTTCTTTTCATTTCAATTATTATAAGGCTAAGTTGGAAATTACTAAGGTCAAATATAAAGTTTTGTAATACTAATTCACCCCCCCTCTCAGTATTACCTAATCCTAACAATTCTATGATTTTGGTGATCCAATTTTCTCTATTTTCAAGGATCTCACCTTCCATGATATATTCAAGGATACTATGATGGGTGACATGGATAGTTGTCTTATTTGTAGTGATAAAAATTTTGAGCTTCTTTAACCCCTTGACTATTTCAAATTCCTATTTCTCCACAAAATTATACTTGACTTCATAATCCTTAAGAGCTTTGGAGTGAAAGGAAATAGGACGTTCGCCTGATCCTTCTTTATCTTTCAAGATTAAGACCATAGAAATGATAGAGTCACTTTTATAAACATACATGATAAAGTCTCTTGGTAAATTTGGGCTTGCTAGAAAAGGGGTGGATGTAATAGCTTCCTTGATTTTTCCAAAATCTTATCTTCCCTCCTTAGTCCACTTGAACTAGATTTTTTTCTTGAGAATCATAGTGATAGGTCTTACAAGTCCTACAAAATCATAAATGAACTTGCTGACAAAGTTAATCTTCCCTAAGAAATATTGCAAACCCATTTTATTCAGTGAAAGTGACAATTCTCAAATTGATCTAACTTGGTCATGGTCAATAGCAATTCTATCTTTAGATACCACATGCCGAAGAAAATTCCCCTAGGGAACTCTAAACAAACACTTCTTAAGACTCAAGAAAATACTGAACTCCTAGAATTTCTAAAAAAAAAATCTAAAGGATCAAAGTTCTCTTCCTCTTTCTTTGAAAACATAGTAATATCATCTAGATATATTAAGATGATCTTACCAATTATATCTTTAAACACAATATCCATTACACACTAGAAATTTGCACCAGCATTAGATAGGCCAAAGTGCATCTTGGCATATGAAAATGTTCCCCACTTAGTGGTAAATGTTTTCTTTTGTTGGTATTCCTTTTTCACTAACACTTAATTATAACCTAAAAAACTATCCAAGAGAGAAAATATTTTTGATCCCACGACCATTTGTGGTATCAATTTCATGGGTGGAAAGGGATAATGGTCCTTTAAGGAAGCCCTATTTAAATTATGAAAATCTACACACAGGTGGAAATCCCTATTCTTCTTATAGAGTAGGACTAAATTAGACACCCATGTATTATGCTTTATAGGATAGATGATGTTAGAATCAACAAGCTTCATCAGCTCCTGAGCCATCAAAGACACAATCTTAGGATTCACAGACCTTTTCTTTTGTCTAATTGGCTTTGTACTCTCAGCTAGTTCAATGGTGTGTTGGATGACTAAAGCATCATAGCCTTTGAGTTCATCATATGACTAGAAAATCACACATATATACTTATCATAGAGGTGTATCAATCAGTCCTAGTAATGTTGAGAAACATTATTCCCAACCTTTAACACTTTTCCTTCGGCAACCTCTAGGTCACAATAGTCTTTCTAATATTTTTTAAACCTTTGTCATGCCCAATAATAAACCATGTAAATGCAAAAAGAAAAATTAAAAACACCTAAAGTATGCAGATAAGAGAGCAATGTGATTGAGACAAGGAGTTACCATGTGAGGGGTGTCATGGCTAATGAGGTTTGTTAGAATAACTGAGAGGGGGGTTGAATCAGTTAAATTAGTTATCCTGTAATCCCAAACTCCCAAATGTACCTTACAAAACAATTTCAACAATTTATGCAACTTAGTAACATAAAATATCAATTTGTCTATTCACTTTACCGAATACCAGTAATTATCTAAACTGTGATTATCCACTAAATCAACTATGTAGTATGTAAAGTATGAAAGAAAAATAATCATAACAAATAACACATAACACAATGATTTAATGTGGAAACTCTGCTAAGGGAAAAACCACCTAGGACCGATAACCCAAAATAATTCACTCTTCTGAAGTGAGCTCGGTTAGGAGCCAACCATGTTAAAGGTTACAATGCACACTATTAGGTATGACCTAGTTAGATGATTTATCACTAACAATTAACTTTTGGCCAACATTCACTATGGGGTCAACAAGATAACACTTTACATTCAATGAATGTCATAGGGTAGTACAATAAGACTGTTAAGTCCACTTGGTTAAGAGATTTTTTGAATCAATGGTTAAACTGATATAGTTATGATCTGATTCAAACACAACTCAATTGAAAATATTCAGATCTATGCTATGCTCATAAAATCCTCTGATCATTAATCAATTTCACTTCCTCAATATTTCTCAACTTACTTCACTCAGTAAATAGTTCTCTAACACTCGATAATGTCTACATCTCATT
The DNA here is from genome assembly GCA_027943335.1 of Chamaecyparis obtusa. Taxonomy (NCBI): domain Eukaryota; kingdom Viridiplantae; phylum Streptophyta; class Pinopsida; order Cupressales; family Cupressaceae; genus Chamaecyparis; species Chamaecyparis obtusa. Next base: position 3,692,555 of record BSBK01006848.1, read on the forward strand.
TTTTTTTTGTAACCAGTTTGATTAGGAATGCATGAATAAAATTGTCACATGAAATCTCTACAATCTCTTTTTGTTTGGCATGTTTAAAAAATGAAACTCATATCTCTTAAATAGACAAGTAAACTATTTTCATATCAACCATCAAATTTTACCTCATAATCTCCCTCATCCATTTTTCCGCTTAAACCTTCCTCGGCAAATGTGTCATTAACACATTTTAATCTCATCCTTTAGGTCATCTCTCAATTATGTTATTCATGGATCTCATAACTAACTTCATCATTAACCTTGAAATCATAACAATATCTAGCTCACCAATTTCAGTCAGTTGTTATTAGAATTTAATGTTTTCATCCCTACTCAGTTAATAGTGAAATGCATCAGTGATAACTAGCTCAGTTTTTATTGTCACTCGGTATACACTACACTAGCTCAGTGTATATAGAAGTCTTCAATTACCAACCACATTGTCTTGTTCAAATTCAAATCTCTTCTTCATAATAGATTAATGTAACATGATCAAGTCAATAATATAAAGCCATAGACTCATCAATAAGTTATCCAATGTTTACCTTATCCTTATCTATCATATCCATCTTTTCCTTATGTAGATATATCATTTCTTCATCTTTTCTCCCTTCTACAGATGTCCAGATGTTTGTAACTATCATGATAAGTATTGTCAAAACTAGTTGACATCAATGACAACATATTGACTGATTTAATCATCTTACATATCACTTAAGTAGCTCAGTGATATCTAATCAGTGTTCCTTCAGTTCATCTAGATATTCAATTAGTTGTGGATCAATAATCTTTCTCTTTGGAATTGATGGAAACACAAGAAATATGAAATATGCCATGCACATACCAAAAAATGTATTCTACAACTATGTAGGTAAATTTTGTGGCTTTGTAAGCTATCCATAGCTTGATATTTAATATGTTTATTCACTACAAAACAAACAACATTCCATGTAGACTCTCCCTGTAGATTTAATCTGTTCACTTCTAAGATTCTTTCTCCCATATATGTTCTCACTAACTGATGTTTCATATGTAATTTCTCTCCATTTGACAAAAATGCCAAAGAAAATAAACATCTCTTCAACAGCCAAGTAATTATTTTTTGTTCAGTCCAGATCAACTACCTTCATGTACTGATAAACAATTTTTTGTTCCATCTTCTACAATCTTTCACAACCTTAAAAAAACTAAAGTGTGAGCTATGTGCATCAACATGAATGATCTTCTGATAAAGTATAGGTTGATGCAACCTCCTAATCACCTTAGTGACTAATAGACAAGGGACAAACCCTTAGTATAGTCCTCAAATACTAAAATGTGTCTTTCGGTAAGGGTTTGGTAAAGATATCAACAAGTTGTTCTTTAGATGTTGCAAATTCCAGTTTCACCTACTTCTCTTGAACTTTTTCCCTTAAGTAGTGATACTTAATAGATAGATGCTTTTTTTTTTAATGCATCACAGGATTCTTGGAAATATTTATAGCACTAGTGTTGTCATAATATGCAATCACCAGGTCAGTGATTACCTCATTCATTCCTTCCAACACTTGTTTAATCCAAGCAATATTTTAACAATTTGTAGTAGCAGCAACATACCCTGCTTCAACAGTAGACTGAGAAATGCATGCTTGTTTCTTGCTTATCCAAGTCACAATCCTTTCTCCTAAAAAGAATGCTCCACTGGTTGTTCTCTTTTGATCATCAATGTTTCCATCTCAATCTACATCAGTATAAACTCAAAGTTCAAATTTTCCTTCCATTGTGTACCATAAACCATAGTCTTTTGTCTTCTTCAAGTATCTCAAAATTCTTTTAACTACAACCATATGTGAATCTTTAGGATTGGAAGAGAATCTTGCCACAATCCCAACTACATGTGCTATATCAAGCCTACTGTGTACCACATACATCAATTTTCCAATCATTGATATGTACATTATCTAATGTACTTTTTTAGATTCATCATCCTTCATCAACTTACATCCTGTCACCATTGGTGTTCCTACTAGTTTTTAATCTTCCATGCCAAAAGTCTTTAAAACTTCTTTAATGTATTTTGATTGAGTGATGAAAATCGCATCATTCTGTTGTATAATTTGCAAACCTAGAAAGAATTTAATCTCTCCAAACATTGACATCTCAAATTCCTTTCTCATTTCATCAAAAAAATATTTACAAATCAAATCATGTCGACCAAAGATTATATCATCAACAAAAATTTCAGCAATCAAAATATTATCATCAGATGCTCCTTTCATGTACAAACTATTGTTTTCACTAGTCCTTACAAAGCCAATACTAATAAGATAAAAATGTAGTATTTCATACCATGCCGTCAGTGCTTGCTTCAATCCATACAAAGCTTTGTGCAGTCTACATACCATGTACTTCTAATTTGGATCAACAAAACCTTCTAGTTGTTCTATGTAGAGCTCCTGCTCAAGAATTCCATTCAAAAAAGCTAATTTCACATCCATTTGATATACTTTGAATCCCTTATGTTCAGCATATGCAAGTATTATACAGACTCCTTCAAGTCTAGCAATGGGTGCAAAGGTTTCACCATAATCTATACCTTCTTCTTATGCATATCCCTTGCATACAAGTCTTTCCTTATCCCTAGTGACCTCACCATTTTCATTTAACTTGTTTCTAAAAATCCACTTAGTACCAATTACATTTTTATCTTTCGGTCTAAGTACTAATGTCTATGTCTTATTCTTCTCAATCTGTTCAATTTCCTCATTCATAGCCTTAATCTATTCCTCATTTTCAAGTGCATCCCTAACATTCTTAGGTTCAAACTCACAAACTAAGCATGTGTTTTATCTTAACTTACTTCGGGTCATCATGCCAGCTTTCTTATCTCCAATGATTTGATTCGACAAATGGTGTCTTCTAAAAAATCTTGCTAGCACTTGTTCTCTTCTTTTCTCATCATTCGATTCAAGTTCATTTTCTTGCTCGGTAGCTTCTTCCTAGTTCTTGGTTTGCATTTTTTGATTCTTGGTAACATTTTCCTCATGCTTGGTAGACTTAGCCTGTGGCTTTGGTAGATAATTTGGATGCTCAATATATGTAAACCTATCATAGTCTTTTGGTTCCTTCATGCTTTCTTCATCATTCTTTTCAGCAAACTCATCAACTTTTACATTAGAACTTTCTACCATTTTATTAGTAGCCTTGTTCAAACATTTATAAGATTTACTCTTAGTATAATATCCTAAAAATATTCCTTCATCACCTTTAGAGTCAAATTTACCATTCCTATCATCTTTCAAAATATAACACCTACTTCCAAATATTCTGAAATAACTTACATTCGGTGTATATCCAAACCATAACTCATGAGGTGTCTTGTTCATGTCTTTCTTCAGTTGAACTTGGTTTAGGGTGTATACTCCAATGCTAACTACTTCTCTCCAATATATTTGTGCAATATTTTTCTCAATCATCAATGTTGTGGCACAATCAACAATAGATTGGTTCCTCCTTTCAGCAATTCCATTCTGTTGCGGTGTTCTAAGTATAGAAACCTATCTTTTGATTCCATGCTCATTAAAAAAATTAGTGAATTCATTAGAAATAAACTCACCTCCTTTATCAAATCTTAAGAATTTTAATTCTTTCTCGGTTTCTTTTTCAACTTTAGCCTTATACCATTTAAACAATTTGAATGCCTCATATTTTTCTTTAAAGAACATGATTGTCATCATCCTAGAGTAGTCATCAATTAATAAAATATTTGTCACCATAGTAACCTTGAGTTCTCATAGGACCACATAATTCAGTATGTACCAACTCCAAAATGCCTTTAGATGAATAGTTTTTACTTTTAAAACTAGATTTGGTCATCTTTCCTTTCTGACATTGATTGCACATAACATGATCAATTTTGGTTAGACTCGGTAAACCTCTAAATTTTCTCTTTTTACTTATCTTAATCATGTTATCAAATTTCACATGACATAACCTCTTATGCCATAACCATACATCTTCATTCTTCACCACTAAACAAGAAGTTTCATTGTCAAGATAGAACAAATTACCTTTTGATTGTCCTCCAGTACCGATAAGCTTTCCATTATCATCATAGATTTTCACCTTCCTGCTTTCAAATGCAACTTAGTGACCTAAGTTATTCAGTTGTGCTACACTCAACAAATTTTAGTTAAGTCCTTTTACCCATTATGCCTTATCACATCTAATCCTGTCATTCAATAAAATAGACCCTTTTCCTTTTACTTGACAAGGTGTATCATTTCCCATTTTCACTGATCCTCCATTATAGTGCTCAAGATATTCAAATTTATCTTCATCACCAATCATGTGATGTGTACACCACTATTAATGATCCAAGTATCATTCTTACTAACTTTAGAAATAAGGGTTGTTTCTACATACCTTTCCTCTTCTTTTGAATCATCTTTCATTGCAACAAATACCACTTCAATTTCATCATCAATGTCGGTGTCAGTTTCATCTTCATTTTCTCCAACAAGGTAACATGCCTTCTTGCCTTTGTCTTTTTAATCTCAGTTGTCTCTGTTATAGTGTCGGTTTCCTCTGTTATTCCTTCTACCAAACTTTCCATCACCAAATCGGTCATTGTCTTTATCTTCCTCTTTCCTATTAGGACATCTACTAGCAATATGGACAATCTCTTTACAGATAAAACAAGTCAAAGGTAACTTTCCCTTATACCTTTCTTTACCCTTTTGAAGTCTCCAGGCCATAAGTGCTTCAAGCTCATCAATCTCATCTTCATTTTTTCTATCACTTTCATTATTTATATTACACTTATTGGTAGATTTACCAATCTTAAGAGATGACATAAAAGAAGACTCAACACTTGGTACAACACTATTGTCATAATTATTCAGCTCAAAAGTAGTTAACTTCCCAATCAGACTATTAAGACTAAGATTTCTATTAGGTGTAGACCTCATTTCATGAATAGCAAATATTATGGTTGCATAGATAGGAAACAAGGTTCTCAGTATTTTACTTACCATAGTATCTTAAGAAATAGTACTTCCTTCTCCTCAAATAACATTGACTACCTCTTTGATTCGGTTTGATTATTGTGTGATGTTCTCACCTTCCTTCATCTTCATGTCATAAAATCTACCTCTCAAGCTTTCAGCTCTGGCTCTCATTACATTCACATCACTGTCATAAACTAGAGCAATTTTATCCCACATTTTCTTCACTCTAGTGCAATCCTTGACATCTTCAATCTCAGCATCAGATAGAGCAGCAAAAATCTCTATCATAGTAATGTTGTGTTCATGTATGTCCCTCAACTGATCAAGAGTTAAAGGTCCAAAATTTAGTTGTAAATAGCCATTGTCTAGTAAGTATACAGAAGATTCTTTGATTCCATATATGTGAAGCCTCATCCTGCTTTGTCATGTGGAGAAGTTATCTTTGTTCAACTTAGGCACTTCCCTCCTATACATCTTGTGATCTTTATGCTCAAGTCTTTAAAACTTTCCTCCAAGCAACCAATACTACTATGATGCCAATTGTTAGAATAATGGAGAAGGGGGTGAATCAGTTAAATCATTTATCCTACAATCCCAAACTCCCAGGTGTACCTTACAAAACAATTTCAACAATTTATGTAGCTTGATAACATAAAATATCAATATGTTTGTTCACTTTACTAAATACTAGTAATTATCCAAACTGTCATTACCGACTAAATCAACTTAGTATGTAAAGTGTGAAAGAAAAAAAATCATAACAAATAACACATAACACATAAATTTTAACATGGAAATTCTACTAACAAAAAATTCACTCTTTTGAAGTGAGCTCAATTAGGATCCAACCCTATTAAAGGTTACAATGAACACTGTTAGGTGTGACCTAGTTAGATGATTTATCATTAATAGTTAACTTTTGACCAATATTCACTATGGGGTCAACAAGATAACACTTTACATTTAATGAATTTCATAGGGTAGTACAATAAGACTATTAAGTCCACTCAGTTAAGAGATTTTCTGAATCAATGGTTAAATTGATACAATTATGATCTGATTCAAACACAACTCAATTGCAAATATTTAGATCTATGTTATGCTCATAAAATTGTCTGATCATTAATCAATTTCACTTCCTCAATATTTCTCAACTTACTTCACTCGATAAATAGTTCTCTAGTGCTCGGTAATGTCTACAGCTCAGTTCTTTCAGTAACCAGTTTGATTAGGAATACATGAATAAAATCTTCACATGAAATCTCTGCAATCTCCTTTTGTCTGGCATGTTTCAACAATGAAACTCATATCTCTTAAATAGACAAGTAAACCATTTTCATATCAGTCATCGAATTTTGCCTCATAATCTCCTTCATCCATTTTGTCACTTAAACCTTCCTTGGCAAATGTGTCCTTAACACATTTCAATATCATCCTTTAGATCATCTTTGAATTATGTCAGCCATGAATCTCATAACTAACTTCATCCTTAACCTTGAAATCATAACAATATCTAGCTCATCAATTTTAGTTGGCTATTCTTAGCATTTAATGTTTTCATCCCTACTTGGTTAATACTGAAATGCATCAGTGATAACTAGCTCGGTTATTACTATTACTTGGTATACACTACACTAGCTTAGTGTATACAAAAGTCTTCAATTACCAACCACATTGACTTGTTCAAATTCAAATCTCTTCTTCATAATAGATTAATGTAACATGCTCAAGTCAACAATATAAATCCATAGAATCATCAATAAGTTACCCAATGTTTACCTTATCCTTATTTGTCATTCCATCTTTTTCTATCTCATTTCTTCATCTTTTCTCCCTTCTACAGATGTTCAGATGTTTGTAACTATCATGATAAGTACTATCAAAACTAGTTGACATCAATGACAACATATTGACTGATTTAATCATCTTACATATCACTTAAGTAGCTCGGTGATCTCTAATCATTCTTCCTTCAGTTCATCTAGATATTCAATCAATTGTAGATCAACAAGGTTATGTGGTGATCCCACACACATACCTTGGATTGGCCAACCTCCCTCCAAAACATGGTTAGGGTTGACTAAATCTAAGTGAAACAACTAAATGAATAAATCCAAAGGTGCTAGCAAGAGTAAGACTAGAAAAAGGGTTACATTTGGTCAATTGCAACTAGTATCGATCATGAGAGGAAACAAGATAAGTGAAAAAACCTAATGGGGTTGGGCATGAACTCTTACTCAAAGGCCTACTAAAACATTATTCACAACATGTTATGTAACCTCAATAATAGGTGTTTAATGATAACATAGAAAAACTCCCTGCCAAGGTGACCACTAAATGTAAGATCATCCTAGAGCTAGGTTCTCAAACGTTGATAGATGTTTGCAGGACCCACAATCAAAGGCACTAGGGAGAGATCCAACAAAGGTTTTTTTTCCGATCTATAAACTTAAATGTGGATTTACACATTCTCAAGGAGTTAGTATAGGTCAAGAGAAAAGTTACAAATATGAGTTAAGTAATGGAAAGGTATATTGAAGTATCTCATTTGATGTTGTATAAATACATTCAGTCCTTATGAATGTTCTTAGGATTCAATTAAGTTTAAAACAAGTAATAAATTGAGTGTTCTATATAATCGTATAAATAACAATTTCATTTTCAATCAATAAATGATTTCTATTATTAACTACCAATATACATTAGATTCATTAATAAAATCTTAATATAATGACTCATTATTGATCAAATAAGAAATTAATAATTTTAATCAATTAATAATTCCTATAAATAAAAAAATAAAATTGAAATAAATATTTTTTTTGTTTTTAATTGAAAATAAACTAAATTTAAATAAAACTAAAATTAGACAAATTAATTAAAACCAAATTTAGTATATATTTTTTAAAAACTAAATTAAATAATTTAATTAAAACTAAATTTAATATATATATATATATATATATATATATATATAATAATTTAATTAAAACTAATTTTAACATAATAAAATATAATATGAAAAGTTTTTGCTTTTTTTTGAAAACAACAAAAAAAAAATTATTTTTTTTAAGTCCAATTGGGACTGGCGGGGACTGCACTACTACGACAGTGCGATACCTGTTGTAGGCAGGGCCACTACCTGTCGTGTGCAGGCCGGTGGGTGGGGTGTGGGGACCACTAGTAATAAATGAGACATGACCACTAGTCCTTGACCTTACCTCTTGTGCCCCCCCTCTTAATGGTGAGTTTAGCAAGGAGTGTGGGACAAGTCAAATGCATGTGGCCTTCTCCATTTTTGCCACTCTTGAAGAGTAGCCATTTTGGAGGGCCATAATTGTGACATAGGCCTTCCCATAGGCAAAATCTAGCCCCTAACTCAAGGTACCCCCATATGTTTAGCTAAATTTGATCCAAAGTGCACTCTAGGGTCACTTTTAACCCCTCTAAAGTTCAAATTAAGTTTGAATCCAAATTTCAATTTGATGTGAACCCTACACAACATCTACATGCAAGTGGGGTTAATAAAATATCCTATTAGGTTGGGTGATTGTTGCCAAACCCTAATTGACATGTCACTATCCACATGGACATTACAAGTGTCAAGTGACACCATAAAATACACTTCACATTTACAAATGACATGTCCAATTAATAAAATGAATTCAATCTAGTAACATACATACTTGAATTACGTTTACACATAAAATCATATTATAATGAGGTTTCAATCTCTTCATTAGATTAAACCTTAGCTTACTCAATTGCACATATGTTTAGCCCTGATTCTCTAAATAATTTCATGGTTTTCTTTCTTGCACACTAAACTTGAGCATTAGTAGTCCAAGGAAATAAAATCACATATAAATATATATACAGTTCAATGTTACATAATTGCAGACATAATTGACTATGCAGAACTCAATTTCCAATTACAATTTTTATTAAAGTAATGCCCAAACATAGTGCTTACATAATTCTAACATCATGACATATTAGCCATGATATTTCTTAAACTTTAAAGCATAATCCATGAAATAATCAAATCTAACCATGATTTTTTCTCATCAAATCACATATCTAAGCATATATAACCAAAATCAATAATATGTTCTAATCTGCATCATAAATATAACCCACATAATATACTCATCATTATAAAATATAATAGCATGAGTCACAGTAAAATCGATTAGATAGTGTATCAAAATATCATATCATAGGGCATCAAAATGTGAATGTGTCAATAGTGCTATGATGGGTCGGGGTGAGGCCTCACAACCTTCTCGTGTCATTTCTAGCATCATCACATTCAAAGATATTTTCTAGGGTAAGCATCCATCTAGGGAGCTTATCTCCTCTCAACTAGATGATTTCATTTTTATAGGTTGCAACTATTCTGGATTGCAGTTGGTCTGTAAACTCACCATAATGTTGTATGAATGTGGAAAATATATTATACAGACAACATGTTTTTTTTCTAACAAATCAGAAGAAGCACAGAAGCACGATCTAAATATAGCTAGGATATCTACTATTGTGTTCAATTTTCTGAGAATGACCTGAATATTGAAGGCATCAAATATTTCTATAGATCCCACACTCTATGGTGATATGAGTGCATACGGACATGCTTAGTGACATCCATATTGAACACTTGATTTACAATCAACTCTAAATCTTCAAGTACCCACAATTATTTAATGCTCATATACTCTGTAAGACTTAATCCATGCAGAAGCCTTCATATTCTCCTTTTTTATTGGTATAGGGGAACTGAAAGAAGAAAGACCTCGGATTTCTCTCACTAGTAGAGTAGATAAAACAAACTCCTATGCCAAAATCCTTCTTACACCTACCACTATCAAAATGTAATGTCTAGAGAACAGAGCTGCCACTTTTGTTATCTTCAGCCTCAATAGTAGCATCTATAGACATTCAAGGAATGGGTTGGTCTTCCTCGTAAAAAACATAAGTAAAAAGACCAGTTGGGTGACTCCTAAAATGATTGGAATCAACATCATTATCCAGGAACATTGTCTGTAATGTTTCCCCAAACTCGGTTACCTCCTCATCCTCCAAAATCTCTTCAAGTTGTGCCTCCTTGGATTTGGAGTTGGTCAAGGCTTCATGTACTATATTCTCATTGTGTAAGGGTTCAAATACAATTTTTATTTTAGCTCCATATTTTTTTATTAGAATGAGGTGTGACCAGTCTAAGGATAGATATCCACCTATTCTAGTAGTAAAAATATAGCAAAGACAAATCCCAAAACTAGCAGGAATATCTATTGCAACCACCTCTTGCAGTGTACAATTATACACAGGAAAGAATATAAGGTGAAGGGGATCTTCTTAATGATGCCTATAGTATAAACTCTATTTCCATAATTTTTATAACTCCACTATCTAGGGATTCATATTCAAGGTTTAAAGCATCAACAATTTGTTTAGGCATGAATGTGGTACTAGCTCTAAAATCGATCATAGAATTATGTAGCAACTTACCATTGATGATCAATGTTAAATAGAAAGGGGTAGGTTTAGGTCTCTCTTCCTTGGAACTTGTTGCAGAGACTTCATGATTAGGGAGCACATCAGGAGAATGCATTTGACTTCTAGACTCTTCTCCCTTGCATGTTGATCCTTTATCTTTGTTTTGTATTGTGCTACTTTCTAGAATAGACTGTGGCTTCTCTATATTAGATAGTACCTCTTGCAATAGTGACCTTTGTCCTAGAATGGTAAGAATATCCCAAAGAAACATACTTGTGGGGGCTTTCTTTAGCTTCTCAACAACATTAAGAGAAGCTGGCACAATTTTCTTTGGCTCTCCAAACTTGTGATTTATTTTTTCCTTTGTCCTTAAATAGGGAGAGATAGACTTCGATTGATGAATCACTTTCTCTTATGTGTGCTACCTCTTATTATAGAGATTGTATTCATATTTCACCTACGTTGGCTTGGAAGTAGATGTAAAAGCATCATTTGCAAGAACCACTTCTGCATCTTCCATCCATGAGAATAGAACATGATCAGTGGAAATCTCTACCTTTCTTTCCAAAGACATTCCCTGCATCTTTTTAGTAAGTGCAATAGTCTCCGTGTTATGGGATGCATAAACACTAGGGTTAGAGGAAATCCCCTAAGCTATTTTCTCCATAATAAGTTACTATAAATTTCCCCGCAGATAATTTTGGGGTGTGTGGGCTTTGTTGCACAGAAAACACCATGTGTTAGTATCATCAGCTTGGTTATTTTGAATAGGTACCAACTCACTATTTTGGTTAGGTGAAATGGACTATAGAGGCATAAGAACAATAACCAATTGATTATTAGCTTGTGACTGGCCAAACTTTGAGCCTCCCTGATTTTGATTCATCTGGTAGTTGGACCTCCCAAACTTAAATACTAGTGTGGCGGCTTAGAAAAGAAATTTATCTTCCTCTTCAAATTGATGATCTCATTATATAAAGTATGAAATAGGTTCTTCATATCATTTACCTCAGATGCTCATGTGGTGGAAGAAGTTGTGATACTTGGAATCAAGAGTATATGTCATTGTTTTTTAAGTAATACCTATTGGTTGATCAAGATATTTGAGAAAATCTTCTCTCTAAGATGGGAAACTCTAGAGCATGTCATAAATAGAAATTTTATCCTTAGTCCTTTTTAGCTCTTCCATAGCACTCTATCTTTAATGCATTGCAGCTAGATTTCATAGAATTATGAGTGGATTGGATGAGTTAGTTGTTTTCCTACTTGCTCCTTTCAGTGGTGTTGGATTATTACTAGCTCAAGGATTAGGTAGGGTTAGATGTAAACATAGAGGAGTTCTTTTGATAATTGGGTCCTTTCTACTCCACACTTTTTATAATTATTTTGGTTATTGTTCTAGAATGTGTGTATCATAGAGTATTCAAGTTCATCTTCCCTCTAAAATGGGAATATAAATTCATATTTTGAAAAATTACCATTAGGTATGATATCACATAAAATGACATAAGAATATAGTATCATTATATGGAATGATGGAGAGGCTGACTCTTGATTTTTTGGTATCTCTTCAAACTCCTTTTCATGACACACATGGTTAGTTGGGATCTCATCTATAGAACCAACAAAATTTACATTAGAAAAAGCATACACATTGGTATTATTGGTCAGTATACTTCTATTATTAGGATGGGTATTCCAAGTATAGTTTGGTCTTTGTTGTGTTAAAATCCTTCCAAAATAAATTTCATTGTATGTGTTATAATTATGATTTTATGGTGTGAAATTATACTAGTGAGGATTTGGTGCAATACAAGGTCTAGTATAAGTGGACTACAAACTTGATGAATTCAATTTCAATTTTTTGAACTCATTGGTGACATGAGATAAGATCTTCATTTCTTTGAGCTTGGTCATCAAGTTGATGTTAATCTCTTTTAGAGGTATAGTTAATTATTCAAATAAAGTAGTCTTTTGAGCTTCATAGCATGGATAAGTTATCATTAGTGGGTACACATTGATAGAGGGGAGATAGGATTCAAAATGGGTTTATTATTATTCAATGTATTATTCATTTCTAAAATAGGATTGGTCATTCTTGTAACCCCAAATGAAGACAAACCCACAAAATTTTCACTATATTTGGGGTCCATCTACTATGTGAAGATGATAACTTCATTACACACCTCCAATGAGTTGATGTTCCTAGGAGGAAACCTTTTCAATAAAATTGATGGCAAAGGATCCAATGCCCTTAGATAGAATTGAATACAAGCATCTACTAGCATGCTATAAAGGGTTTTGAGTTTCTAATGCATCATGTGAAAATGATGGTTAATGATAGTGAGAGGATCATTAGGCTCTTTTTTGTAGGGTACAAATTGGTGGTATAAACTCAGTGGGTCAGTGTATACATTAAAATGATTCAAAAATTTGGTCTCAAAGTCTTTCCAAGTGGTAATTGACCCATGCAGAAAATTTAAGTACCAATTATATGTTAATTACCCCAAAGTTTATGAAAAGAGATGGAATACCATTTCCTCATGAGCTATGTCCTTTGATTACATAATTATTTAAAATAACAAGCATGCTCTTCAATTTTCCTGGATTCCCCATAAATGAATTTAGAACAAAAATTCTGGGAATTTTTGGGCACCTCAAGAAGAGGTGTTTCCAAAGCTAACAATGAGCTTTATGTATTGGCAAAATATGTGATCAAGGGAGGTTGAGATATATTCTAAATTATAGGTGGGGTAGAAGTATTAAGGGGAGTCAAAATTAGATCAAGTGGTAACTCAATTTCTTGATAGAGGGAGGTTTCTCCCTAAGGCTTCCTTTTGTCCTTATGAAAATTTTAATGGTGGGAGAACTCCAAGAACACTCCCTTTTTGGGGATAGATCTCAAGAGTTTCCTATACCTCTCACAAAAAAATGAGATAATATTTTTCATCATTTTTGTTGTTGGCCCTCCTTCTATGCCCACTTTTATTGACTATAAATTTTACACAATACAATGACAAGAACAAGAAAATCAAAGTCCCTCTCTTGAAAGAGTGAGGTTTATCACACCCAAGGATTTGAATGGCCAATTCACAGTCATGTGGATAGGTCAAGGAAAATAATGTGATATGTCACAAGGTAGGCATTTCCTAGTTTGAAATCTTGTGGCTCGAAACAAGTTTTTTCATACTTCTATGTTTTTTCTTCTTTCTATATTATTTTGGATGTAAAACACTTGTATGTAAGATCTACAAGATGAATGAAATAATTCCAAACTAAACTAATAGCTACTCTAATTCCATATTTTAAATAAAGTACAAAATATGATAAGGGTATGAGAGATTATAGAAGTAAGAAAACTCTATATGAACATCAACCATTCAAACACTAAAACTTGCATAAGGAAGGTTATATTTGATCATTTAACCATGAAATCATAAATCAGACATCCACATTACATAATTCATGATGTTATCTTCAAAGGAAAATAATAATGAATAATTTATCAAAATTCATCAAATTGAAAATTCATACCATCCATGTGCATATGCAAGATGAATTATCATCCAAGGCACAAATTAGATTGATCAAACCAAGTTATCCATCACAAAAAGAAAGTATCCAATAGTTAACACCAACTAATTATTTATTTATGGGTAAACTATCATGAACATACATAGGGCTCTTGATTTTGAAATTTGTATTCAAATTTGCAAAGTGGCTACTAAACACACTAACAATGCAACACCATATGTTTATCGAGTTCAAATAAACAATTACCAACCCTTATTATATCAAAAAATTATGTTTAAATAGATTTTACATCTTACAATTACCAAACTCGTAACTAGGTTTTCTGGTCAAAATAAAGCTAAACAACACATTAACTATATAAAAATACTCCTCAACTATTAAAAAATGGTTTGAAAATAATTTTATTGAGTTTACAACTAAAAAACTCTTATTTTGACCAAAAACATGCCCTGAGATTTTGGGCAAAACTCAAGTTGGGTAGCTAAAACTCCACTTGCCTAGATCCACTTTTCATGCATCTTATTTGAGTTATATAATATAGAAAATTGGGCATATTTCTCTACAAAACCTTGGGAAGTTATAAAGACACGCTATCAAGAATGTAAGAGAAGATTCCATGCTCAAAAATCACCAAAAATAAAAAAAATGGGACGGCTTCCCTACCTTATTTTTTCTCCTACCGGTTGATCAAAAATATGCAAAATAAATGTCAAAATTTATCTTTATCAATTTATAGAAGCACAACAAGCTTTGGGAGAGAAATGTTGAAGGCTTTCACAACTTCAACCACATTATTGATATTTGGGGTCTTTGTGTATTCTAGGTGTGCTTGCTATTTATTCCATAAAGTCTTAAGCCTTTTTCTAGCACTTTCAAATTGGGTATTGGCTAAATCATAAACTAAAACATAAAATGTATAAAAGAAGTTTGAAAAAAAAAACCAAGTGTCCCCTTGGTAAGATTTGTGTTTTAGCTTATGATTTAGATGTTGCCTTCAAATTGTGGGAGCTCTTTTCTCATATCAGACCATTCATGCTTGACCCCCATCATCCAATAAATAGACTCCCTTTTTGTATCTCTATGCAAGATGCCTTTAAATTCCTAAATAATTTTTTCAATGCTCTACATTTTAGCATGTTCATCTAATTGCTAAAATAAAAAAGACAATGATCCTACAATATATGCAAGGTGCTACATTAACGAATAAACTGACTCCCCTTTACCCAAAATTGTATTATGTTGCTTTGTATATTCTTTTATAGCCAATGTGGTTTCTCTTTGACCATATAGCCAAAAAATTATTATTCTCTAGCTCAAAAATCAAGGCAATGAATAACTTGTATATGCTCATCTTCTTCATGATTTTCAAAATTGGAAGTCCTCCCACATGAGAATGATATGTTCAATCCATAGATCTTTATCATTTAAGTTCAAATTTTTTAAAATATATAACTCCTGGACCATTGATTCATAGAAACAGATTACTACTCTTATTATCTCCTCTCTAGATTTTTCTATGTCTTGTCTCCATTCTTCACATGCTCTCAAAAATGGGTCTATGTGAGAAGACTACCTATGGGAATCCATCACGTCTTTTAGGCTTGTAGTTGGGTTGGAGGAATCAAATAGGGCCAACCAACTAAGTAATAAAGGATTTTAAGACCTTAACTTGAATCTCCAAGTCGACATGATTTCTCTTATCATCATCCATTATTTGAAAAAGGGAACTGACAGCCAATCTCATAAATATTTTTTCCTCTCTTGAGTGGGGACCCCTAAATCCATTTCTTCCATCAATTTTTCCTTTGGGTTCATATCCTCAATTGGCTTATCTATAGAAGGAGTTTCCACTTGATATCTTTAGTGTCGACCTTTTCTATCTACAAACACATAAGATATCCTTTGAAATTTCTTTTGACCCTACGTCCCTTCCTCCTAGAATATTCTTCCTACCCACAAGAAATCTTGAACCTCGATATCCTTGTATGCCATCTTCTATGGTTGGATAACCTTGGCCAATACAAGGGAGTGGAACTAGGGGTAAGAGGTCAGTATGCCCCCATATAAAATAACTCTTCTTGTTCTACAATTTCCTCTTCTTGTTGTGATGATGAGATATGTTATGATGTTGTAGCATGATTAGAAGAACAAGGGGTCTCTTGATGTTCTACTTATTGATGAGGAGAGGAAGCAGCCTCATATTTATGTCTTTTTCCTTTCTCTCCTTCATTTTATTTATCTATTTCTTCTTCTCTCCACTACTCAACTTCTTCCATATTTTCTTCACTTTGATTTAATGGAGTCCCTTGTGGACCAACCTCCTCCTTGGAACTCATTGGAATTTCTTCCTCTAGTTTATCTTTATCTTCATCACCCCCTACATATAAATCTCCAAACATATCCTACACAAACACTTCTTCCTAAAATGGCTTAGTGGAAATATTTTGAACCGAAGCATCTATACCTACAATGTTGGAAGAATCAAAGTTATAGAATGCATCATCCCCAAAGGGATCCTCTTTCTCAACCTCCTTGGTCTTGAGTACAACCACCAAATCTGATTCCATATTATGATGATGCAGGAGCATATCGGGTCCTTGGAAATCCTGTGTCACCAAAAATAATTTGGAGTTTGTTTGTGTTTCTTGGTTCCTTCTTTGAATGAGTTGGTTGGTAGTTGGTTAGTTTCCTTTGGTTACTGAGTGTGGTTGGTTATCTCTTGGGTGGTTGGTTATTTCTTTGGCGCCTGGCGTTGCTTGTCTGCTACTCGGTTATCTTGCTCACCGATGGGTTTAGTTTTAGTTATGTTGTGGCCGACTTGTGCATTTATATTGGATTGTGGATTTAATGTTGATATCCATCATTGGGAAGCATGTGGTCCCAGATTTGACTATTTCTTTTGTTGATTGTGGATCTGAAGACTAACTCAGTTCAGTAGCTTCTTGTAAAAATGTAGTTGTTGGTTTAGAGTTTAGGGGTAGTTTTTGATAGGAGTTTTGGTAGAGGATAGAAGTAGAGATTTTGATAGTTCCTCACATGTTTGAGGACTTCTAAATTCATTGTAATATCAGGCTGTAACTAGGAAGGCCTCACAACCTGGCATGTATCATTCTATTTGATGAAAATATTTGAAAGCTTCTACATTCTCTCTCTCACTATTGTGTTTGTTTGCTTCTGCATGTGTTGAGCAGGCTTGGATCATTAGGGTGTGCCATTGTTTGGCCCCTCTTGCCCCATGCCTTGCATTAGGTGGTATTAGAGTGAGGTGAGATCTTGATCTAGGTCTATAGATCTAGGTTTGCAGGTTCCTTTTGAAGCCCTAGTTGATTGTTATGGGGTAGCAAATTGCGATCTCACCTGCAATTGTAGAGGGTTGTCAAGATGGTTCGTGGGAGGTGAGATGTAGATCCAGGATTGGTAGATATGCTAAGGCATAGTTTTGCTAGGTTAGAAGTTGTTGAAACAACCTAGAGAAGAGGCAAACATCTTGAAGATTTTAGTGATGATGAAGTTGAGGAAGAATAGGTGAATGCAAAACTTGCACCTGTTATGGATCAAGGTAAAGAAAGATTTTTGAAGGCTTTGACAAGTCTGAAGTCAACACCACATTTTAATCCTCCCGAGTATGGTGGAAGCTAGATTCTGATGAATTGGTGGACTAGATCACCAAGATGGAAAAGTATTTTGAATATGAAAACATTCCCGAAGACAAAAAGGTGAATATTGCAAGGACAAAGTTGAAAATTCATGCATCCTTATGGTGGGAACATCTGCAGCTAGATAGGAAGAGGAAAGGAAAAGACAAAATCAAGGTATGGAATAAAATGGTGAATAAATTGAAAGGAAATTTCTTACCTTGTGATTATCAGATTAACCTAGTTTAGTGAATGCAAAGTTTGAGATACAAAGATAGCTCGGTAAAGGAGTATACTGAGGAATTCTATAGATTAGATATAAGATCTAGACATGATGAAGATGATGTGGAAATAATTGGTAGATACCTAAATGGTTTGAGAGTTTCTATCCAAGAAAAAATTAGTATGGTCAAGTTGGAGAACATTGAAGAGGTGTATCAATTTTCATTGAAGGCTAAGGAGAAATTGAACAAGAGACATGAGAAAAGACAAAGAGGTCAAGGTGGTAGATTCCCTAGAGAAAGAGGTAGATCTAATGGTGAAAATGGTAGATCTGAACCAAAAAAGACAAATCTGGACAAAGGCAAGACCGAGTGGAAAGGTGAAAGTTCATCTAGAGGTAGAGGAAGTAACTACCGAGGTGGTTATAGCAGAGGAATTTTCTGAGGAACTTGTTACAATTGTGGAGAAGAAGGGCATAGATATTTTGAATGTACACATGCAAGTAAGAAGGCTAGTAGTAGTAGAAATGCTTTGGTGCAAGAAGAGTCACCGAATGAACTTGAGAAAGAAAATAACTTGATGGTAAGGAGAACACTGTGGAATGAAAGCAAGAAGGAAGATCTAGTAAGGAAAAGTTTGTTCAAGACCAAATGTAGAGTTTTTGATAAAGTTTGGAAGTTAATAATTGACAGTGGTAGCTCTGAGAATCTGGCATCTGAAAAAGATGGTCAAAAAATTGTAGTTGGAAAGGTTGGTACATCCAAAGCCCTATCAGATTTCATTGATCAAAGATGAGCATACACTCTTGGTAAGTGAACAATGTTATGTGAATTTGAAGATTGGAAAGTACTATGATAAGGTGTTATGTGATATCATGCCTATGAATTGTTGTCATATTTTGTTGGGTAGACCTTGGCAATATGATAGACATGCTATATATGATGGTAGATTGCATAAGTATACTATTGTGGTTGATGGAAAGAAAAAAATCTTGTTACCTTTTATGGAAGAACCTATTAGTAATGTTTGCACATCTATGAAAGTTTTTTTGATGGAGGGAAGAAAGTTTGTTAACTCTTTTAAAAAGAATGATGTATGTTTTGTTGTGATCCCTAACAAACTGAGTAAGAAAATAGAGGATAATATCCCTGAGGAGATTGATAAGTTACTCACCAAGTACATGGATATCATTTTTGATAATGTACTTGATGGTTTTCCACTGAAAAGAAGCATTGATCATTGTATGGATCTAATCCCTGGAGCTAGTTTACCGAACAAGGCACCTCGGTGGTTGACACCTACCGAGAATCAAGAATTGAACCGACAGATTCAAGAGTTGCTGGAGAAAGGTTTGATTAGAGAAAGTTTGAGTCCTTGTGTAGTACCTATTGTATTAGCACCAAAAAAGAATGGATAATGGAGAATGTGTACTGATTCCAGAGAAATCAATAAGATAACAGTGAAGTATAGGTTTCCTATACCGAGAATGGATGGCATAATGGATAGTTTGACTAGAGAAAAGTATTTCAAAAAGATTGATTTGAAAAGTGGGTATCATCATATCAAAATCAGAGAAGGTGATGAATGGAAGACTACTTTCAAGACAAAAGAAGGTTTGTATGAGTGGTTGGTTATGCCTTTTGGTTTAACTAATGCACTGAGTACTTTTATGAGGCTGATGAATGAAGTTTTGAAGAAATTCTTGGGTAAGTTTGTCATTGTATATCTTGATGATATTTTGATATTTAGTAAGACCATAGAAGAACATTTGTTGCATGTTAGACAAGTTTTGCAAAGATTGAAAGAGGAAATGTTGTTGATAAATCTAAAAAAGTGTTCATTCATGAAGGAGGAGATTGTGTATTTGGGATTTGTTATTTCAGCTGATGGTTTGAAGATGGATCCTGAAAAGGTTGAAGATATTTTGAATTGGCCTGCACCTATGAATGCTAGTGAGGTAAGATCATTTCATGGTTTGGAAAGTTTTTACCGAAAGTTCATAAGGAATTTTAGTTCAATTTGTAATGCTATGATTGAGACTATGAGAGGAGACAAAAGAGAATTCAAGTGGACACATGGAGCTGACAAAAGTTTTGAGACTTTGAAGTAGAAGGTTGTTGAATTACCTATTTTGGCTTTACCTGATTCCAGTAAGGTATTTCAAGTAGAATGTGATGCAAGTGGAAGTGTGATTGGAGTTGTGTTGAGTCAAGAAGGTAAACCTATTGCTTTCTTTAGTGAAAAGTTGAATGATGCTAGAAGGAAATATTATGTTTGAAATCAAGAATTCTATGCTATTGTTCAAGCACTGAAGAAATGGAGACATTATTTGATACCGAGTGAATTTATGTTGTATACTAATCATAAGGCTTTACAATATTTGGGTAGTCAGAATAAGTTGAATTAGAGACATATGAAATGGGTTGAGTATTTGCAGAGTTACACATTTGTGATAAAGAATAAGAGTGGAGTCACTAACTGAGTTGTTGATGCATTGAGTAGAAGAAGATCTTTGATGACCGAGATGAAAATTGAAGTTCTTGGTTTTGATGAGATGGTAGATTCGTATGAGTTTGACCCTAATTTTTTTGAGCCATAGAGAAAGTGCAAAGCACCAATTCAAGATCAACAAGATACTAAATGGGGTCAATATTTTATTCAAGAAGGTATGTTTTTTAGAGGTATTCAGTTGTGTATACCGAGAGGAATAATGAGAACTAATCTGATAAATGAGAAACATAGTACTACTTTGGCTGGACATTTTGGTATTGATAAAACATGGAATTTGCTTAAGGAGAAGTACTATTGGCCACAATTGTATAAAGATGTTTAGAAATTTTTAAAAAGTTGTGGAATTTGTCAAGTTGAAAAAGGAGTAAGTCATAATACTGGATTGTATGTACCGATTGTTGTTCCTGAGAAACCTTGGATTAACATCAGTATGGATTTTGTTCTTGGCTTACCGAAGACAGTAAGAGGTAATGATTCTATATTTGTTGTTGTGGATAGATTTTCTAAGATGGCACATTTTATACCTTATAGAAAGACATCAGATGTAGTACATGTAGCAAATCTTTTCTTTAAGGAAATTTTCAGATTGCATGGATTACCGAGGAGTATTATCTCTGATCGAGACAGTAAATTTGTTGGATACTTTTGGAAAACCCTTTTGAAGAAATTTGGCACTGGGTTGAAATATAGTTCTACATTTCACCCATAAACCGATGGATAGATCAAAGTTGTGAATAGAAGTTTGGGAAATCTTTTGAGATGTTTAGTTGGAGATACACCAAGTAATTGGGATTCTGTATTGGCACAAGTAGAGTTTGCATACAATAATTCAATGAATAGGAGTACTGGAAAGACACCTTTGAGATTTTGAATGGCACACAACTGAGAGGAATATCTGATTTGAGAGACATTGCTGATGAGAATAAGAAAAGTGCTAAAGGAGTGGAATTTGTTGAGTACATGAAGACATTGCATGAAGATGTAAAGCTGAAGCTAGAAGACAGTAATCAAAAATAAAAAGACAGAGCTGATAGATCAAGGAGACATAAAACTTTTGATGTTGGTGATGAAGTGATGGTTCATTTGAAGAAAGGTCAATTTCCTATTGGAACATATGGGAAGCTGAAGATGAAGAAGTTTGGACCTTGCAAGATTTTGAGGAAATTTGACAGCGGAAATGCATATGAAATTGAGTTACCTGATGATATGGACATATCACCTATTTTTAACATTGCTCATGTGTATGAGTATCATGAACTTGATGAAGAAGTCACAATACCGATAGTATATCCTAAGAAGTAGAATGAAGAAATTGAATAGATTTTGAAGCAAAGAGATGGCAAGAGTACAAGAGGAAAATAGTATATGGAATATCTAGTAAAGTGGAAGAATAGACTGATGGAAGACATTTCATGGGTTTCAAAGTCTAAGTTGGATGCAACTCAGACTAGACCTACCAAATGATTTGGAGAATCATTTCAAAATAACCCCAGGTGTCTGATGCAGGAGCATCTCGGGTCCTTGGCAATCCTATGTCACCAAAAAAAAATTGGAGTTTGTCTATGTTGCTCAGTTCCTTCTTTGACCGAGTTGGTCAGTAGTTGGTCAGTTTCCTTTGGTTACCAAGTGTGGTCGGTTATCTCCTAGGTGATCAGTTGTTTCACTGGCGCTCAGCATTTCTTGTCTGCTGCTCGGTTATGTTTCTCACTGATGGGTTTAGTTTTAGTTCTATTGTGGCAGACTTGTGCATTTATATTGGATCATAGATTTAATGTTTATATCCATCATTGGGAAGCATTTGGTCCCAGATCTGACCATTTCTTCCACTGATTGTGGATCTAAAGGCCGACTCAGTTCGGTAGCTTCTTGTATAAATGTAGTTATTGGTTTAGAGTTTAGGGGAAGTTTTTGATAGGAGTTTTGATAGAAGATAGAAATAGAGATTTTGATAGATCCTCGCATGTTTGAGGACTTTTGAATTCATTGTAATATCAGGCCATAACAGGGAAGGCCTCACAGCCTGACATGTATCATTCTATTTGATGAAAATATTTGAAAGCTTCTACATTCTCTCTCTCACTGTTATGTTTGTTTGCTTCCGCATGTGTTGATCAAGCTTGGATCATTAGGGTGCACCATTGTTTGGCCCCTCTTAGCCCCTTCCTTGCATCATATGAATCCCAGCCATCCTTAATATTTTTTCTTCTTGCTACCCCTCTTGTGCAGTGCTTCTGAGAGAAAACTTGGACAAATTTTCTTCGAAGGATTTTCTCCCAAATTTAGATTTTGAGTTGAAAGATCACCTAATCTAATCTATTTCCTCTACCTTGTCACAAGAAGGGGGTATTTATTGTTGGATACAATTGTCTGAAGGAGATTTTTGGATTAATTGTCATATCAATTATCGAGCTTAGTAGGTCAGCTAAGCAGTTCCCAATGATTACTGAGCTCAATCAGTCAGCTAAGTGATTCCCAGTGATTACCGAGCTCAGTCAGTCAGGAGGTGGTTTTCTATGTTTATCAAGATCTCTCGGTCACCAAAGGAATTCTTTTTGGATTAGTGTTTACCGAGCAAGGTCAGCCCAATAAAGAATTTTGTTAATTTGAGAAATAAAGTTTGTTTATTCAAGCCAACTATGGTAATGATTAGTAATGTTGGTAATGATTATTAGTGCCAACTTGAAAATGTGAATGGACAATCTGAATGGTATATATAGAAGTTCAAGTTGTGAATTCAAGTGTGTGCAAGTGGAAAAGAGTGAAAGTGTGGACAAGTGTGAAAGAAGAAGAGTGTGTAGATGAGTGAACATGCAAATCATTTTGAAGGAAAGTGTGAGCGAATTTTGAAGGATGGTTAGATATCCTTGAGGAACAGCAGAGATATATTTGATCAGGAAGGATCTAGTGAAGTAGAACAAAGATCTATAATTAGCAATTCAGTTGCATCATTATTCAAGTCATTTCATTCTTACTTTCTCACCATTGTAGCAGTGATTTCAAAATCTCTTAACAGAGTTCGTTTAAC
Source organism: Chamaecyparis obtusa (assembly GCA_027943335.1). Taxonomy (NCBI): domain Eukaryota; kingdom Viridiplantae; phylum Streptophyta; class Pinopsida; order Cupressales; family Cupressaceae; genus Chamaecyparis; species Chamaecyparis obtusa. The sequence goes on from BSBK01006848.1 coordinate 3,715,993, forward strand.
AACCATTTTTTAAATCCTCTAACAAGGTGACAGTTCTATTGAGTTGTTTCAAAGACCTCTTCCAAGGCCACTCCTAACAGGGTGATTAAATCCTCTAACAAGGTCACACCTAACAATGTGTTTTGTAACCTTTTACCGGGTTGGCTCCTAACAGGGCATCACTTCAAAAGAGTGAAAAATAGTAACTAGTTACATTGGTGGTTTTCCCATATTGGGTTTCCATGTTAAATCTAGTGTCTCTTATGTTCATGTTATTTTCTTTATGCATGCATGTTAATCACTAATGAATGCTTAAGATCAGTTATAATTAACACTCACTGCAATAACCAAGTTTTAGCATTTCTCTGTATGTTTTCCGAGTAACAACAATAAATGATTTAATAAGACATCTAAGGGATCTTTGGTAATATTTTTATGGTTAACTGATTCACCCCCCTCTCAGTTACTCCATCTATCTTTCCAACAATTGGTATCAGAGCATTTGGTGCTTGCAGGAAGGGTTTCAAGGACCTAAGCTAAAGATCAGGATGTCTTACAAGAGAGAAATTCCAAGGCTTAACAGAGATAACTTTTCAGCATGGAAAGGATTCATGAGACTTCATCTAGCTTCCATTGGTGATTTAGGATGCAAATATCTTGATGCAGAATATACAGCTCCTACTAGCACATTATCTATTGAAGACATTGCAGAGAAAAAGAACCATAACACCATGATGATAGGCATTGCATCAGCTCTCAGCTATGAAGAATTTGATGAGATCAAAGACTGCACAACTGCTTATGCAATGTGGAACAAGCTAAAGAAAATTTATGGTGGTGATGACAATGTGAAGAGAGCCAAAGCAGAAAGCCTAAGAGGACATTTTGATCAGATGAAAATGAGAGAAGATGAAAATATTGCAAAATATGTTGAAAGGATCAAGGCAAGTGTTAGTGCAATTAGAGCTTCTGGAGGAAAAATTGATGATGAAACTATTATAAGTAAGGTTCTTAGAACATTACTCCCTATCTATGCAATAAGAGTATCTACTATTCAAGAAAGAAGATGTGAAGAAAATCACAATATAACTTTGGATGCCTTAGTGGGAAGATTGACAGCCTTTGAGTTGGATAACTATGACAACTATGTTCCAACTTCCAAAAATATTGAATCAGCATTTGAGGCCAAAGTTTCACTTAATAAGGGCAAGAAAATAAAGGACATCTAGTCAGAGAGTGAAGAAGAATCAGAGGAAAGTTCTGATAGTGATCTTGAAGTTATTGAAGCATTACTTGCAAAGAAATATTCTAGAGGTGGAGGTAAATACAAAGGTAAAACTCCCTTAATCTTTTTTTCATGTGAAGAAATTGGTCATATTGTAGCTAGGTGCCCAAAAAAGCAAAGCAAGGATGAGAAGAAAGGTCACAAGTAAAATGGCAAGAAGAATTTCAAATCATTCAAGGATAAAGGTAAGAAAACATGTTTTATGGCTAAGGATTCTAATAATAGTGAAGATGAAATTGTCTACATTGTTGCAAAAGATGAATCTAATGATGATGAAGATAAGATGGCACTTATCTCTCATGTAAGCAAAAATGATACATGGATCATAGATAGTGGATGTTCACATCATATGACTGGTGACAGAACAAAGTTTGAACACCTTGAAGACTATGATGGTGGTAATGTAAGGTTTGGAAACAATGAACCTTGTTGCATAAAAGGAAGAGGATGAATCTCATTAACCAAAGAACTTATATGTGATAATGCATATTGGGTTGAAGGACTAAAGCATAATCTTCTAAGTGTAGCACAACTAATCAACATTGGATTCAAGGTTGAATTCATGCATGGCAAAGCAAGACTGTTGGATGACAAGGGAAAACTGATTGGATCAGGCAAACAAACCAAAGGTAACTTGTTTTATCTTGATCTTGGTGAATGCTCATGTTTTATTGCTCAAATTGAAGAAAGTTGGTTATGGCACAAAAGGTTATGTTATGTAAATTTTGATAACATGGTGAAAATAAGAAAATTCAAGAAAGTAAGGGGCATTCTTACTTTGAAGAAACCTGATGTTGGTCTATGCAAGAATTGTCAGATTGGTAAAATGGGAAAGACTAGCTTTAAAAGTAAAAACTATCAGTTTGAAGATATTTTGGAAATTGTGCATACTGACTTGTGTGGACCTATTGGAATTGAGAGCTATACTGGAGAAAAAAAATGTATTCTCTTTGTTGATGACTACTCTAGAATGATGACTGTTATGTATCTAAGAGAAAAGTTAGAAGCATTTTAGAAATTTAAATGGTATTTGGCAAGAGTAGAAAAGGAAACAAGAAAAAGAATGAAGTGCTTGAGATCAGACAGAGGTGGTGAATTCATCTCCCATGAATTCAATAATTTTTGCATTGAAAGAGGAATCAAAAGATAGGTATCAGCCCCAAGAACTCCTGAGTAGAATGGAATAGTTGAAAGGAGGAACAGATCTATCATGGATTGTGCAAGGACTCTAATGATTGAAAAGAACATTGCTATGAAATACTGGAAGGAATCTATCAGCACTGCAGTTCATACCTTAAACCAAGTATAGTTGAAGAAAGACACATTCAAAACTCCTTATGAGTTATGGTATGGCTATAAACCCAATGTAAGTTACCTGAAAGTATTTGATAGTAAGTGTTACATCTTAAAAGAATCTAGAAAAGGCAAATTTGATGTGAAAAGTGATGAAGGAATATTTTTGGGATATTCTTGCAAGAGTAAGGCATATAGATGTTTGAATTTGTCTACTCACAAAATCATAGAAAGTGCACATGTGAAAGTTGATGAGTTTGCAAAAAAGACTAAAGAAGAAAGCAAAAAGGAATCAGAGGATTACAGGAGATTTGTTTACATTGAACCTGATACATTACCAAACACATCTGTCAATAAGGAGACTGCATCTACTGAGCCTAGTACAGTAACCAAGTCACAAGAAGAAGTTCAAACTGAGTCACAAGGACCCGAGTCTCAGTCTGAAGCTACCAAGCCAATATCTACCGAGCCTAAGCAACCAAAACCTGAAGATGAAATTCAAGAAGATGACAATGTAACTCATTCAAGAGGCAAGGAACCTTTATTGGCCAAGTATGTCAGGAGGCATCATACACCAGATCAGATTATTGGAAACAAATCAGAAGGTACTATGACAAGAAGTAAACTAAAAGGTACATGTTTACTTGCTGATTTTGAACCTAGAAATGTCAAAGATGCATTGGAAAATGAAAGTTGGATTGAGGCTATGAATGAAGAAATAAAAAAAATAGAGAAGAACAAAACATGGACTCTTGTACCTAGACCTAAAGATAAAAATGTAATTGGAACAAAATGGGTATTCCAGAATAAGTTGAATGAAGATGGTCAAGTATCAAGAAACAAAGCTAGATTGGTGTGTAAAGGATATTCTCAAGAAGAAGGCATAGATAATGGTGAGAATTTTTCTCCTATTGCAAGATTAGAAGGTGTAAGAACTCTACTTGCATATGCAGCACATAAAGGATTTAAGGTATATCAGATGGATGTAAAATCTGCATTTCTCAATGGTATTCTTGATGAAGAAGTCTACATTGAGCAACTTGAAGGTTTTATTGATCCAAACAAAAGGAATATGGTCTGCAAGTTACATAAAGCATTGTATGGTCTAAAACAAGCCCCTAGAGCATGGTATGAAAGATTACATAATTATCTTATTCAGATTGGTTTCAAAAGAGCTAATGATAATAGTAGTTTGTACATCAAGGAAGGACCAAATAACATAATTGTTTTGGCAGAAATATTTGTGGATGATACTGTGTTTACAGGTAATGACGATCAGTGCAAAGAATTTTCAGAGCAAATGAACAAAGAGTTTGAAATGTCTATGTTTGGTCAAATAAAGTTCTTTGTTGGTCTTCAAATTCAGTAGAGCAAGAACAGTATCTATATTACTCAATCTAAATACATCAAGGAAATACTTAAGAAGTTTGGTATGGAAGATGCAAAACTAGTTGGTACCCCCATGTGTACTGGACTGAAGCTTACCAAAGATGATGATTCAAAAGAACTAGATCAGACCTTATACAGATCAATGATTGGAAAATTATAGTATGTAGTTCATACAAGGCTTAATATTGCCTTAGCAGTTGGTATAGTAGCAAGATTCTCAGCAAAACCCAGAGAAAATCATATGATGGCAATCAAAAGAATCTTGAGATACTTGAAAGGAACTGAAGATTATGGCTTGTGGTATAAATTTGGAGGCAATCTGGACTTAAAAGTGTTTACTGATGCTGATTGGGCAGGAAACATTGATGATAGAAAGAGTACAAGTGGTGGAGCATTCTTTCTTGGCAAGAGGCTGGTATCTTGAACCAATAAAAAGCAAAATTGCACATCCCAATCCATAGCAGAAGCAGAATATGTTGCTGCAGTAGTAAAGTGCTCTAATATTGTTTGGTTTAAACAGTTATTGGAAGGCATGAAGGTTGAGATCAAAGAACCAATTGTTATGTTTTGTGATAATACAAGTGCAATAAATATTTCAAAGAATCTAGTAATACATTCCAAAACCAAGCACATTGCTATAAAATATCACTTTGCCAGAGAATTGGTGTAGGACAAGGAAATTAGATTGGAATATATTCATACAAAAGAATAGATTGTAGATATATTCACCAAGCCACTACCTAAGGATGCATTCTTGTATCTAAGAGGTAAGTTAGGGGTCATTCCCCTATCTGAAGTTCACTAAATAAAGTTTTAGTGATGCATCAACCAGAGCATATTGAAGATTAGTCAATTGATGTAGCTTAGTCAAGGAATCATTGCATATGAATCACTACTCAAGGTACATTGCTATTCACCTGGTATGTGTTGTCTTTGGCATGTGTTTTCAAAGAGGGAGAGTTTTTTGTCATATTTCAAGAAATTTCTTAATATTTCTAAGAGGGAGAGTTTTCTCGGAGAGTTTGAGAAGTTAAGAAGGAGAGTTTTCAGTCAGAAAGAGAAGTTTTCTGATAGAGGGAGTTCTCATAGATGAGAATCAGAATGAAGCTAAGGATATGTTCCTTACTCTATGTTTTCTGTGAAATTTCATTATGCTATGACATGTTGTGTTGCCATCAATGCCAAAGAGGGAGATTGTTGGATACAATTGTCTGAAGGAGATTTTTGGATTAATTATGTGTTGTCTTTGATGTCACACAAATGTCATATCAATTACTGAGCTCAATCAGTCAGCTAAGCAGTTCCCAGTGATTACCGAGCTCAGTCGGTCAGCTAAGTGATTCCCAGTGATTACCGAGCTCAGTTGGTTAACAGGCAGTTTTTTGTGTTTACCAAGATCTCTCGGTCACCAAAGGAATTCTTTTCAGATTAATGTTTACCGAGCAAGGTCGGCGCAGTAAAAATTTTTGTTAATTTGAGAAATAAAGTTTGTTTATTCAAGCCGACTATGGTAATGATTAGCAATGTTGGTAATGATTATTAGTGCCGACTTGACAATGTGAATGGACAATCTGAATGGTATATATAGAAGGTCAAGTTGTGAATTCAAGTCTGTGCAAGTGGAAAAGAGTGAAAGTGTGGACAAGTGTGAAAGAAGAAGAGTGTGTGAATGAGGGAACATGCAAATCATTTTGAAGGAAAGTGTGAGTGAAATTTGAAAGATGGTTAGATATCCTTGAGGAACAGCAGAGATATATTTGATCAGGAAGGATCTAGTGAAGCAGAATAGAGATCTGTAATCAGCAATTTAGTTGCATCATTATTCGGGTCATTTCATTGTTACTTTCTCACCATTGTAGCAGTGATTTCAAAATCTCTTAACAGAGTTGGTTTAACAGCCATTTTGTAAATCCTCTAACAAGGTGACAGTTCTATTGAATTGTTTCAAAGACCTCTTCCAAGGCCACTCCTAACAGGGTGATTAAATCCTCTAACAAGGTCACACCTAACAGTGTGTTTTGTAACCTTTTACCGGGTTGGCTCCTAACAGGGCATCACTTCAGAAGAGTGAAAAATAGTAACTAGTTACATTGGTGGTTTTCCCATATTGGGTTTCCACGTTAAATCTGGTGTCTCTTGTGTTCATGTTATTTTCTTTATGCATGCATGTTAATCACTAATGAATGCTTAAGATCAGTTATAATTAACACTCACTGCAATAACCGAGTTTCAACATTTCTCTGTATGTTTTCTGAGTAACAGCAGTAAATGATTTAATAAGACATCTAAGGGATCTGTGGTAATATTTTTGTGGTTAACTAATTCACCCCCCTCTCAGTTACTCCATCAATCTTTCCAACATTTATATCCTTCCTCATCTTTCTCCAAAACTTCCACAACTGTGGGCATGAAAGGGTAACCCTTCCTTAATGTCTTGTAAACCTTCCCTCCAGTCTTGGAAGACTTACTCTTCTTGATAATTTTAACCATGAAATGAATAATCCTCTATTCAAACAAAGAGGAATGTGCATCTGATGATTCTATAGGGGGTGAGGATAGGTGTTGAAGTAGTAGCAGTAGCTAGTAAGATTATAGTTGTAGCTAAACTTACAAGTGCAGGCATGGAAGAAGAAGTACTTCATTATTTCTTCTCCTTTTTGTTTCCTACCAATTTGAATAGGCATTCATGTAGATGTAACATTTTTTAATGAGGGATTTTTCTTTCCTTTGGAAGTACCAAGTTGTGCCTTTGGGATCATATCTACTCCTTCCACCATGGTATTAGATCATGTTTGAATGGCTTGTTTAGTTAGTCCTAGGTACACTTTAGAATATTCCTACTCCTAAACTTTACATCTTCACGTTCATCCTCATGGACATCTACATTAAATATGGGTTGATAAAAAATTTATTTACCTTGTACTTGAGATAGAATATTTCATCAAAATCCTTTGTCGTACAATTATCTAATATATATACATCCTCTCATCATCTTGAATCCAATCTAAATCTATCCTACAGTAATCTCTCACTCTAACCTCATAGTCATCTACATAGTTTTCTTAGTGGTCTTCCAAATGTGGCTCGTGCCTGTAATGGGCCCCAATCACATGGCTAAAGGTTTCAATTGGGTCAGACTTCCCCCTGTATATGGTTATTTCTTCCAACAAATGTTCTACCCACTCCAATCCAACAAACTTGGTCACTTTTGTATGTTGATTAGAATGAGCTCCAACCCTAATGGGGAACTAGAAATAGGCCTTATGATTATTTATATTAACCAATGGGCATCTTTTAATTGTCGACATAACTCCACAATAATTAACCTATTGAATGGGTATCTAGGGAGATTAGTTGGTTGCAAAGTGCACCCTGCCACCTTGATATACATGTGGAAGTCCAAAATTGAATATAATAAGTCCCAAACTTCTTAACCTATGTTGCGAACCTCGGGTGACAACCTCTTCGTAAAAAACCCTTCAATTTCCTTGATTGCTACAAATATGAAAGCATCATTCACAATCTTGTTATTCATCTTTTCCACACTTTTCTTGAGGGCCAATTGGGGGAAGTAGCAATATACTCAAGCCCTTGGATCTGTTAATGAACCTACCCTCTTTAACCTAGGAAAGGTGGCCTATGCTGCCAATAGATAAACCAAATAAGATTTCATATAAAACCAAAGATCAACTTTGATTGTCATCAATTTCTCATCGAGAGTTCCACTTATAACATTTCCCCAAATTATCTTCTCATTATGGTTTCGATTTAAATCATCATCCATGGTTCTAGCTACCTAGCTTGTGGCAGCTCAAATTCTCTACTCGGGAGGGTGACATACTTCTGAATGTCTTTCTTGAGGTATGCCCTATACAAACTTATTTTTTCAAGTTGGCGATCATTTTCCAGTTTCATTAAGAACCATTCATTGATATAATTATCAATATCTAACTCATTATTGTAGAATTTCTCGCCATACTCCCTAGAAATCTTGGAGTAATCATCATATTAGGAATGTAGAAAAATTAATTAATTTTATCTGACCTGATATCCAAAATCATCTCTCCTAACTTCCCAAAGACCCTCCTCTCTTTTGGCTTATAGTTTTCTACACATGACATCGCCAAGTTTGAGAATTGTATGGAAATGGGGAAATTGGATGCTTGTATTAATCCAAAGTTTGCCAAAGAGGTAGCATCTAAAGATCTTCCATCTAGTTTTTTCATCCACTTTTGAAACTCCTTAAGATCTATACGGTCGAGAACTATGTTGTAATGTTCCCAAACTGGTCTTCTAGGTTTTGGAGATTGATTTCCTCCATTCGATCATAAAGAATTCATTTGTTATCTTTGACTTACACTCAATTGTTTAGTTTGTCACAAATGAGAGTATAGTATAGTAGTAATCAAGACAAACTGACTTATTTTGATGTTATGTGAGAATGGTCTCATCAAGAATTATGATATATTCTTATTAAATACTCCACGAACAGAAATTATCTCTAATTAATGATGTCAACTATATAGAACGATATACACATGCTAGTATCTTGACAAGGAATGGTTATAATATGTATGTCTCCAATATTAATGGAAAGGACTAGTGACAATTTCTTAATCTGACGGATCTCCAAATAGGTAATGCTTCACACAGATTAGATTACAAAATTGGATATATAGCTTAGTTGAATGATTCAGATTTACATTTTCTGATCTCTGATATTTTTGCTATTTTGCTATGAATATCTTGATTGCTTCTTGACAGCTTGATTTACAAAATCCAAATGGTGAGAGATAGTATTTCCTCTGTAATCTACTGAAGGAAATCTGATACAACATTTTACACAGCAAAATTGGATATGTGAAGAAGAAAATGTTTGATGCCCTTGAATGGTTGATTCCTACGCTTCCTGTCTTTGAATAGACACCTCTCTTCTTAAATTATGCCCCCTTATTTACTAATCGCATCATTTCATTGAATAACAACACACCTTAATATTTGTATCTGTCGTTTTACTAATCCTTATCGATCACCTTGAATGATTGCTGCTAGGATGGAATAGTAATACAAAATATCAATTAGACAAAGGTGTTCTTAATACTAGATGCTGACCTAATATTTAATTGCTTACGTTAGTTATCAGCATGTAGACTCGAACTGTAATATCCATGGTATCCACAATTGTTAGCTTGTTTAAAAATTCTATAATTCGTTCATTGTAATAGTTTTCCTCATTATAATTATGGAATCTCCAAATTTATTTGTAATTATATTGTTATTATAACTCACTTCAATAGATTATTAGTTATTATTATTAAGTTAGTTATATTAGTATTTTGTTATTTATATTTATATTTAATTATTTTGCATCTATTATAATTTCAACCGTATGGTCTTTTTTATCTAAACGTAATATTTTATACACTGGTAATATATATAATATTTATATTTAACATCAAATATTTATATTCTAATATGAGATTAAATATTACTATAATATATAAAATATATATTATAATTATATTATATTATATTATTTATTTATTTTATATTTAATATTATTAAAATTTATATTGTTCAATTCGTATTTAGTAAGTTTTATGTTGAACAGAGTCATGACAGTTTATCCTTCCTTAAATTGCTTTCCTTCAAGCAATTTCAATTTTTATATGAAATATTTTAATGTGAGTAGCATCTAAAACTCACACTTTAAATTTGAATACAATAACTTTAATTGATTTCAAACCGATTCATATCCCTTGATTATTCTAGTCTATTCTAGATTTTTTTTAAAATATAGAGTTAAATAATGAACATAGACAATAGAAACATGAAGTATATACTTGGATGTATGAAATCACAGAGCATACACAATGTATACACATTAATGCATGAATACACAGAGCAGACATAAAGTATACACATGAAGACATGAAGCATACACATGATAAAAGACTTTTTGATTTGGAATAGCCAAGGTTAGGGAGATGTGTTTACAAAATTCACTCCATTATATTATTTGCAACCAATTGAACACCAGTTAGCATATAATCTCAAAAATATAATCATAATACTCATTACCATTAAACAAAAGTAGAGATTAAGTCACGATAAGTTTGACCTAGGTCATCTCATACTAAGCCCAAGAGCGGGGCATTTCCCCCTTGGCCTCACTAACAATTCTTAGACATCCACGTGAGGGAGTTTACTTACTAAGATGTTTATCTTTCTTTTGTATCCATGCATCATCTCCTCTATCCTAGAAATCAAAAAATTTCCTGCGAAAGGGTTCCCTTAGAGGCTTTCCCTTAACTAGTATTGCAATAGGGTTCATTGGCAATTCTTCCTTTATCGCAGAGTAGTAGGGTACCCTTATAGAGGTTCTCCCTCAACTGATACTACAATAGGATTCCCTAGTGATTCTCCCTTGATTACAGATCGGGTTGGAAAAGTACTTGCAATAGGGTGCCCTAGAGATTCTCCCTTTATTACAAAACAGTAGGGTTCCCTCATAGAATTTCTCCTTTAGCTACTACTGCAATAGGGTTCCCTAGAAATTCTCCCTTAATTGTAGACTTTATTGGAAAGGTTCTTGCAATGGGATACCCTAGAAGTTATATGTTGATCACAAAGCAATAGGGTGCCCTCATAGCGGTTCTCCCTTAACTATTGTTACAATAGGGTACTGATAATTATGCCTTAATGTTGGCTCGATAAGGAAGGTACTTATAATAGGATGCCCTAGAAATTCTCCCTTTATTGCAAAGTAGTAGGTGTCTTCAGAGATATTCTCCCTTAATTGCTACTGCAAAAGGGTGTCCTAGCAATTCTCCCTTGATTGCAACCGTTTTTCCTCTTTAATTAATTCATTTCTTAAATGTTTTAATAATAATCAAAATTTGTGGGTACATAAATAGGTTAATCATTATTACATTATTGATTTATACAAAACTTACAAATTGTTGTTATAACTAGGGTTCAACTTCCTCGAAGGTCCATTGTCTTCCACCTTCGTTCATTGATTGAATGTTGTTGAGGTTCCCTTGATCATATTTCATTTTATTAGATTGTGTTCCTTTTGTTTCTGTGTCAAGTGTTGCTTTTGTTGGAGTAATAAAGTGTTTGCTTATTAATTAAATCATGTTTGATTTAATTACTAAGTCACTTATTATCTCTTTCTACTTAAGATAAACTTTAGCCATATAATAATTAATAGATTTATTAATTATTATTGTGCAACCTAAGTTTTACCTTTTTAGGTATTTAGATCTCCTTTTATAAGGATTGATCTCTTTTGTCATCTTAATTATGAACATTCATTTTTTATTGATTTGTAACTTCTTTTTTTTGCACATCAAGGATTTCTCCTCTCTTGTGGATCCATACGTTCAAGTCTTCATAGTTGTTTTCTTCTCTTTCTTTTTGTGACAAGTGTTTGCATGTAGGTATTCTTGGGAGCTATGGCTTGTTTATTCATCAAATCCAATATGGTATCAGAGCTTCATATCTATTTTCCCTTGTCCTCTTTTTGAGAGATTCAGTCGTGCTAGTCAGATCTACATTTTCAGAGGGTTTTCTGTCAGATCTAGGGGGGACCTATTTTTCTGATCATCTTGGCTTCAAACGGACCTCACAGTTGCATTCATGGCATCTAAGAACCCAAAGATCAATATAAAATTTGTCCAATTTGTGTTGGAGATTTTCCAATAAGCTAGAGTTGACTATGTTTTTCATTGATGACAACATATTGTAAGTAGTGTGCGTTGAAGTTATATGCAGAGAACCTTGAACATATGTTGTATGGATATGTTATCAGCATGATATCATAGATACTAAGGTTGATTCTGAGTGCAGACAGTTGTGCAGTTGTCTGTAACAACAGTGTTCTTGACAGTGTTGCAAGTTGAGTTTTGTATGCAATTCATAGTATGGTTACTATGGAGCCTTGCACATTTATTTTTGTGTTGTAGAAATAATAATGAAGTTATGTTCATGGACATAGAGCTAGTTGTGTAGTTGAAGTTAAGTTATGATGTTTCTATTTTCCAATTACAGTTTCTAGAGATTATTTGTTGAGAGCTGATAGTATTATATTATTTTCGTAGTTGTGCCTATTATTATGGTATGCGTGTAGGTTTTGTGTTTGAATATGAGCTAAGGTTGTTTGGTTAAGTGCGCATAATGTATTTTAGATTGAGAGATAAGTTTTAGTTAATTTGGTGGAGCCGATAGAGTGAAGCGATGCATCTACTCATATTGGATTGCGTGGTCCTATTTGTGTTGCATGATTAGTATAGTTGTCAAAGATGTTGTTAGAGAGTTGTAATGTTTCATTAATATGATTTCAAGAAGGTCTTAATAGGCTGACTTGATTATATCTTTTGGAGAAGGCTACTTATAGCCAGTTAGTTGTGATTGATGATTGTGAAGTATGGAAGTAGAGTAAGAAAGTGTGAAAGTATTGGGCTAGTAAAGCCATATCAATCATTAGTTGAAGATCTATGTGAAGAATCAGAGAGTGTATTCTATTCATTGGAATTGATCAATATAGCAGGTCTTAGTCACAATTCACCAAGATCCAGATATAGTGTATATCTGTTGTGCGAAAGGTTGCAACCTTCACCATTTGAGCAGTCTGCTCCTAGTCCTAACCTTTAATAGGGTTATTTATTCAAGACTCCTAATAGGGTCTGACCTTTGACTAGGTCATTGTACTTCATGCATTGTAAAGATCAACTCCTAATAGGGTTGTAAGATTTTCTAACAAGGATCATTATACTCTAGTGCAGTTTATAGTGGGTGCTAATTCCCACTGGGGTTTTTACCTATTTTGGGTTTCCCCATAACCAAAATTTTGGTGTTGTGTTAAGTGTTATCTTGTTGTGTTTATGTTTAAAGTTCTTTTGTACTAATTTGGATAAAGAATTGAATCTTGTAGATAACTGATTCACCTCCCCCCCTCTCAGTTATCTCTTGGGACTATTCCTAACAATTGGTATCAGAGCTAAGTGCCTCGGAGAGAAAGTTTAACAACTTGAGGTTGATCAGATGGTGTTCTTTAGAAAAGAAAGTCCTAAGTTTGATGGGGAGAATTATCTAGACTGCAAGAACAAAATGATAACACATTTGCAATGCATTGGTTTTGAGATTTTTTAAGTAGCTACTCAAGATGTTCAGGTTCCCTCTCTAAAATATCTTGCCAAAGAAGATGCAACTATTAAACAAAAATAAATGTTCACTCAAAATGCAATTGCCAAAGAATCCCTTATCAGTGCCTTATCTGACAGTGAGTTTTCAGAGATCAAGAAAATAGATAAAGCCTACAAAATATGGAAGTATCTAGAAGACATGTTTGAAGGAGATATCCAAGCCAAGAATGCACGCTAAAAGACATGGAAGAAAAGATATAATACTTTGGAGATTATACATGAAGAGAACATCATAGCCTACAATCAAATAATTAATGAAGTAGTTGCAGGAATCAAAAACAATGGTGGAGAGATCTCGGAAGAAGAAATAATGGACAAACTCATGACTACTCTAACAGTAGAATATGAGAACAAGATAAATATCCTAGATGAGACTATGCAATTTTCAAAAGACTTCAAGAGAGAGACCTTAATCAACAAGATTTCAAAATTTGAGATATCAAGATTGAAGACAAAGCCTAAAAGTGAAACAGCATTCAAAGTCTCAGTCCATGGTAAGAAATCCTTGAACACTTCTGGTAAATTTGATGATGAAGATGATGATAAAGAACTAGAAGAATCCATTTCTATGGTTGCTAAGAAAGAAAGAAAAGGAAAAGGAAAATATGAAGATGAGTTACCATTTAAATGCTTTTCATGTAACAAGATTGGTCATTTTGCATCTAAGTGTCCCACAAGAGTCAAGAAGTAAAAATCTAATTTCAAGCCTAAGTATACAAAAGAATGTTACTATGCTAAAGATGGAGTGACAGATGAAGATTTAGCAGAAGATGAAACTGGATTTATTGCAATTGAAGATATGGAGAAAATGTTTGATAACATGGATATTGAAGATGAAAAGAAAGCAGAAGAGCTAGCATTAATTTCACAAGTAGACATCAGAACAGACTGGATCATTGACAGGGGATGTTCACATCACATGACAGGAGACAAAGATAGATTTGTACATCTGGATAAGTACAAAGGTGGCATGGTTAGATTTTGAGACAACACTCCTAAGCCTATCATAGGCAAAGGAGCTATCACTTTGGATCAAAAGAACAACACTAATGATGTTCTATATGTTGAAGGTTGAAGCATAACTTACTGAGTGTTGGATAGTTACTTGAAAAAGGATATCAGTTGGAATTCAAAAACAACAAGTGCATCATTAATAACAAAGAAGGAATAATGATTGCATCCAGCTCAAAAACAAAAGGTAATTTTTTTCAGCTTAATTTCGAAGCAAGTTGTTTTGTTGCAAAAGTAGATGACAATTGGTTATGGCACAAAAGACTATGTCACATCAGTTTTGACAATATAGTAAAGATAAGAAATGTAAAGGCAATAAGAGACCTCCCTAGTATTGCAAGACCAATTGATACAATGTGCAGGGAATGTGTGATGGGAAAGCATGTAAAGAACTCATTCAGAAGCAACCAAAATTTAGTAGAGAACAAATTGGATCTAGTGCATACAAACCTATGTGGACCAACTCAAACAAGATCATACTATGGTGAAAGATACTTTATTTTCTTTTTTGATGATTATTCTAGAATGATGTGGATTGCATTCTTAAGAGATAAATCTGAAGCATTTGAGAATTTCAAAATATTCAAAGCTAAATTTGAAAATGAGTTTGGATTAAAGATAAAATTTCTAAGATCGGATAGAGGAGGAGAATTCACTTTTGACAAATTTTATGAGTATTGCAAAGAACATGGGATAAAGAGATAGCTAAGCACACCTAGAACCCCTCAGCAAAATGGAATTGCAAAAAGAAGAAATAGGATCATACTTGACACAATGTGCACTATCATGATTGAAGGAAAAGTTGCACACACCCATTGGAGAGAAGCATTCAATACTGGGGTCTATACTATCAATATAATTCAATTAAGGCCAGGCACAAAAAAAAAACCTTATGAGCTATGGTTTGGGAATGTACCTAGAGTAAAATACTTCAGAATCTTTGGAAGAAAGTGTTACATCAAGAGAGATGATGGTGTTGGTAAGTTTGATGCAAGAAGCGATGAAGGTATTTTTCTTGGTTACTCTACTAAAAGAAAAGCTTATAGATGTTTTAACTTAATATTGAAGAATATCATTGAAAGTACACATGTAAAGATTGATGAAAAATTTAGGCTTCAAGAGAGATTCGATGATTATGCACCGATGATCAAAGAAGAGCCTAGACCTATCAGTAGAGAAGAAAATGTTGAAGAAATGTTTGATAGCATTGATGTATTAATCAGTGAACCTGAAATAAGTGAAGAAAAATCACAGAAGACAGATGAGAGAGTCACACCTAATGTTCCAAAATTCACATCTAGATGCCATTCAAAAGAATATATCATTGGAGATCAGAACAGCAAATTCATGACAAGATCAAAAGCAAAAATTTCAACAGTTGATGTAGCGGTATGTTTACTTTCACAAATTGAACCTTTTAGTGTTGAAGATGCATGTAATGATTCAGATTGGCATGAATCAATGAAAGAAGAGTTAGATCAAATAGTTAAGAATGATACATGGGAATTGGTCCCTAGGCCTAGTGAAAAAAATGTGATTGGAACCAAGTGGATATTTAGAAACAAGATGAATGAAGATGGTACAGTAGTAAGAGACAAAGAAAGACTAGTATGTAAAGGATATGCACAGAGAGAAGGAATTGATTACTCTGATACATTTTCCAATGTAAGTATATTGGAAGATATAAAGTTATTTCTAGCCTATGCAACATTCAAAGACTTTAAAGTATATCAAATGGATGTCATGTCAGCATTCCTAAATGGAGAATTGAAGGAATAAGTCTACATAGAGCAGTCTGAAGGATTCAATTTATCAAACAAATCTGACATGGTTTGTAGACTAAAGAAAGCCCTCTATGGACTAAAGCAAGCCCCTAGAGCATGGTATGAAAGACTAGATGGTTACTTGACAAAGATCAGATTCAAGAAAGGAGCAATAGATTGTAACTTATTCATAAGAGAGACACTTGAAGGATTATTACTAGTTGATATATTTGTTGATGACATTATTTTTGGTGGAAATGACAAGCTTAGTGCATATCTTGCTAAAGAGATGCAGAGCAAGTTTGAAATGAGCATGATTGGACCTATCAAGTACTTTTTGGTATTGAATTGAAGCAAACAGAATAAGGCATATTCATTAATAAGTCTAAGTATGTGAAAGAGATATTGAAGAAGTTGAAGATGGATGATTTCAAGCCAGTAGGCACCCCTATGATAACAGTAAGAAACCTTTCAAAAGATGATGATTCTACAACAGTTGACAAGACTCTATATAAGTCTATGATCGGTAAACTCATATATCTTACTCAATCTAGACCAGATATTTCTAATGTAGTTGGTATTGTTGGAAGATTTGCAACTGAACCTAAACAAAGTCATCTTATGGCAGTAAAGAGGATATTCAGATATTTGAAAAGAACTATAGACTATGGTTTATGGTATCCTAACTCAGAGAATGTAGAGCTTCATGTGTATACAAATGTAGATTGGGTAGGTTGTGTTGATGACAGAAAGAGCACCTCAGGAGGAGCAATATTTCTTGGAGATAGACTAGTTACTTGGAAAAGCAAGAAGCAAAATTGTATTTCTTAGTCAACGGCAAAAGCAAAGTATGTAGCAGCAACATTAAATTGTTCTAAAATTGTTTGGATCAAGAAAATAATAAAATATTTTGGAATCCAGATTGATTATCCTATTGTTATTCATTGTGACAACACTAGCACTATCAATATGTCAAAGAACCCTGTGATGCATGCAAAGATAAAACACATTGAGATAAAATATCATTTTCTACGAGATAAAGTTGCAGAGAAAGATGTAAAGTTGGATTATGTGAATGCTAAAGAACAATTAGCAGACATATTCACAAAATCATTGCCAAAGGATACATTTGAGTATCTCAGGGAGAAGATGGGAGTAATTCCCTTCCCTAGAGTTGATTAGAGGTTGCAGTAGTGCATCATTCCTCAATGACTGATAAAGGGTGGACTACTCTACTTCAGGAGTAGTACCTATTCTTATTTGTTTTTGACACCCTTTTCCATTGATGTCAAAGGGGGAGTATATAGTCACGAAAAATGAAATAGTTGATCTATTCTAAGGAGGAGTATGTAGTAAGGGGGAGCATATAGTAAGAAGATGTAGTAGTAGACATTCAAAGCATTCAGTTGTAGATGGAGAAATCATTTTTGGGGGAGTATGTTGTTGAGGAAATGGAGAATGTTATTGTACTCTTGGATTGGTGGTGTTTTTTATTTCATATGTTGCCATCAATGCCAAAGGAGGAGATTGTTGGAGATTTGCCAGCAAGCTGGATTTGACTATATGTTTGTCATTGATGACAACATATGGTAAGAAGCATGCGTTGAAGTTATATGGAGAGAGCCTTGAACATATGTTGTATGGATATGTTATCAGCATGATATCATAGACACTAAGGTTGATTCTGAGTGTAGACAGTTGAGCAGTTGTTTGTAACAACAGTGTTCTTGACAGTGTTGCAAGCTGAGTTTTGTATGTAATTCACAGTATGGTTACTATGAAGCCTTGCGCATTTATTTTTGTGTTGTATACATAGTAATGAAGTTGTGTTCATAGACACAGAGTTAGTTGTGTAGTTGAATTTGAGTTATGATGTTTCTATTTGCCAGTTACATTTTCTGGAGATTATTTGTTGACAGCCGACAGTATTATATTGTTTATGTAGTTATGCCTATCATTATGGTGTACATGTTTGGTTTCATGTTTGATTATGAGCTAAGGTTGTTTTTTAAGAGTGCATAACATATTTCAGCTTGAGAGATAAGTTTCAGTTAATTTGGTGGAGCCGACAGAGTGAAGCGATGTGTCTACTCATATTGGGTTGCACGGTCCTATTTGTGTTGTGTGCTTAGTATAACCATAGCTACCAACAATAAATTCAACAAGTTGGCTCAAAAAATCACACAGAACTCCAGTCGATAAGCCAGAACTATCGAGAAATAGTGAATTAACCGAGCACGCCAGGCATGGCCGAGCACCAATGTCGACCAAGCACCATAGGCATGATCGAGTAACACTTTCACCGAGCACCAAAGACTACCAATTTCCTTCAGTGACCGAGCTTTGTTCAATGACCGAGGCCTTCGATCAAGGCTGCAACTGAGTAACACCGGCCAAAATACAAACACCCATGCAATTTCACCAAGGACAAAGAATGGCCCTGCCTTAACCTTGGATGCCCATGCATCAACATCAACCATTCAAATACTAAAATGTGCATAAGGAAGGTTATATTTGATCATTTAACCATGGAATCATAAATTGGACATCCACATTACATAATTCATGATGTTATCTTCAAAGGAAAATAATAATGAATAATTTATCAAAACTCATTGAATTGAAAATTCATACCATCCATGTGCATATGCAAGATGAATTTATAGTCCGAGGCACAAATCAAATTAGTCAAACCAAGATATCCATCACAAAAAGAAAGTGTCCAATAGTTAACACCAACTAATTATTTATTCATGAGTAAACTATCATGAACATACACAGGGCTCTTGATTTTGAAATTTGTTTTCAAATTTGCAAAGTGGATGCTAAACACACTAAAAATGCAACACCATATGTTTACGGAGTTCAAATCAACAATTACCAACCATTATTATATCAAAAAATTATATTTAAATAGATTTTACATCTTACTATTACCAAACTCGTAACTAGGGTTTTTGGTCAAAATAAAGTTAAACAACACATTAACTATATAAAAATACTCCTCAACTATTAAAAAATGGTTTGAAAATAATTTTATTGAGTTTACAACTAAAAAAACTCTTATTTTGACAAAAAAACAAGCCCTAAATTTGGGCAGAACTCAAGTTGGGCTGCTAAAACTCCACTCACCTAGATCCACTTTTCATGCATCTTATTTGAGTTATATAATATAGAAAATTGGGCCTCCTTGTCTACAAAAACTTGGGAAGTTATAAAGACACACTATCAAGAATGTAAGAGAATATTCCATGCTCAAAAATCACCCAAAATAGAAAAAATGGGACTGCTTCCCTACATGTATTTTTTCTCCTATCAGTTGATCAAAAATATGCAAAATAAATGTCAAAATTTATCTTTATCAATTTATAGTTGCACAACAAGCTTTGGGAGAGAAATGTTGAAGGCTTTGACAACTTCAACCATGTTATTGATATTGGGGGTCTTCGTGTATTCTAGTTGTGCTTTCTATTTATTCCATAAAGTCTTAAGCCTTTTTCTAGCACTTTCAAATTGTGGGAGCTCTTTTCTCATATCAAACAATTCATGCTTGACCCCCATCATCCAATAAATAGACTCCCTTTTTGTATCTCTGTGCAAGATGCCTTTAAATTCCTAAATAATTTTTTCAATGCTCTTTATTTTAGCATGTTCTTCTAATTGCTAAAATGAAAAAGACAATGATCCTACAATATATGCAGCTTGCTACATTAACGAATAAACTAACTCCCCTTTAGCTAGAATTATATTATGTCACTTCCTATATTCTTTTATAGCCAATGTGATTTCTCTTTGACCATATAGCCAATAAATTATTATTTTCTAGCTCCAAAATCAAGGCAACGAACAACTTGTATATGCTCATCTTCTTCATGATTTTCAAAATTGGAAGTCCTCCCAAATGAGCGTGATATGTTCAATCCCTAGATCTTTATCATTTAAGTTCAAATTTTTTAAAACATATAACTCCTAGACTATTGATTCATAGAAACAGATAACTACTCTTATTATCTCCTCTCTAGATTTTTCTATGTCTTGACTCCATCCTTCACATGCTCTCAAAATGGGGTCTATGTGAGAAGACTGCCCGTGGAAATCCATCACGTCTTTTAGGCTTGCAGTTGGGTTGGACAAATCAATTAGGGCTAACCAACTAGGTGATAAAGGATTTTAATACCTTAACTTGAATCTCCAAGTTGACCTGATTTCTCTTATCATCATCTATTATTTGAAAAAGGGAAGTGACAGCCAATCCCATAAATGTTTTTTCCCTCTCTTGGGTGGGGACCCCTAAATCCATTTCTTCCATCAAGTTGTCCTTTGGGTTCATATCCTCAATTGGCTTATCTATAGAAGGATTTTCCACTTGATATCTTTAGTGTCCTTTCCTATCTACAAATGCATAAGATAGCCTTTGAAATTTATTTTGACGTACGTCCCTTCCTCCTAGAAGATTCTTCCTACCCCCAAGAAATCTTGAACCTCAATATCCTTGTATGTCATCTTCTCTGGTTGGATGACCTTGGTCAACCACAAGGGAGTGGAACTAGAGGTAAGAGGTTGGTATGCCCCCATATAAAATAACTCTTCTTGTTCTACTATTTCCTCTTCTTGTTGTGAAGATGAGATATGTTAAGTTGACGATGTTGTACCATGATTAGAAGAACAAGGGGTCTCTTGATGTTCTACTTATTGATGAGGAGAGGAAGTAGCCTCATTTTTATGTCCTTTTCCTTTCTCTCCTTCATTTTATTTATTTATTTCTTTCTTCTTCTCTCTACTACTCTTCTTCCATATTTTCTTCACTTTGATTTAATGGAGTCCCTTGTGGACCAACCTCCTCCTTGGAACTCATTGGAATTTCTTCCTCTAGTTTTTCTCTATCTTCATCACCCCCTACATATAAATCTCCAAACATATCCTACACAAACACTTCTTCCTGAAATGGCTTAGTGGGAATATTTTGAACTGAGGCATCTATACCTTCAATGTTGGAATAATCAAAGTTATAGAAATCATCATCCCCAAAGGGATCCTCTTTCTTAGCCTCCTTGGTCTCGAGTTCAACCACCAAATCTAATTCCATATTATGAATCTTAGGCATCCCTAATGTTTTTTCTACTTGCTACCCCTCTTGTGTAGTGCTTGTAAGAGAAAACTTGGACAAATTTTCTTCTAAGGATTTTCTCCCAAGTTTAGAGTTTGAGTTGAAACAACACCTAATCTAATCTATTTGCTCTACATTGTCACAAGAAGGGGGTATTTATATTCTTCCTCGTCTTCCTCTACAACTTCTACAACTGTGGGCATGAAAGGGTAACCCTTCCTTAATGTCTTGTAAACCTTCCCTCCAGTCTTGGAAGAATTAATCTTCTTGATAATTTTAACCATGAAAGGAATAATCCTCTACTCAAAGGAAGAGGAAGGTGCATATGATGATTGTATAGGGAGTGAGGATAGGTGTTGAAGTAGTAGAAGTAGCTAGTAAGGTTGTAGTTGTAGCTAGAGTTACAAGCACAAGTGTGGAAGAATAAGCACTTCATTGTTTCTTCTCCTTTTCCTTTTGTTGCCTACCAATTTGAATAGGCACTCATGTAGATGTAACATGTTTGAATGAGGGATTTTTCTTTCCTTTGGAAGTACTAGGTTGTGCCTTTTGGATCATATCTACTCCTACCACAGGTATTAGATCATGTTTCAATGGCTTGCTTAGTCAATCCTAGGTACAATTTAGAATATTCCTACTCCTGAACTTTACATCTTCATGTTCATCCTCATGGACATCTACATTAAAAATGGGTTGATAAAAAATTCATCTACCTTGTACTTGAGATAGAATATTTCATCAAAATCCTTTCTCCTGCAACCATCTGATATATATACATCCTCTCATCATCTTGAATCCAATCTAAATCTATCCTGCATTAACCTCTAACTCTAACCTCATAGTCATCTACATAATTTTCTTAGTAGTCTTCCAAATGTGGCTCGTGCCTATAATGGGCCCCAATCACATGGCTAAAGGTTCCAATTGGGTCAAACTCCCCCCTGTATTGGTTATTTCTTCCAAAAAATATTCTACCCACTCCAGTCCAATAGACTTGGTCACTTTTGTATGTTGATTAGAATGAGCTCCAACCCTAATGGGGAACTACAAATAGGCCTTATGATTATTTATATTAACCAATGGGCATCTTTTACTTGTCAAAACAATTCCACAATAATTAACCTGTTGAATGGGTATCTAGGGAGATTAGTTGGTTGCAAAGTGCACCCTGCCACCTTGATATATGTGGAAGTCCAAAATTGAATATAATAAGTCCCAAACTTCTTAACCTATGTCGCAACCTCAGGTGACAACCTCTTCGTAAAAAAACCTTCAATTTCCTTGATTGATGCAAATATAAAAGCATCATTCACAATCTTGTTATTCATCTTTTCCACACTTTTCTTGAGGGCCAATTGGGGGAAGTAGGAATATACTCAAGCCCTTGGATCTGTTAATGAACCTACCCTCTTTAACCTAGGAAAGGTGGCCTATGTTGCCAATAGGTAGACCAAATAAGATTTCATATAGAACCAAAGATCAACTTTGACTATCATCAATTGCTCATCGAGAGTTCCACTTATAACATTTCCCCAATTTATCTTCTCCTTTATTTTCATTGTGGTTTCAATTTAAATCATCATCCATGGTTGTAGCTACTTAGCTTGTGGCAGCCCAAATTCTCTAGTCAAGAGGGTGACATACTTCTGAATGTCTTTCCCGAGGTATGCCCTATACAAACTTTTTTTTTCAATTTGTTGATCATTCTCAGTTTCATTAGGAACCATTCATTGATCTATAACTGTCAATATCTAGGTCATTATTGTAGAATTTCTCGCCATACTGCCTAGAAATCTTGGAGTAATCATCATATTAGGGATGTAGAAAAATTTCTTAATTTTATCTGATCTGATATCCAAAATCATCTCTCCTAACTTCCCAAAGACCCTCCTCTCTTCCTGGCTTATAGTTTTCTACACATGCCATCACCAGGTTTGAGAATTGTATCAAGATGGGGAAATTCGATGCTTGTATTAATCCAAAATTTACCAATGAGGTAGCATCTAAAGATCTTCCATCTAGTTTTTCCATCCACTTTTGAAACTCCTTAAGATCTATATGGTCGAGAACCATGTTATAATGTTCCCAAACCAATCCTCTAGGTTTTGGAGATTGATTTCCTCGGTTCGATCATAGAAACTTCCTTTTTTATCTTTGACTTACACTCAATTGTTTAGTTTGTCACAAATGAGAGTATAGTATAGTAGTAATCAAGACAAAGTGACTTATTTTAATGTTATGTGAGAATGGTCTCGTCAAGAATTATGATATATTCCTATTAAATACTGAAGGAATAGAAATTATCTCTAATTAACGATGTCAACTATATAGAACAATATACGCATGCTGGTATCTTGTTAACCGAAGGGATCACACTTCTTTTCTTTGAATAGACACATTCTTAAATTATGCCCCCTTATTTACTAATCGCTCCATATAGTACTCTAGTTTACTTAAACGCGAATCACATCATTTCATTGAATAATGGCACACCTTAATATTTGTATATGTTGATTTACTAATCCTTATCGATCACCTTAAATGATTGCTGCTGGGACGGAATAGTAATACAAAATATCAATTAGACAAAGGTGTTCTTAATACTAGATGCTGACCTAATATTTAATTGCTTACGTTAGTTATCAGCATGTAGACTTGAACTGTAATATCCATGGTATCCACAATTGTTAGCTTGTTTTAAAATTCTATAATTCGTTCATTATAATTATGGAGTATATGGTCGATGCAATCTCCAAATTTATTTGTAATTATATTGTTATTATAACTCACTTCAATAGATTATTAGTTATTATTATTAAGTTAGTTATATTAGTATTTTGTTATTTATATTTATATTTATATTTAATTATTTTGCATCTATTATAATTTCAACCGTATGGTAATTTTTATATAAACATAATATTTATATACTGGTAATATATATAATATTTATATTTAAGATCAAATATTTATATCTTAATATGAGATTAAATATTACTATAATATATCAAATAAATATTATAATTATATTATATTATTTATTTATTTTATATTTAATATTATTAAAATTTATATTGTTCAATTCTTATTTATTAAGTTTTATGTTGAACAGGGTCATGACAGTTTATCCTTCCTTAAATTGCTTTCCCTCAAGCAATTTCAATTTTTATATGAAATATTTTAATGTGAGTAGCATCTAAAATTCACACTTTAAATTTGAATACAATAACTTTAATTGATTTCAAACCGATTCATATCCCTTGATTATTCTAGTCTATTCTAGATTTTTTTAAAAATATAGAGTTAAATAATGAACATACACAATAGAAACATGAACTATATACTTGGATGTATGAAATCACAGAGCATACACAATGTACACACATTAATGCATGAATACACAAAGCAGACATAAAGTATACACATGAAGACATGAAGCATACACATGATAAAAGATTTTTTGATTTGGAATAGCCAAGGTTAGGGAGATGTGTTTACAAAATTCACTCCTTCATTATATTATTTGCAACCAATTGAACACCAGTTAGCATATAATCTCAAAAATATAATCATAATACTCATTACCTTTAAACAAAAGTAGAGATTAAGTCACGATAAGTTTGACCTAGGTCATCTCATACTAAGCTCAAGAGCGAGGCATTTCCCCCTTGGCCTCGCTAACAATTCTTAGACATCCACGTGAGGGAGTTTACTTACTAAGATGTTTATCTTTCTTTTGTATCCATGCATCATCTCCTCTATCCTAGAAATCAGAAAATTTCCTGCGAAAGGGTTCCCTTAGAGGCTTTCCCTTAACTAGTATTGCAATAGGGATCCCTGGCAATTCTTCCTTTATCGCAAAGTAGTAGGGTACCCTTATAGAGGTTCTCCCTCAAATGATACTACAATAGGATTCCCTAGTGATTCTCCCTTGATTACGGATCAGGTTGGAAAAGTACTTGCAATACGGTGCCCTAGAGATTCTCCCTTTATTACAAAATAGTAGGGTTCCCTCATAGAATTTCTCCTTTAGCTACTATTGCAATAAGGTTCCCTAGCAATTCTCCCTTAATTGTAGACTTTATTGGAAAGGTTCTTGCAATGGGATACCCTAGAAGTTATATGTTGATCACAAAGCAATAGGGTGCCCTCATAGCAGTTCTCCCTTAACTATTGTTACAATAGGGTACTGATAATTATGCCTGAATGTAGGCTCGATAAGGAAGGTACTTATAATAGGGTGCCTTAGAAATTCTCCCTTTATTGCAAAGCAATAGGTGTCTTCAGAGAGATTCTCCCTTAATTGCTACTGCAAAAGGGTGTCCTAGCAATTCTCCCTTGATTGCAACCCTTTTTCCTCTTTAATTAATTCATTTCTTAAATGTTTTAATAATAATCAAAATTTGTGGGTACATAAATAGGTTAATCATTATTACATTATTGATTTATACAAAACTTACAAATTGTTGTTATAACTAGGGTTCAACTTCCTCGAAGGTCCATTGTCTTCCACCTTCGTTCATTGATTGAATGTTGTTGAGGTTCCCTTGATCATATTTCATTTTATTAGATTGTGTTCCTTTTGTTTCTGTGTCAAGTGTTGCTTCTGTTGGAGTAATAAAGTGTTTGCTTATTAATTAAATCATGTTTGATTTAATTACTAAGTCACTTATTATCTCTTTGTACTTAAGATAAACTTTAGGCATATAATAATTAATAGATTTATTAATTATTATTGTGCAACCTAAGTTTTACCTTTTTAGGTTTTTAGATCTCCTTTTATAAGGATTGATCTCTTTTGTAATCTTAATTATGAACATTCATTTTTTATTGATTTGCAGCTTTCATTTTTGCACATCAAGGATTTCTCCTCTCTCGTGGATCCATACGTTCAAGTCTTCATAGTTGCTTTCTTCTCTCTCTTTTTGTGACAAGTGTTTGTATGCAGGTATTCTTGGGAGTTGTGGCTTGTTTATTCATCAAATCCAATATGGTATCAGAGCTTCATATCTATTTGCCCTTGTCCTCTTTTTGAGAGATTCAGTCGTGTTTGTCAAATCTACATTTTCAGAGGGTTTTCTATCAGATCTGGGGGGGCCTATTTTTTTGGTTATTTTGGCTTTAAACGGACCTCACGATTGCATTCATGGCATCCAAGAACCCCAAGATCCATATAAAATTTCTCCAATTTGTGTTGGAGATTTTCCAGTAAGCTAGAGTTGACTGTATGTTTGTCATTGATGACAACATATCATAAGTAGTGTGCGTTGAAGTTATATGTAGAGAACCTTGAACATATGTTGTATGGATATGTTATCAACATGATATCATAGATATTAAGGTTGATTCTAATTGCAGATAGTTGTGCAGTTATCTGTAACAACAGTGCTATTGTCAGTGTTGCAAGTTGAGTTTTGTATGTAATTCATAGTATGGTTACTATGGAGCCTTGCACATTTATTTTTGTGTTGTAGAAATAATAATAAAGTTATGTTCATGGATGCAGAGTTAGTTGTGTAGTTGAAGTTAAGTTATGATGTTTCTATTTTCCAGTTACAGTTTCTGGAGATTATTTGTTGAGAGCTGACAGTATTATATTATTTTTGTAGATGTACCTATCATTATGGTATGCATGTTTGGTTTCATGTTTGACTAGGAGATAAGGTTGTTTTCTTAAGAGCGCATAATGTATTTTAGATTAAGAGATAAGTTTCAGTTAATTTGGTGGAGCCGACAGACTGAAGCGATGCATCTACTCATATTGGATTGTGTGGTCCTATTTGCATTGCATGCTTAGTATAGTTGTTGAAGATGTTGTTAGAGAGTCGTATTGTTTCACTAATATGATTTCAAGAAGGTCCTAATAGGCTGACTTGATTATATCTTTTGGAGAAGGCTACTTAAAGCTAGTTAGTTGTGATTGATGATTGTGAAGTATGGAAGTAGAGTAAGAAAGTGTGAAAGTATTGGGCCAGTAAATCCATATCAATCATCAGTTGAAGATCTATGTGAAGAATCAGAGAGTGTATTCTATTCAATGGAATTGATCAAGATAGCTGGTCTTAGTCACATTTCACCAAGATCCAAATATAGTGTATATCTATTGTGCAGAAGGTTGCAGCCTTCACCATTTGAGCAGTGTGCTCCCAGATAGTGTGTCCTCAACTTTAACAGGGTTATTTATTCAGGACTCCTAACAGGGTCTGACCTTTGACTAGGTCACTATACTTCATGCATTGTAAAGATCAACTCCTAATAGGGCTGTAATATTTTCTAATGAGGATCATTATACTCTAGTGCAGTTTATAGTGGGTGCTAATTTCCACTAGGGTTTTTACCTATTTTGGGTTTCCCTGTAACCAAAATTTTGGTGTTGTGTTAAGTGTTATCTTGTTGTGTTTATGTTTAATGTTCTTTTGTACTAATTTGGATAAAGAATTGAATCTTGTAGATAACTGATTCACTTCCCCCCCTCTCAGTTATCTCTTGGGACTATTCCTAACAATTGGTATCACAGCCAAGTGCCTCAGAGAGAAATTTTAACAACTTGAGGTTGATCAGATGGTGTTCTTTAGAAAAGAAAGTCCTAAGTTTGATGGAGAGAATTATCTAGACTGCAAGAACAAAATGATAACACATTTGCAATGCATTGGTTTTGAGATTTTTTAAGCAGCTACTCAAGATGTTCAGGTTTCCTCTCTAAAAGATCTTGCCAAAGAAGATGCAACTATTAAACAAAAATAAATTTTCACTCAAAATGCAATTTCCAAAGAAACCCTTATCAGTGCCTTATCTGGCAGTGAGTTTTTGGAGATCAAGAAAATAGATAAAGCCTACAAAATATGGAAGTATCTAGAAGACATGTTTGAAGGAGATATCCAAGCCAAGAATGCGTGCTAAAAGACATGGAAGAAAAGATATAATTCTTTGGAGATGCTACGTGAAGAGAACATCAGAGCCTACAATCAAATAATTAATGAAGTAGTTGCAGGAATCAAAAACAATGGTGGAGAGATCTTGGAAGAAGACATAATGGACAAACTAATGACTACTCTAACAGTAGAATATGAGAATAAGATAAATATCCTAGATAAGACTATGCAGCTTTCAAAAGACTTCAAGAGAGAGACCTTAATCAGCAACATTTCAGCATTTGAGATATCAAGATTGAAGACAAAGCCTAAAAGTGAAATAGCATTCAAAGCCTCAGTCCATGGTAAGAAATCCTTGAACACTTTTGGTAAATTTGATGATGAAGATGATGATAAAGAGATAGAAGAATTCATTTCTATGGTTGCTAAGAAAGAAAGAAAAGGAAAAGGAAAATATGAAGATGAGTTACCATTTAAATGCTTTTCATGTAACAAGATTGGTCATTTTGCATCTAAGTGTCCCACAAGAGTCAAGAAGTAAAAATCTAATTTCAAGCCTAAGTATACAAAAGAATGTTACTATGCTAAAGATGGAGTGACAGATGAAGATTCAGCAGAAGATGAAACTGGATTTATTGCAATTGAAGATATGGAGAAAATGTTTGATAACATGGATATTGAAGATGAAAAGAAAGCAGAAGAGCTAGAATTAATTTCACAAGTAGACATCAAAAGAGACTGGATCATTGACAGCAGATGTTCACATCACATGACAGGAGACAAAGATAGATTTGTACATCTGGATAAGTACAAAGGTGGCATGGTTAGATTTGGAGACAAAACTCCTAAGCCTATCATAGGCAAAGGAGCTATCACTTTGGATCAAAAGAACAACACTGATGATGTTCTATATGTTGAAGGTTGAAGCATAACTTACTGAGTGTTGGAAAGTTACTTGAAAAAGGATATCAGTTGGAATTTAAAAACAACAAGTGCATCATTAATAACAAAGAAGGAATAATGATTGCATCAGGCTAAAAAACAAAAGGTAAGGTTTTTCAGCTTAATTCCAAAGCAAGTTGTTTTGTTGCAAAAGTAGATGAAAATTGGTTATGGCACAAAAGACTATGTCACATCAATTTTGACAATATAGTAAAGATAGGAAATGTAAAGGCAATAAGAGACCTCCCTAGTATTGCAAGACCAGCTGATACAATGTGCAGGAAATGTGTGATGGGAAAGCATGTACAGAACTCATTCAGAAGCAACCAAAATTTAGTAGAGAACAAATTGGATCTAGTGCATACAAACCTATGTGGACCAACTCAAACAAGATCATACTATGGTGAAAGATACTTTATTTTTTTTTTTGATGATTATTGTAGAATGATGTGGGTAGCATTCTTAAGAGATAAATCTGAAGCATTTGAGAATTTCAAAATATTCAAAGCTAAATCTGAAAATGAGTCTGGATTAAAGATAAAATTTCTAAGATCGGATAGAGGAGGAGAATTCACTTTTGACAAATTTTATGAGTATTGTGAAGAACATGGGATAAAGAGATATCTAAGTGCACCTAGAACCCCTCAGCAAAATGGAATTGTAGAAAGAAGAAATAGTATCATACTTGACACAATGTGCACTATCATGATTGAAGGAAAAGTGGCACACACCCATTGGAGAGAAGCATTCAATACTGGGGTCTATATTATCAATAGAATTCAATTAAGGCCAGGTGCAAAAAAAAACTTTATGAGCTATGGTTTGGGAATGTATCTAGAGTAAAATACTTCAGAATCTTTGGAAGAAAGTTTTACATCAAGAGAGATGATGGTGTTGGTAAGTTTGATGCAAGAAGTGATGAACGTATTTTTCTTGGTTACTCTACTAAAAGAAAATATTATAGATGTTTTAACTTAAGATTGAAGAAGATCATTGAAAGTACACATGTAAAGATTGATGAAAAATTTAGTATTCAAGAGAGATTCTATGATTATGCACCTATGATCAAAGAAGAGCCTAGACCTATCAGTAGAGAAGAAAATGTTGAAGAAATTTTTGATAGCATTGATGTATTAATTAGTGAACCTGAAATAAGTGAAGAAAAATCACAGAAGATAGATGAGAGAGTCACACCTAATGTTCCAAAATTCACATCTAGATACCATTCAAAAGAATATATCATTGGAGATCAGAACAGAAAATTCATGACAAGATCAAAAGCAAAACGTTCAACAGTTGATGTAGCGGTATGTTTACTTTCACAAATTGAACCTTTTAGTGTTGAAGATGCATGTAATGATTCAGATTGGCATGAATCAATGAAAGAAGAGTTAGATCAAATAGTTAAGAATGATACATGGGAATTGGAACCTAGTCTAGTGAAAAAAATGTGATTGGAACCAAGTGGATATTTAGAAACAAGATGAATGAAGATGGTACAGTAGTAAGAGACAAAGAAAGACTAGTATGTAAAGGATATGCACAGAGAGAAGGAATTGATTACTCTGATACATTTTGCAATGTAAGTATATTGGAAGCTATAAAGTTATTTCTAGCCTATGGAACATTCAAAGACTTTAAAGTATATCATATGGATGTCATGTTAGCATTCCTAAATGGAGAATTGAAGGAATAAGTCTACATAGAGCAGTCTGAAGGATTCAGTTTATCAAACAAATCTGACATGGTTTGTAGACTAAAGAAAGCCCTCTATGGACTAAAGAAAGCCCCTAGAGCATGGTATGAAAGACTGGACGGTTAATTGACAAAGATCGGATTCAAGAAAGGAGCAATAGATTGTAACTTATTCATAAGAGAGACACTTGAAGGATTATTACTAGTTGATATATTTGTTGATGACATTATTTTTGGTGGAAATGACAAGCTTAGTGCATATCTTCCTAAAGAGATGCAGAGCAAGTTTGAAACGAGCATGATTGGACCTATCAAGTACTTTTTGGGATTGAATGTGAAGTAGACAGACAAAGGCGTATTCATTAATCAGTCTAAGTATGTGAAAGAGATATTGAAGAAGTTCAAGATTGATGATTTCAAGCCAGTAGGCACCCCTATGATAACAGTAATCAAGATTTCAAAAGATGGTGATTCTACAATAGTGGACAAAACTCTATATAAGTCTATGATTGGTAAACTCATATATCTTACTCAATCTAGACTAGATATTTCTAATGTAGTTGGTATTTCTGGAAGATTTGCAACTAAACCTAAACAAAGTCATCTTATGGCAATAAAGAGGATATTCAGATATTTGAAAAGAACTATAGACTATGGTTTATGGTATCCTAACTCAGAGAATGTAGAGCTTCATGTGTATACAAATGCAGATTGGGCAGGTTGTGTTGATGATAGAAAGAGAACCTCAAGAGGAGAAATATTTCTTGGAGATACACTACTTACTTGGACAAGCAAGAAGCAAAATTGTATTTCTTAGTCAACGGCAGAAGCAAAGTATGTAGCAGCAACATTAAATTGTTCTACAATTGTTTGTATCAAGAAGATAATAAAATATTTTGGAATCCAGATTGATTATCCTATTGTTATTCATTGTGACAACACTAGCACTATCAATATGTCAAAGAACCTTGTGATGCATGCAAAGATAAAACACATTGAGATAAAATATCATTTTCTAAGAGATAAAGTTGCAAAGAAAGAAGTAAAGTTGGATTATGTGAATACTAAAGAACAATTAGTAGACATATTCACAAAATCATTGCCAAAGGATACATTTGAGTATCTCAGGGAGAAGATGGGTGTAATTCCCTTCCCTGGATTTGATTAGAGGTTGCAGTAGTGCATCAGTCATCAATAACTGTTGAAGGGTGGATTACTCTACTTCGGGAGTAGTACCTGTTCTTATTTGTTTATTACACCCTTTTCCATTGATGTCAAAGGGGGAGTATATAGTCATGAAAAATGAAATAGTTGATCTATTCTAAGGAGGAGTATGTAGTAAGGGGGAGCATATAGTAAGAAGATGTAGCAGCAGAAATTCAGAGCTTTCAGTTGTAGATGGAGAAATCATTTTTGGGGGAGTATGTTGTTGAGGAAATGGAGAATGTTATTGTACTCTTGGATTGGTGGTGTTTTTTATTTCATATGTTGCCATCAATGCCAAAGGAGGAGATTGTTGGATATTTGCCAGCAAGCTGGATTTGACTATATGTTTGTCATTGATGACAACATATGGTAAGAAGCATGTGTTGAAGTTATATGGAGAGAGCCTTGAACATATGTTGTATGGATATGTTATCAGCATGATATCATAGACACTAAGGTTGATTCTAAGTGTAGACAGTTGTGCAGTTGTTTGTAACAACAGTGTTCTTGACAGTGTTGCAAGCTGAGTTTTGTATGTAATTCATAGTATGGTTACTATGAAGCCTTGCACATTTATTTTTGTGTTGTAGACATAGTAATGAAGCTATGTTCATAGACATAGAGTTAGTTGTGCAATTGAAGTTGAGTTATGATGTTTCTATTTGCCAGTTACATTTTCTAGAGATTATTTGGTGACAGCTGACAGTATTATATTGTTTATGTAGTTGCGCCTATCATTATGGTGTGCATGTTTGGTTTCATGTTTGATTATGAACTAAGGTTGTTTTTTAAGAGTGCATAACATATTTCAGCTTGAGAGATAAGTTTCAGTTAATTTGGTGGAGCCGACAAAGTGAAGCGACATGTCTACTCATATTGGGTTGCACGGTCCTATTTGTGTTGTGTGCTTAGTATAGCCATTGAAGATGTTGTTGGAGTGTTGTATTATTTCATTAATATGATTTCAAGAAGGTCCTAATAGGCCGACTTGATTATATCTTTTGGAGAAGGCTACTTATAGCTGGTCAGTTGTGATTGCTAATTGTGAAGTATTGAAGTAGAGTAAGAAAGTGTGAAAGTATTGGGCCAGTTAAGCCATATCAATCATCAGTTGAAGATCTATGTGAAGAAGCAGAGAGTGTATGCTATTCATTGGAACTGATCAAGATAGCAGGTCTATGTCACAA
This sequence comes from Chamaecyparis obtusa, assembly GCA_027943335.1. Taxonomy (NCBI): domain Eukaryota; kingdom Viridiplantae; phylum Streptophyta; class Pinopsida; order Cupressales; family Cupressaceae; genus Chamaecyparis; species Chamaecyparis obtusa. The sequence continues at coordinate 3,748,931 of BSBK01006848.1, forward strand.
TTCACCAAGATCCAAATATAGTGTGTATTTGTTGTGCAGAAGGTTGCAACCTTCACCATTTGAGTAGTGTGCTCCCGGACAGTGTGTCCTCACCTTTAGCAGTTTTATTTATTCAAGACTCCTAACAGGGTCTGACCTTTGACCAAGTCACTATACTTCATGCATTGTAAAGATCAACTCCTAATAGGGTTGTAAGATATTCTAACAAGGATCATTATACTCTAGTGCAATTTATAGTGGGTGCTAATTCCCACTGGGGTTTTTACCTATTTTGGGTTTCCCCGTAACCAAAATTATGGTGTTTTGTTAAGTGTTATCTTGTTGTGTTTATGTTTAATGTTCTTCTGTACTAATTTGGATAAAGAATTGAATCTTATTAGATAATTGATTCACCCCCCCCCCTTAGTTATCTCTTGGGACTATTCCTAATAATTTGGATAAAGTTGGAATATGTGGCAAAAAAATTTAGCAACCAACCCCCAAGGTGGTCTCTTATTTTTGGAGCACTTTTGGCCCAAACGGACCTCACGATTGCATCCATAGCACCCCAAAACCCCTTATTTCCAAGTAAGGCATACTTGATTTGGGTGAAGTTGCAATTTGTGGGAAATGTTTTTGCGTACCAAGGTCATATAGCCTTGGCATGCAAACTGAGGCAGGTATGGATTGCAGAAAATAAAAAAATAAAAAAATATTTGGCAGCACTACCCGGGTGCCACCTGCGATCACTGTTGGCGGCCCACCGCAGTGGCATCAGTGTTGATGATGGAGTAGTTAACTTGTGGTCACCGTCAATGATGTAGTCATTAGCTGGAGTCACTGCGGCAGTCTCACCTAAACCACAGGTAGTTTTTGCACCCAGCCCCCTTCTACAGAACCTACAGTCACATGGGGGACTAGCCCCCAGTCCCCCAGTGTCAGAGTTTGAGCCCCCTAGTCACCCATGTGCCTAGGGGCTATTATTTTTAGCCCCGGGTGGATTTGAGCCATGACGGTCATTTGGTCATCAAATTTAAGCTCACACAATGCTAAAGTTGACACTACATCAATATCATTTCAAACACTTTTTTCAGTCCCTCCAGAGCACCTGTTGGTTTTTTGCTCATAACTTGAGCATATGGTATCATTTTTCAGCAAACGAGATATTGTTGGAAAGCGTTTTCAAAGATGGATCTTTTTGGCATTTTATATTTTGTATTTTTTCTTCCATTTTTTGCACCAGGGGTTCAAAGACACAACTACTTTTCTAACTTCCATCTAGCACTACTTGTGGTTTTTTTCTCATAACTTGAGCATACGGTGTCGAAATCGAGAAAATAAGATATCATCGAAAAGTTGGTTCCAAACTCTTTCCAGATCTAGAGGTTTGAATTTCTAATTTTTATTTTTTTATGGTGTTTTTATTGTCAAAGCCAAATGTTTAGTTCTGCACTCTGGGAGTTCTATCTTGGGCATTTGGACTCTATTTTGGGAAAACAATATATCATTGGAAAGATTGTTCTGAGAGCTTTCCATTATTGTGAGTCTTGTTTCCATATTCTTCTCTAGATACATTTTATTCAAATTTTTGCATATTTGAAATCTAGTGGATATCTTGGATGTTTCAGGTCCTGGGGTGTTTTCATTTTGAGGGATGACTCATCTTATGTTGTTCTTTTGTTTCAAAAGTCTTTTCTCTTCTTTGAGCAGTGTATACTTCACTTTTGTAGCATTCTTTTATGCACACGCACTCAGATAAAGTGACATTCTATTACATGTATGATATCTTGCACATGTGTGTGCTCTATGTACTCGTACTCCATTATAAAGTGTTATGGGGGTTTGATGTTTTCCTTTGTTTTCCATCTACTTTTTTCATGTGAGTGTTCCTCCAAAAACATTAGCCTCGGGTATCTCTATATGTGTTTGTATGCTCTCTACATTTCGTATTGGATGATCTTTTCAGTGTACCTGTCATAATCTATTGTTATCATTATGGGGGGGTTTCTATTGTTGGTTATACTGCTTCCTTGGCTCGATAGTGTGGGCTATGCATTCAGTATTTGATTTTATGTACTAGGTGGATGCAGTGGCTGGGTACTTATGCATTCTAGTGAGATGGATCATTTACCATATGGGCACTCTTTCTTTCCTATTTTTGGACGCACTCTTCCAACTTTGATTGATTAGCTCTTCAGACTTTTGGTATTTTTATGCCATCTATATTTTTAAGTTCAGGTGTTTGCCTTTGTTTGCCTCCTAATTTGAGTAGTGTCATTTGAGGGCACTCGTGCAAATTACAGTATTTTGTATCTTCAACTTCAATTGTTTGCCTTTGGTTGCCTTCCAATTCAAGTAGTGTCATTTGAGGGCACTCATGTAGATTACAGTCTTCTCTACCTGGTCATATTTCATTGGAGGATCTTCAGATCATCAGTTACTTCTTGACAGAGTTTGCAGCTTCTTTCTTCAGTGATGTTGTACATGTTCATCCTTGTTCCTATTTTCTAGAACATTCCTAGTTTTGGAGGCTTCTTCAGTCCTTCAGACTAGTTTTTGTCTCTTTTTGGAGTAGAGTTTTTCCCATGTGGTTTTCTCTATTTTTCCACTTTATAGAGACTCTCTTTTGTACTTGGGTACCTGATCAGGCCTTTGTTTCCAAGACCCATTTGCTTTCAGTATTTCTTTCTAAGTTTTTAGCTTCTCCCAAAGTTTAGCTTAAGGGGGGGTGTTAGACTAATAAAGTATTTTCTTATTAATTAAATCATGTTTGATTTAATTACTAAGTAACTTATTATCTCTTTCTACTTAAGGTAAAATTTAGGTATATAATAATTAATAGCTTTATTAATTATTATTGTGCAACCTAGGTTTTACCTTTTTAGGTTTTCAGATCTCCTTTTATAAGGATTGATCTCTTTTGTAATCTTAATTCTGAACATTCATTTTTTATTGATTTGCAACTTATGTTTTTGCACATCAAGTATTTCTTCTCTCTTGTGGATCCATACATTCACGTCTCCATGGCTTTTTTCTTCTCTCTCTTTCTTTGACAGGTGTTTGCGTACAGGTGTTCTTGAGAGCTGTGGGTTATTTATTCAGCAACTCCAATAGCTTCTATTCCATGAACTTGACTACTTTTCCCACACTTATTGCCTAGTTCCCATGATTCTTTGCATCTAAAACACAACTTCTTCCTTCTTAAGTCTTCCCATTATTTTTTAGCTTTCTCATCTTGTCTTATATGTCCACGTTCAAAGTTTTCATTACAATGGAAGCATTTTCTTTGTGGGAATTTCTTCTTATGCTTTGCATCCTTGCCAGGAATTGTTTGGTATGGTTTCTTGTGGGTCTATTTCTTGTTGATGAGACTTCTAAATTTAAAGTTTTTTCAAAGGCATCTTTGAGAGATTATGGTTTTAGAGAACTCACCAACCCTTTTAGTGAGTCTTTTAATCTCTCTATGAACAAATAATTAAGTTGATCATCATCCACTCTTATCACTCATACTGAGATTTTTTGGAATTCAACAATATAACTATCGACTCTCCCTTGTTGCTTAATTTGGGTCAACCTTTTGAAATCCTCTTGGAGGTGTCTTCTATCAAATATTTTAATAAGCCTTTGTGAAAATTCTTCATAGGAGGTGATGTTATGATGGCCCTAGGTATGGATTCCATGGTACCACCATACGTGTTCTATGCCTTCTAAATGGAGGATAGAAAATTGGAGTGTATCATCCTCTGTCATTGGGCTAAGCGTGAGGTAAGTATTTAATTTTTGCAGCCAACTATGTGCTAATATTTTTCCAGACCCATCAAAATTTGGTAGGGTTACTTTGTTTAGTTTATGTCTTAAATCCTTTTTTGGGTTTAACCTTTCCCTTTTTGGTTCTTCTTTTTTGGGCACTCACATAATTCCCTAAATATTATAATTTCTCTAATTTTTGGTTCCAAACTAGCATAGACTCTAGAATTATCTAGTGTGCTATGTTCAATTCCTTCTTCTCCACTCAATATCTCTTCTCTAGATAGGAAAGGGGGTTTGGATACCCTAGAGGATGAGGACCCATTATGATTCTCCCAATGATTAGAACTTATGTCATGCCCATTAGTGGAATTATTTATAGGGATATCAATTGAGTTCTCCATTTTTTGTAGTCCTTGGAAGAGAGCTTGGTTTTTTTTATTTGCTTGTTCCTGTTAGTATTATGAAGTCCAAGATTACTAAGAGGGGGGTGAATTAGTAATCTAACAAATTAAACTTTTCATAAACCATTCAAAAACTTGTATCAGTTGACATCCATTACATGAATAAACAAACCAATGAAGATAAACATCCACAATCATGCAACATAATAACACCAATATTTTCTAGTGGAAACCCAATTGGAAAAAAACCACATATGGGGATGGAATCCACAAATATTTTTTCACTCTTCTAAAGTGCACTTAGTTAAGATCTTATCCCTATTAGGCACTTACAAATTCTTAGTTAAGAGAAAGACCCTATTAGGAGTCACCCAATTAAGGGATTTACCTTTAGCCCTGTTATGATTTTTACCTTGTTAGGAGTAACCCTGTTAAGGGATTTCAAATCCTAGTTAAAGGGTCACCTTGTTAAAGGATCTACAAATCAAACCTGTTATCATCTACCCAGTTAAGGGATTTTATATTGATTAAGTTGTTAGGAATCAACAAGTGAAAGTGATATGATAAAATAAAACTCCTCTACTAGTACAAATCTAGTTCAATCTCAATCTTTTCTTCACATGAAGAACATCCAAACTCTACAATTGCACAACTACATTCACGATCTTCCTCTTCCATAAAATTTTCATAATACATCAAAATGATATATAAAATGTTTTACAACTTAAGATGGAAAAATAGCCTTAATTACATATGAATTTCATCTCAGATCTACCAAAACATATTACCAAAACCAAATCCATCAATTAAAAAGATCTATTTGATTGCTAATTCAAACCACACATTTATTTGACAAAGAAAATTCAAACCACATCATACTTTCCAATGTTCTTGCACAACTTCAATAAATTTAACCATAACGATCATGAAAAATCCAACTCATCACTCCACGTTCATCTCCCACAACACTATGATCCCTGGTGCACATAACCACTTATCATAACAGAGTACAACATTACTAGTTGAGGATCTGACTAATTTTCTAATAACTTCATTTTCTTTTCACTAACTGATATTTTGTCCATTGAGACTTTATCTTCTCATCACCAATAATGATGTGGTTGCAATAGAAACCCCATAACATATTCAAGATAACATATCTTGAATTGCAAACTTGAATCCAAACCTATTTGGTACAATCATCAAATCATTCCTCCTTGGCTACATCTTGTTCTTCCTATTGAACTGGAAATCTTCAATCCATCATAAGTCACATCATACATATAATAAACCTATTTGGTCATAGATACAACATCTAGAGATATCACTAAGTCTTCCATTGCGATTACACACTCCAACTCTTACCAAAGCTCTAGATCCAACCTTTTGAACATACATCAGCATAATAGGCACACTATCAACCAATAAACACTATGTTGACAACAATGACAACATCATAACTAATCAACCTAACATCCTATATGTATCAAACATATACCATAACATACTCAACTTATCTTTGTATTAGTTATTCCAACAATCTCCCCCTTTGGCATTAATGGTAACACCAATAATACCAATCAAATAAGTACTCTCCCTTAGTTGATATATATTTTTAGTCTCTCTCTCTCTCTCTCTCTCTCTCTCTCTCTCTCTCTCTCTCTCTCTCTACCTTTAATGAATCTTCTCTCAACTATCTCCCCCTTTGACAACAATACCAAAGGCACAATATGCCCAATTATTCATCTATTGCAACTATCTTCATCTCTATCTAGCTGCTCCCCCTAAGCAGTAGTCCCCTAAACATCAATCCATAGTAAAAGATATAGCAATAAATTCACTAGATTAATGAAACAACATCTTAGTTTTGTTCAGGTAGGGGCACATCCCCTAGCTTACCTCTAAGGTACTCAAAAGTATCCTTTGTTGGTACATAATCCAAATTCACCTCCTTCTCCTGCACTTTCTCTCTCAGAAAGTGATACTTAATTACAATGTGCTTAGTATTGGAATGCATTACATGATTCTTGGAGATATTTATTGCACTTGTATTGTCACAAAAAATAGTTGCCAGTTTAGGAACCTTTACCTTCAATAATTTTCTTCATCCATGAAATTTTTGTACAATTTATAGCTATTGCTACATACTTTTTTGCTTCAGTAGATTGTGAGATACAATACTTCTTCTTGCTTATCCAATATACAAGCCTTTTACCTAGAACAAATTCTCCACCACTTTTTCTCTTTCTATCATCAACATTTCCTACCCAATTTACATCAGTAAACACACTCAAAGAGAAATCACCATCATGAATACACCAAAGACCATAGTCAACTATCCTTTCAAATACTTGAATATCCTTTTGACTGCAACCATATGAGATTCCTTAGGATTTTCTTGAAATTTGGTCACTATTCTAATCGATTGAACAATATTTAGTCTTTTATGAAAAACATACTTCAACTTACTGAGTAATATAGACCTATACAAAGTAGCATCCACTACATCAAATTCATCATCCTTAAATAATTTAAATCCAATTACCATAGGGGTTCCAACTGGTTTGGATTCATCCATTCCAAAATTATTGAGTACTTCTTTCACATATTTCGATTGATTGATATATATATACCATTATTTAGTTTTGAAACCTGCAATCCAATAAAGAATTTGATCTATTTAATTATTGAAATTAAAAACTCCATCTCTTCAAAAAATTCTAAACTCATCTCATCATTTCTTCCAAAGATTATATCATCAAAAAACACTTAAGCTATCAACAACTTATCTCTTTCAACTTTTAGGTACACATTACTATCATCTCTTGTTTTATTAAAACTAATATAAATATGATAAGAATGTAACAATTCATACCATTCCCTTTGTTCTTGTTTTACTCCATATAGTTCCTTTTGTAGCTTGCATACCATGTCCTTGTCTTTTGTCAATGAAAAAACATTGGGTTGTTCTATGTAAACCTCTTCTTCAATAATTTCATTCAAGAAATTTGACTTGACATCCATTTGAAAAAATTTAAACCTTTATAAGAAGAATAAGAATGTAAAATTCTTACTCCTTCAAATCTTTCCACTAGAGAAAAAGTCTCTCCATAGTCTATTCCTTCTTCTTGTGCATAGACCTTACACACAAGTCTTGCCTTATTTCTGATCACATCTCCATCTTCATTCAATTTGTTCTTGAAAACCCATTTGGTACCAACCATATTTTTATTTCCAGGTCTATGAACAAGTCTCCATGTATCATTCTTCTCAATTTGATCAAGTTATTCCTCCATATCTTTTACCTAATCTTCATCCTTGATTGATTCCTTCACTCTCTTAAGCTCATACTTGGAAATAAAACAAGTACTTTCTCTGATCTTTCTTCTGGTTAGAAGACCTTCATTCTTATCACCTATAATTTGATCATTAGAGTGATTCATCTTTACATACCTTCATATCACAAGTTTAGGTCTAGGAGTTTCTTATTCTTCTGGTTGAATCACTTCTTCCACATTATTTTTTTTTGTTGGTTCATGTAATTCTTGTTCAATATACACACTCTCTTGATCATCGTATATCATTTTCTTTCTTGAATCATAAGATTTCTTAGGGTATTCATCCACCTTTACATTTGCACTCTCAATCATTTTGTTAGTTCTCTTATTGAAACACTTATATTCTTTACTTTTAGTAGAATAACTCAAGAAAATATCTTCATCACTTTTTTGATCAAACTTATCTATGTGATTATTGCTCTTAATATAACATCTATTGCCAAAGACTTTGAAATATTTAACACTAGGTGAGTGACCATTCCATAGCTCATAAGGTTTCTTATCAATTCCATTATTTACATGCACCTGGTTTAGTGGGTAAATAATAGTACTAATTGTTTCTTTCTAGTACATTTTTGATATATCACATTGAATCAACATTGTCCTTGTAGAATCCACTATAGTTATGTTCTTCCTCTTTGCAACACCATTTTGTTGTGGATTCCTTGGTGTAGACATTTGTCTCTTGATTCCATTATCTTCACAATACTTAACAAATTCTATAGAAGTATACTTATGTCCTCTATTAGAACTTAAACACTTCAAACTCTTAAGTAATTCCTTCTCTGCAAGCAATGCCTTGAATGATTTGAATTTTTGGAATTCATCAAACTTCTCCTTCAAGAAAGTTACCCACATCACTATAGAATATTCATTAGTAAAAAATATGAAATATCTATCAGCTTGATAACTTTTCTATCTCATAGGCTCACAAAGATCAGTATGCACCAAATCAAGTATGCCCTCCTGGATGAAAAAAAATTTCTTTTGAAAGTAGAGCTAGTTAACTTACCCAATTGACATTCTTTATACATCATTTTGTCTGGCTTGACTAATTATGGGAATTACCTAATTACATTTTTCTTAGTCACTTTGATTAAACTTTCAAAAATTACATGGCATAACCTTCTATTCCATAGCCAAGTATCTTCAACCTTTGGAACCAAAAAAATTGTTACATTATTATTCAGATGGAAAAAATTACCTCTAGTTTTCCTACCAGTAACAATCTCATCACCTGATCTTCCAATTATTCTTCACATACCTCCTTTGAATTCCATTTTTTACCTTTATCATTTAGCTGACCCACACTCAAAAGATTATACGTTGGACCATCCACAAGATAAACAACATCTATATTACTCTTACCATTCAAATAAATAGTGTGCTTTCCTTTAACTAAACAAGGTGTATTATTGCCAAACCATACCACACTACCAACAAACTCATCAAACTTAATGAACTTACTCTTGTCACCAGTCATGTGATGTGAGCACTTGTTGTCTATATTCCATTCATCATTATGTCCCATGTGAGAAACCTGTGTTGGTTCACCTTCAGATGGATCTTCTTTGACTACAACAAATATAATCTCCCCTTCCTCATTATCTTATGGTTCTTCATCAATAACTCTGTTGGTTCTAAAAAGATTTTACACTCAAAGAGATACCAATATGCTTATGACTAATGTTAAGGAGTGGTTAATTCCAAATATAGGAAATCTATAAGCAATTGGACCAACTATAGGGACAAGACTGCACTCTTCACTTCTAGCTCTACAAAACCAAGGCGGGTACACCTGATCCAATGGATATAACTCTATTCCTTACTGAATACTAGATCTAACACTAGATAATAGTGAGAAAGTTCTAAATAACAACCTATTATTCATTGACTCTCCATCACTAGGTAGAACAACTATAAATGTAAATAAAAGTAAATGACTGGTAATGATTTAATGTTTTAGGATTACAAGGTTTTGATCATTCCTCACAAAGGAAAGATAGGAAAATACATGCCAGTGCCCTATCCATTGGGAAAAATATTAGAAGACAGAATGAATACAAAGATGTTTTGAATAGAATCTGGTCTTTAAACATAGATACAAACATATCAACTCTTTCCTACTTATAGAAAATCCTCAAATAGATTCAGTAAACATGTATCCCACCCTAAGAAATCTTTAATCCAATCCTAGATCAGAACTCAAAGCCAAACACATACATATAAATATTAGAAAGACTTAAAGATTTACAGAATAAACTTAAAGGAGAGATAAAGAATTGAGATTTGTATTAAGTATAACCTTGAACATTGTATACATCATATTCTGAACAATAAGCTTGCAAAATAGCAGCAACAACTTGTACTTCTTTTCTATTTCTTTGATAAAAATGATACAAAAAGTTACAATACTCGACTGAGGGCTAGGGTTTCAGAATCTTTATCTTTTTAACTCCTAAACTCTCAATGCCTAGAATGATCATGGAAAATCCTTTATATACAAGGAAGTGCAACAAGCTACCGATCATTCTAGGGTTTACAAAATTCCTAACCCTAAAACTTTACAACAACCCTATTGGGTTTACAATAAATACATTGATCAAAAAGGTGAGATATTTGTAGATGACCCACCTTGTTTCATGTCTTCACTATTTTCCTCGACTTCTTTCAACAAATCTAATTGCAATATGTCATTGTCCACCCTGTAATAAATGTTTTTATGCTTCTCAAAAACCCTGATTGCTCAAAAATTAACTATTCTACTGGCTTTAAGAGGCTAGCAGAGTATTTACTTTTTCAACATGAGGTATGTATTGATATCTCCACCTATTGTACACCTCTTCACTTGGGAGCTCAAAACTTGCAAATTCTGCATTTTTTATAGACAATTGTCCCCACCTAACTTCCAATTGACTAATCTCCCACTGAATAAAATCAAACTTAGATTTAGTTGAGATTAAAGTCTCAATAGTATGTATAAAGAATAAAGTGTTTTCCATATTCAAAATGCTAGTCATCCTAGTAGAGAATTCATCATCTATTTGTGCTCACCGTTTGATTAATTCTTTTAGCTCACCCTTTTTCTTGAAAAATCTTGGGATCAGGTCACAACTGGGAAGTGTCAATTCCTTCTTCATCAAATTGGACTTCCTCTCAAAATCACCTAAGAGTATGTCATGTTCTACTAGCTTCTTTACATTCTGGTGCAATGGCTTAATCAGTGGATCAGCATCATTCTAAGATTTAGATAACAATTTAAATAATCTCACATTAGGAGACCTCTCAATCCATTTCCTCAAAACTGGTTCAAATTCACTCTTGTATTTATCCAATGATACAAGTAATACATTTAGCCTTCTTGCATGATCAAACAAGATAGTGGGGTTCAGGTTAGTAGCAAACTGCATAACAGCTTCTATCACCTTGTCTTCATATTCCTACTTGAATAGGCTCTTATCCTTCACATACTCCTCCCTTATTTAGTCCAATTCTTTCCTCTTCCTCTTGAAATGATTGGTTTCCTCTAGCAATTATTGCCTCTCCCAACTAATTCTTCCATCTGAATGTGTCTCTGGGTAGGGGGTTGGTGGAAACTCAATAATTGGGCTAGATGATGAGGCCACTATAGGTTTGTCAACTATCATCAATTGTGGTGACTTGTGATCTTGTGGTCCTGATAGGTCAGAAATTAACTTATCCTTTTGAATCAACTCTATCTTGAGATCATTGTAAGACTTGAGGAAAATTTCAAATTTGAGCCTCAGCTCCTCTTTTTCATGGGCATCCTTCTCTGCCACTTTGACATTGAACTTGGTAGTCTCTAAGATCAAGTTTGAAGCTTCTACTCTAGAAGTCTCACCCACTCTTTGTACCAGTAAATTCCTTGCATACCCCATAGAGAGAGCCTCTCTTTTTCCTTTATCTTCCTCCCTCTTAAGGGACCACATCACCAAGGCTGCATGATCCTCTAAAAAAGAAATTCCCCTAGTAGCTTGTTGGGCCTATTTTGTAGTAGCAAGAGTCTTCACTTTGCTCTTCCTGACTTGATCAAAGACTATTGCATCAGTAATATCCCACTCTGGTAGAATTAGTACCCCTATAGTATGGACCATAGCCCTCCCTTCCTCAGGAGTGATCTTTTCAAACTACTTCACCATTTATTCCTTGGTCTCATTCTCTATCTCTGTGATGTCCCTATCAGGGAATTCTTCTTTCTTCTTCTCACATATTTCTTTGAACTACTTTATTTTCATTCTCCACAAAAATTGGAAGAATACCCTACTCCTAACAAATTTATCATCAGCTACAAAAGAATCACTGGCTTGTTTTAAAATAGGGTCCATTTGTTTACCCTCAAACTCAACAACAGTAAGATCCATGGCCACCTCCTTAGGTGCCTCTAGTACTCCTTGTAGCTCATCATTGGAAACACAAATATTTTCCTCATTTCTCAACTATACCAACTGGTCTACTACCCCATATTCATCCAAATGTAAGGGGGATTGAGAGGGAGAGTATACATTTTTCTCTAACCCTGACCCTTCTTGTCTTTGCCTCTTTGGAGAGGGTCCTTGCATTGCTGGATCATTCACTAGTCTCTTTCCCCTAGAAGTAGAAGGAATGTCCTCACTTCTTTGTTGTGATGGCAAGAGAACAATGTACCCACTTCTCTTCTGCATTGTATAGATTCTCCTTGGGGTTAATTTCACATATCCTTGTTGGCTCAAAATTTGCCTAGCCCTAAGATAGGTGTCAACCCAAAAAATGTACCACTAAGACTGTCATGTCAAAAATCCTACTACCATCAGTAAACCTTGATCGGATGCTTGTCGCTATATCGCGACACTTAAAAAGGCATCATCTTAGCCCAACAGTATAATGACAATCATTGATGCATTGCTTGATTTAACCGCCAACTCAACACCAAAGATGGGCCCACCAAGATAGATGTCTTTTTGTCGCTAGATCATATGTCAGGGATTCTGACAACAGGGAGCTATGAGATTTAACAACAGCCACTCATTTAAAAGGTTTGATACTTAGGAAAATACCATGGGAAACTTAGGCTTTGTGGGAAATATTAAAAGGGGTCCCAATTTTATAACCTAACCATACAACATGTAAAGTGGTGAATAAAAGGTGGTCAAAAATATCACATGTTTTATTTGGAGGGTTAGTTAACCAAAAAGGTAACATGAAATTAGAACAAGGCCTAAGACCAACTAGGGTTTCCACTAAACCTGGTGTTTTAACCTCAAAACCATACCATCAGGTTCATGAACTAGATTTTTCAAAAAATTTAGCATGAAACTAGAGAATTTACCATAGTGATAATAGTGGCTCATGCTTGGGGATGTGTATCTCCTGCAGATACAATGAGAAAACTGGAATCTCCTGGAAGAGCAGACCAGAACAAAACTTTGACTGGGAAATAGAAATGCTCAAAATCCTAAAACTAAACCTAAATAGAGACTCACAAAAATATTTAAGAGAAGTAAAATTTTAAGAATTGACCATGAACTAGCAATTCCATGAGCTCTCCTGTTAGATTTTTCAATAAATAGGAATTTGTTCCCCAATTCTCTTCAATGATATATGGTCCTAACCAGATGGGGTCAAACTTCCCATGCTTTCCTTTATCTGCTAACCTTACATTCCACATTAGGACCAAATCACCCCTTACAAAATTTCTCTGAGTAGTCCTTTTGTCATATAGGACTTTGCACCGGGCCTGCAACTTCTCATTTTTATCATGTGCATCATTTCTTACCTCATTCAGCTAAATCAAATCATTTATTCTTATAGTCATATCTTCTTCCACATCATCATCATATGCTTGTATGAACTAATACATCTATAGTAAATTATTCTGAGGTAACCTTGCATTAATCCCATACACTAAGTCAAAAGGGGCACATCCTATTGCTTTCTTTATTGTAACCCTGTCAGCCCATAGGGCTTGTAACAATTTGGAATCCCAGGCCCTCTTGTTTTTATCCAATACTCTTTTCAAAATTTTAAGCAGATTCTTGTTACTGTATTATGCTTGACCATTGCCCTATGGATGGTAGGGAGATGAATATGAGATTTTTATACCATTGTTTTGACAAAATTCAACAAACTCCTCTGACCTAAAACACATTGCATTATCAACCACCATGGTTTCTGGGCAACCAAACCTTGTAAGGATATTTTGCATGATAAAATCTATTACCACCTTACTAGTTGCTCTCCTTGAACGGATTGCTTCAACCCACTTGGTGAAGTAGTTAGTTGCCACCAAGATATAAGAATGTCCACCACTGGACTTATTAGGGATTTCACCGATGAAATCCATACCCCACTTTTGGAAAGGAGCCTGAATAGTAACAAGTTTGAGAGGAAAATTTCCACTAAATTTCAATTTCCCTGCAAACCTTTGACAAGATCACACCTCTTTACAAACTGATGTGTATCTTTGAAGAGTGACAGCCACCAAAATCCTGACCTAATGATCTTATGGGCTGTAGTTTTTTCCATATAGTGTCCTCCAAAAATCCCATTGTACATTTCATTCATCAAAAGCTTGGCCTTATCCTGATCTACACACCTGAGCCAGACACCCTCATTACTTCTCCACCATAATTCACCACTTATAATTGCATATCTTATGGAATGAAGCTTAATAGTTCTTATTTTGTTATCATCTATTCCAGGGGGTAAAACCATCCTTTGCAAATATTTGACAACATCCTTGTACCAATCACAATAGTCCATGTTACATACAAAAGGTCTCTGATTCTCCTCCAACATATTTATTTGGTTTGCATTTAAATTGCTTTGGGCCATCAACTTTTCCAAGCCTGGCCCTCTTACCAATTTTTTAATGTGGATGTCAATATTAAATAATTGAATTATATTAATCCATCTACATCTTCTTCCTAAGACTTCTTGCTGGACCAAGATATCCTTAACTGCAGCACTTGGAACATAGGCAACCACTATGGCTCCCACTAGATAACACCTGAATGTTTTAATAGCCTTTACCAAGGCATAAGCTTGCTTCTCAATGATATCATAATTCAATTTAGCTACTTTCAAGGTCTTGCTAAAAAAAGAAATAGGTTGTTCAAAACCATAAACATTTTTCTGTAACAACACTGTTGCAATAGTATGGGCAAATGCAAAGGAAAAGATCTGCATAGGTTTACTATAATCTGTTGTTTTTAAAACTTGGGCATGCTTGATAGCCCTTTTAATATCATTAAAAGCCTATATTTCTTCCACATTCCATTCAACCTTTGCTCCCTTTTTTAACATTCTTGATATAGGAATACTAATTTTTGCAAAGTTTGTAATAAATCTCCTCAAGAAATTGACCTATCCTAAAAAGGACTGAATCCCCTTGATATTCTTAGGCAAAGATAGTTTATCAATAGCTTCCACCCTTTCCAAGTCTATCCTCACTCCATCCTTTGAAACAATATGCCCTATAATTTTTCCTTCTACCACACCAAAAGCACACTTCTTTGGGTTCAAAGAAACCCCATACTCTAATGCTCTAGTGAAAATCTTTTCTATATGTTGGCAATGTTGTTCCTCCTTGGCTAAGAAAGCTATTAGATCATCTTGATATACCACCATGAATCTATCAATGAAATTAGAAAAGGCTACATCCATAGCCCTTTGAAAAGTGGCACCAGCATTAGTCAACCCAAAAGGCATCCTTACATAAACATATGTCCCCCATGGGGTTGTAAATGCAGTCTTAAAATACTCTGTGTCCTTAACCATAACCTGATTGTAACCTGAAAAGCCATCCATCATGGAAATCAATTCTGATCTAGTGACTTTTTGAAACATGTTCTCCATATTTGGTAATCCATAGTTATCCTTTAGAGAATTTATGTTAAGATTTCTAAAATCAACACACAACCTGATGTCACTGTTCTTCTTTCTGACAAGCACCAAATTTGAAACCCAGGTGGAATGCCTAATAGGCTTGATTATTCCAGCATCCATCATCTTCTTGAGTTCCCCTTGCATTTTAGGTGCCAAGGTAGGGTTAACAAGTCTCAATTTCTATCTAAAAGGTTTTGTGCCTTCTTTGAGTGTAATCTCATGTTGAAAAAGGTCCTCCCTATAAGCTTTGAGATCTTCATAAGACCAGGCAAAAACATGCCTAAATTTTTTGAGAAGATCAATCAATTTTTTTCTAGTTCTTGGGGACAAACTCTTTCCTATATAAACCTTCTTGGGGACAATTCTTGTGCCCAAGTTTATTTCTTCCAGCTCATTGGTTTTATCAATACTAGCAGAAAAAGCTTTGTCCTTATTATCAAATTCCCTTTCAAGAGCAACTAATCCTTTGGGAACCCTATTTGATTTTAACTGTAAAACCTCTTTCCCAAAAATGACATCCTTACCATTCACTGTACAACATAAGTATTGAAATCCATTTCTTTGTCACCAAAATGGGATTCACACTGGAGAAATATTAATATGTCTTGTTCATCAGAGAAAACCTACCAATTATCTATATTATCAGAGATGGAAGGCCTGGCTTGCACTTCTATATTGGAAATATCAACAAATGTAACATCTTTAGGTCTAAGGGCCACATTAGCCAATAAGTTTGCCATTCTGTTTTGACTTCTTTCCATCCAACAAATATTAAAAGCACGGAAACTTTCAATCTCATCCCATACTACATTTCTATACTACTTCAACTTCTAATTTTTTGAAGTGTACTTTGCTCTAACTTGGGAAACAACTAACTCAAAGTCACCCAATAATTTTAAACATTCTATACCATGCCTTGATGCCAACCTTAGACCTATCAATAGATCTTCATACTTTGCAACATTATTTGTGCATGAGAATAGCAAAATAAAGGAGAATTTGAAAGTTTTACCATTTGGAGATATGAGCAAGATTCCAGCTCCAAATCCTTCCTTGCTATTTGCACCATCAAAATACATGGTCCACAAACTATCAAGATCAATCCATCCCTCTTGGCTTTCTGACCTATGTGTATTTTAAACATTCTCATCAATATCTTTGTCTTGAAGCTTGAAAGCATTAATATTAGTGTCAAGAAAGCAATTCATGGTGTCTTCCTCTTCTTCAATCATATGTGGAGTTCTAAGTTCTCTAGAAACCTTAATGTTCTGTCCCTCCAAGTTGAAAGTGGTGAATGATAAATCACACTGTATGCTACCTCCCATAGAAGCACTCCACTTTCCTGATAGTAGCATCCCATACTGGGGAGGAATATCCACTACCAAGACACTCTTGCTCAACTATTTACTGGGGTATGCAGCTAGTCTGTAAGGTAGAGCCTTGATGGTACCCACAACTGGTACTTCCCTTGAATCCATTGCCTGACATCTACCATGAGGTGTGTCCACCTTTAATCCTAGTGACTTCATAACCTTAGTAGGCATAATAGTGTTTGATGCTCCAGAATCAATCATACAATTTTTTAGCAACTTCCCATTTATCTGCAGAGTCAAAAAGAACGGATCAACTATTCCTGATGTAGTACTAACAACATTTGCATCCAAATATATTTGGAGAATTTCAAAAACAATCTCCTCAGAGAAATTTCTATTTTCATCATTTATAGTTGCTACCTATTTCTCAACCCTTTCTATTTTTTAAGACTCAATGGATACCACACCATTTACCCAATTTAGGGCCTTTTCCTTGTGTTCTTCTATTCTCATCATTTCTAACAAAGGGACTTTTACAGTGATCTATGAAAACAATTTTCTCATATCAATTGGAACATACTTTGAATCAGAAAGATCTGGGTTCAAATTTGCAACTTCTTTATTAGTCTCCTGGATAGATACATCTACAGGTTTTTTACTATGGGCTCCATCCTCTTTCTACAAAACTAGAACAACCTCAACAGTGGGTTTGGATTTTACCTTATAAACAATGTTGGGTTTAGCATTTTTCTTTATTTTGACCTTATCAATAGGATTAGCATCCTTAGGCTTATCCTATGATGTTTTTACATCTTTGTCTATTTTCTTGATGAAAATTCCAGCAGGGTTTTGATTTGGATTACCAACCACTCTATTTCTCAGGTTGTAATTTATTTTAGCTTGAGTAACCATATAAACTATTATCAAGGAAATCTCCTCATCAGAAGGCCTCCTTAGAACAAATGTCTCCTTAATTTTCAAAACATTGCATTGGATGTTATCAGGTTCACTATCTTCATCTGAAAAAACTTGTTGATGGAAAGATTCAATTTTGGTCTGAGAATTGAAGACATCTTGATTTTCATCCTCTTCAGTAGAATCCACTTCATCCCAAACATGTGAAGAAATCATTCTACATCCTTGGTCATCATAAGGCTGTTCCTCATTACATTCTTGCTCCTCTTGTGAGGAGGCACTTTGGGATATGACACAATAATTGGGATCATGTGGTGACTGACAAACAATACACCATGGGACATCTTCCACCACATTCATTGAGTTTCTTTGCAATGGATTAGGAGTTCTATCATTTGGTTTATCCTTTCTTTCAGGAAGAATAGGCTTCCCATCTTTCCATTGAGTATTGTATGGGTAGTTCTGCATTCTTGGAAATTTGTTGAAATTATTAAAGGCAAGCTTATCCCCTCCTATAACTTTATTATTTATGTTCTCACTAGGCTTTACGTCCTTAATTTCTTTCAAGATTTTCTTTAATCTATCATCATCCTTAGGTTTTACACTTACAGGCTTTCCTAGATCTTTTCTATTCAACAATTATGATTTGTTATCTTCCCTTCTTCCCAACTTTCTAGAAATTCTTCAGTTACTCTCTATGTTCACAGCTAGCTTGTAAGCTTTGACAAGACTCCTTGGGTTTTTATCTCTCAAAAGGTAGCCCATCTTAGAATCAAAAGCATTTAAGTATGTGACAAGACAAACTCTATTGTCCAATCTGATGACTTGCAAGAGTTTATGCATAGCCTTTTGAAATCTGACATTAAACTCAACAACATCCTCATTGAAATTATTCTTTATGTTATTAAATTCATTTAGCATAAAACCATCATGTGTTTTATCACCATACTATTCTTTGAAACAATGCCTAAGCTGATCCCATGAACCTATGCTACCATGTGGCAAAGCCCTAAACCAATCCCTTGAATCTTTTGTTAGGGATTGTACAAATAATTTCATGATAACATCATCAGGCACAATGTTATAATCATCAATTACATCAATAAAAAAATTTAGGTGCTCTTCACAAGTAACAACATTACTTCCAGTGAACTTAGGAAGTTTCTTCCTGATTTCTTCAGGGATGGGATTAGGATATCCAAGGATGCTAGTGAAAACCAATTGTTTGCATCGTTCATGTATAACCCCTATGTTAAAGATACCAGCACCCTAAGCTGTAGATGCATTAGTATTTGTCATGGCATAAATTCTAAGTCCTCTTGGTGGGGGAACACCAGTTGTCTATTTTGCTAAATTTGCAACATTTGCCCCTTGTGTAATAGTAGAATTAGAAAAATTAGTGGGTCCTGTAGACCATCTTAGAAATTCAATCTTCCTTTTCATTTATAGTGTTGATCCTAAGACTCATGGAGGCCTTGGGGCAATGATGAACCAAGGGTGAAAGGGGGGACAAAGTCTTGTCCACACCTGCTCTTACTTCTAGATCTCCTCTCCCCTCCATATCATCTATTAGGGATTATCTTCATATTGTGGGATAACCTTTCACCCTCTCTTTCTGTGGGAGAATAATGATCCTCATACTGGTTTAAGCCTAGATCAACTACCTCCTCATATTCTGAGGCATTTCCTTCCTAACTTGGAGGGCAACACTTTCTTGTCTTGAGTTTCCTTTTTGTTTCCAAGTAAGAGACATGTCATTAGTACTTTTTTCTCTTCTTACCTAACCTCATTTAGATGTGGCTGGAAGCTCACCCTGCAAACTTTCCTCTGGGTGTTCCTTCCTCCAAGACCTTGTATTTTTGAAACTCATAGTGATATAGTAATATTTTATATTAAGCACTAGTAAAGAGATTTTTTAGAGTCACCACCCAAACTAAATAGGGTTTTCTATGATTTTATCAAATAGGAAAGGTGGGCAAAAACTAAAAAGGAATCAACTCTGTGTATAAGGTAACTAACTGGCTTTGAAAATAAGTAGCCTAGGAGTCTAGCTCAACTTGTACCTACATTATTTTATACAAACTTTTAAAATATCCCTAGTAGAGTCACCATTTTGTTGGTTCTAAAAATATTTTACACTCAAAGAGATACCAATATGCTTATGACTAATGTTAAGGAGTGGTTAATTCAAAATATAGGAAATCTATAAGCAATTGGACCAACTATAGGGACAAGACTGCCCTCTTCACTTCTAGCTCTACAAAACCAAGGTGGGTACACTTGATCCAATGGTTATAACTCTATTCCTTACTGAATACTAGATCTAACAATAGATAACAGTGAGAAAGTACTAAATAACAACCTATTATTCATTGACTCTGCATCACTGGGTAGAACAATTGTAAATGTAAATAAAAGTAAATGACTAGTAATGATTTAATGTTTTAGGATTACAAGGTTTTGATCAATCCTCACAAAGGAAAGATAGGAAAATACATGCCATTGCCCTATCCATTGGGAAAAATATTAGAAGACAGAAAGAATACAAAGATGTTTTGAAGAGAATCTGGTCTTTAAACATAAATACAAACATATATCAACTCTTTCCTACTTATAGAAAATCCTCAAATAGATTCAGTAAACATGTATCCCACCCTAAGAAATCTTTAATCCAATCCTAGATCAGAACTCAAAGCCAAACACATACATATAAATCTTACTAAGACTTAAATATTTATAGAATAAACTTAAAGGAGAGATAAAGAATTGAGATTTGTATTAAGTATAACCTTGAACATTGTATACATCATATTCTGAACAATAATCTTGCAAAATAGCAGCAGTAACTTGTACTTCTTCTTTATTTCTTTGATAAAAATGATACAAAAAGTTACAATCCTTGATTGAGGGCTAGGAATTCATAATCTTTATCTTTTTAACTCCTAAACTCTCAATGCTTAGAATGACCATGGAAAATCCTTTATATACAAGGAAGTGCAACAAGCTACTGATCATTCTAGGGTTTACAAAATTCCTAACCCTAAAACTTTACAACAACCCTATTGGGTTTACAATAAATACATTGATCAAACAGGTGAGATATTTGTAGATGACCCACCTTGTTTCATGTCTTCAATGTTGTCCTTGGCTTCTTTCAACAGATCTGATTGCAATATCTCATTGTCCACCCTAAAATAAATATTTTTCTACTTCTCAACAACCTTGATTGCTCAAAAAGTAACTATTCTACTGGCTTTAAGAGGTTGGCAGAGTATTTACTTTTTCAACATGAGGTATGTACTGATACCTCCACCTATTGTACACCTCTTCACTTGGGAACTCAAAACTTGCAAATTATGCATTTTTGATAGACAATTGTCCCCACCTAACTTCCAATTGACTAATCTCCCACTGAATAAAATCAAACTTAGATTTAGCTGAGATTAAAATCTCAATAGTATGAACAAAGAATAAAGTGTTTTCCATAGTCAAAATCCTAGTCATCCTAGCGGAGAAGTCATCATCTATCTGTGCTCGCCATTTGATTAATTCTTTTAGCTCACCATTTTTTCTAAAAACTCCTGGGATCAGGTTACAACTGGGAAGTGTGAATTCCTACTTCATCAAATTGGACTTCCTCTCAAAATCACCTAAGAGTATGTCATGTTCTACTAGCTTCTTTACATTCTAGTGCAATGGCTTAATCAGTGGATTAGGATCATTCTAAGATTTAGATAACAATCTGAATAATCTCACATTAGGAGACCTCTCAATCCATTTCCTTAAAATTGGTTCAAATTCACTCTTGTATTTATCCAATGATACAAGTAATACCTTTAGCCTTCTAGCATGATCACACAAGATAGTGGGGTTCAGGTTAGTAGCAAACTGCATAATAGCTTCTCTCACCTTGTCTTCATATTCCTACTTCAATAGGCTCGTATCCTTCTCGTAGTCCTCCCCTATTCTATCCAATTCTTTCCTCTTCCTCTTGAAATGATTGGTTTCCTCCAGCAATTGTTGCCTCTCCCAATTGATTCTTGCATATGAATGTGTCTCTGGGTAGGGGGATGGTGGAAACTCAACAATTGGGCTAGATGATGAGGCCACTGTAGGTTTGTTAGCTATCATCAGTTGTGGTGATCTATGATCTTGTGGTCCTTATAGCTCAGCAATTAACTTATCCTTTTGAATCAACTCTATCTTGAGCTCATTGTAAGACTTGAGGATAGTTTTGAATTTGAGCCTGAGCTCCTCTTTTTCTTGGGCATCTTTCTCTACCACTTTGACATTGAACTTGGCAGTCTCTCAAATTAGGTTTCAAGCTTCTACTACAAAAGTCTCACCCACTCTTTGTACCAGTAAATTCCTTGCATACCCCATAGAGAGAGCCTCTCTTTTTCCTTTATCTTCCTCTCTCTTAAGGGACCACATCACCAAGGCTTCATGATCCTCTAAAAAAGAAATTCCCCTAGCAGCTTGTTGGGCCTATTCTGCAGTAGCAAGAGTCCTCACTTTTCTCTTCCTAACTTGATCAAAGACTATTGCATCAGTAATATCCCACTCTGGCAGAATTAGTACCCCTATAGTATGGACCATAGCCCTCCCTTACTCAGGAGTGATCTTTTCAAACTACTTCACCATTTCTTCCTTGGTCTCATTCTCTATCTCTATGATGTCCCTATCAGGGAATTCTTCTTTCTTCTTCTCACAGATTTCTTTCAACTAGTTTATTTTCATTCTCCACAAAAATTGGAAGAATGCCTTAGTCCTAAAAAATTTATCATTAGCTACAAAATAATCATTGGTTTTTTTTGAAATAGGGTCCATTTAAATACCCTCAAACTCAGCAATAGTAAGATCCATTCCCACCTCCTTAGGTGCCTCTAGTACTCCTTCTTCCAGCTCATCATAGGAAACAAAAATGTTTCCCTCATTTCTCAATTGTACCAACTAGTCTGCTACCCCATGTTCATCCAAATGTAAGGGGGATTGAGAGGGAGAGTATACATTTTTCTCTGACCCTGACCCTTCTTGTCTTTTCCTCTTTAGAGAGGGTGCTTGCATTGCTAGATCATTCATTGGTCTCTTTCCCCTAGAACTAGAAGGAATGTCCTCACTTCTTTGATGTGATGGTAAGAGAACAGTGTACCCACTTCTCTTCTGCATTGTATAGATTCCCCCTGGGGTCAATTTCACATATCTTGGCTGGCTCAAAATTTGCCTAGCCCTATCAGGGTATGTCTTACTCACTGCAGCGCTCTTCTCATTTACTGCATGCATAATGCCTTCAAAATGCTCCAAAAGAGCGTCTACTTTTCTTGCCCATGGCTCAAAGCCCTTTAATGGGTCATAAGCTCTATCAAAGTTTTTAATGAAATCTAAAATCTTCTTGTAGATTACCCATTTCTCCTTTTTCATTTCTTGAGCTTGAAGGTCAAACTCATTTCTAATTATATCTTCATGGAAATAAAATTGATGCTCCATAAGAGCATACCTAATTTTGTCTTTGAACATCCCTGATAGGAAACCCTCATTGTCTGCACACCTTACTACAGTTGTAGGCATTCTGTAGGGCTGCAATATTTGGTTCAAGTATACCCATCCTCCTTGAGTTATAAAAAATTGATGAGAAATTTTTATATCAGGGGGAAAAGTCCCTCTTCCTTTTCCAGTAAGGGCACTCTCTTGTAGGTCACCAATCTGTCTCAAAATTTCAGCATATCCTACCTTCAATGGAACTTGGTAGGGCAAAATATAAGGCTCCTTTCTACAACCATAAACTCTAAAAACTATGGAAACAAGGTACAAAATGATATCCCCAAAATTATGGACAATAATAATGTCCTAATAGTATTCCTTTGGTCTGATTAACCTTAGTAGCTCCCTTGGGATCCTAGGATTGTCAAAAAATAATAGTGTCCTCAGCCTTGAAGGAAAATCCCTATCAAAAGCAATGAAACTGGCATCAACTCTGTCCCATGACAAAGTTTTAGTCCATAATTGGAATAGAAGGGTTTCTCCATTTCTTTCCTTCACAATATTCACTGTTGAGCTAAAAAATTTCTCACTATTGTACAAGAACATATGCATAAGCATTGAATAGCACCTAAAATGCCTACTAACCTTCATGTTCTTAATTCCAATTAATCCCTCATGGATTAGATCATCCAAATGAGATGCAAAGTCAAAAATCAATGCTAATTGGGGGTGTAGTGACTGTACCATCATGAACATATATGGTATTGGCATATGAGTGGCTTCATCATACCCTAGGATCAAAGTCAAAGACTTGTAGAAACCCTATGCTCTCTTACTAAATATATCCATTTTGAAAGGCTCTGGGGTATTTGAACTGATGACACACATGGATCCAACCTATTCTATGAAATCCCTCAGAGGCCCTACCCTTAAATAATCCCTCTGAGCCTCATATACCTCCGTAAAGTCTGTAAAGTCTATCTTCTCCAACCCAACAGAAGGATCATTTAGTGAGAAGACCTCCCTAATTTCCTCCTCTATGATACTGATCAAATCATTTCCATTTACATCCTTGACACACTTTGTCATAGGATCATAGCACTTAGCAATATTTATTAATAATTAAGCATCCATAAAAACTCCAGGGACCACTAGCTTCCCAATATCAAATTACCATATGTTGCTAAGGGGAGCATAGGAATTTCTCTATGAGTAGGCTACTTTGAACAAAATAAGACCATTATGATCTTCACCCACCCTATCATCTCTCATCAAATTCCCTCTATCATGGAATCCACTGTTAACATAGTCCCTAGGGTTTCTCAGAACTAGTTCTTTTAATCTAGCTGCCCCATTGTCTGAGTGCGGTAGTAACTACATTAAATCCTCAAAGACACCCCTGTCTTTGTACTTTGTCTTACAAGACAATCCTCTCTTTGGTGGCATTTTAAACTAGGGTTTCAAGAACAATATATGAATATCCGAGAAAAACCCAAAAAAATAATAGCTAATCACAAAATTATTTCCCATAATTCCTTCACAGTGTTCCAACAATTCTATAATTTTAGAAAATTTTGATGTACCAGGCACCTGAAAAACTTTGCTTGATATCACTCTATAGGAAAATCCAGTTCGCCAAAATGTTTATGAGAGCGCTAAAGAGAGAAAATGATCAAATTTTGATATATAATTTCACCACCCATTTACAATTCATCCGCACATAGCTCATTAAGTCTGCCATTACTGAAATTTGGTGGCCTCAACATTCACAAGATGTGAACAATGTCATAGACTAAAAAAATTTGAATTTTGACTGTTGATGTTATTTTCCTTTGGTGCATCAGATGATTAGTAAAAATAGTTGCACAACCCTTTTTATCTTTTCCCAAATGAGTTCCCAGCCAATGAAAACAATTGAAATTAACCATGTGGGAAAAAGGCAACTTAACTTTATCTTCGATCAGAGTGGACAGGTGTCATCTTGTCGCTAAAGTGTGGACGTAGAAATTGAACATCTTTATTGTTAGAAATTAAAGTCCACGAAGATAACTGAGAGGGGGGGGTGAGTCAGTTATCAGATAATTATAACTTTTATCATCTTCAATAGAATTAAACCATATAAGCAATATAATTACCAACCATAGAAAGATATTCATACACAATAACACAATGACACAAGATATATTGACTAGGGAACCTCTTGATCAAAGAGTAAACCCCGGTGGGAATGATGCCCACAAAAGATGCACTAATATGAGAATTCCTTGTGAGAAGATGGAATTTGTTAGGAGTCTTATGAAATACATTCAGTACATATGAATCCCTGTTAGGAGATTTTGAATCCCTATTAAAATATTCTAACCTTGTTAAGAGTTATGCAAGACAGAAGGACCCACTACCCAAACAGCTTCAGGGTAAGATCACTAAACACATTGTCCAAATAATCTTTGCATTACTCAATAGAATAATATGTTACCTCTTCTCTGACTATGCCAAACCACGCTCACTATTACATCAGATCTCAATTTCAGATCTATGTACTTCGCATGTCTTCCTTCACAAATTTGCTTCATACTTAGCTCTTTTCTTTACTTCATGCATACATCATCACAATCGCTGGTACCATATCATAATTACATACTTTCACATTACAACTCTATGCAACAATGAAATACATTCCTTCCTTTATACCACACTCAAATTATTACAAATGAGTCAGCATACAATTATAAAATAAAAATTTCCACACGCTACACCAAAATTACACAAAACTGTCAACTTTGAAATACAATAAATCTTCACTCATGCAACCTCAAAGTTTGTGATATCATCCACATCACTATCAATGTGTCTCCAACTTCCCTTTAATAGCGCAAAACCAGATTCCATCCCGATTAGGAGATATCATCTGATTTCCACAAACCGCTACTCAGGAACACTGCCTGAATACTGCTTCCACCAAAATGATCATAACTTCCATGAATAAATGAATTACTATCTATGATCTTAACCATAGACATATGACATATCAAAGAGTATAACCTCAACATCTCATAGCTCCAACTATAATAACCCATGTGCACTAATCCAAACTATGTCTGCTTCTTTGCAAGTCTTTGATAAATCACTGTGTTGACATCAATGACAATCATAGTCATGAATGCAAAAACTACTACAGAATGGCTGCCAAACACTTTAGCATTCATTCCTAACAATCTTCCCCATTGGCATTGATGGAAACATAGATGAAAAACATCCAATGTTCCAAAAATCCAATACTGCAACACTACTTCTTCAAATCCTCTTCATCAATCAAATCTTACTTTGTTATCCTATTCAGTTCTCTCCAACAGATGTCTCAAATTTTTTTTCATGTATACTTCTCCCCCATCGACATCAATGATAGAAATTCCATCACTATGTCAACAACAACTCAATGTCAAAAGACACTTTTTAGAAAATACATTTACTAGAGTCCTCATGACTCAGCTCAGATACACATACTCCCCCATAGAGGAAGTACCAACATCCAGTCCAAAAGAAAAATAAGGCTCATATACCACTTGACAGATGCAACCAACTGCATCACTTCTCAAAAGTAGGTTGAGGCATAACCCCAAGCATACCTCTCAGATACTCAAATGTATCCTTAGACAAAGGCTTTGTGAATATATCTTCTATCTACTCCTTTGTACTTATGTACTCAAGTCTGACTTCTTTTTCAACAACTTTCTCACTTACAACATGATACTTAATCTCTATATGCTTTGTCTTAGAATGTAATACAGGATTCTTAGACATACTAACTGTACTGGTGTTATCACAATGTATAACAACAGGCTCAACAAATTTTATACCAATATCCTTCAACATTTGCTTCATCCAAATTATCTGGTTACAATTGTTTGCTATTGCTACATATTCTACTTCTATTGTGCTTTGTGAGATACAATTATGCTTCTTTCTTAGCCAAGAAACTAATCTTCCTCCAAGAAAAAATACTCCACCACTGGTGCTTTTCTTATCATCAACACTGCCTCCCCAATTAGCATTTGTATATGCACATAGGGTAAAATCATTAGATTTTTCATACCATAATCCATAGTCCATTGTGCCTGTTGAATATCTCAATATCCTCTTTACTACTGCATAATGTGATTCTCTAGGTTTAGCTTGAAATCTTGCTACAATTCCAACTGAATGTGCTATATCAGGTCTTGTATGAGTCAAATACTATAATCCTCCAATCATAGATCTATATTTTTTCTATTCTACTACAGGATTCTCATTTGTGCTAGATAAATTATGTCTGGTCACCATAGGTGTTCCAACTAGTTTACAATCCTCCATTCCAAATCTTTTCAACAAGTCATTCAAGTACTTTGTCTGACTTACAAAGATACCATCATTTTTTTGTGTTATCTATAATCCCAAAAAGTATTTCATTTCACCAATCATACTCATTTCAAATTCAGTCTTCATTTCATCAACAAATTTGTCACTAGCTTCACCTTCACCTCCAAAGATAATGTCATCAACAAAAATAACTATAATTAACAAACCATTTTCAATTTCTTTTGTGTACAAATTGCGATCAACTATTTTTTTTATAAATCCCAACTTTAACAAATACTTATCCAGTCTTGCATACCAAGTTCTAGGTGCTTATTTGAGTCCATATAAAGCTTTCTTCAATTTATATACCATGTCTCCTTCTTGGGTTAAAGGAAAACCTTCAGGCTGCTCAATGTAGACTTCTTCTTCCAATTCTCCATTCAGAAATGCTAACTTCACATCCATCTGATATACTTTGAATTTCTTGTAACCTACATAAGCTAAAAACATTCTTACTGCTTCAATTCTTGCAACAGGTGAAAAAATTTCTTCATAGTCAATTCCTTCTTGTTGTGAGTAACCCTTACATACCAATCTTGTGTTGTTTCTTACTACTTCTCTCTGTTCATTCATCTTGTTTCTAAATACCCATTTAGTTCCAATAACATTCTTGTCTTTAGGTCTAGGGACCAATTCCCATGTCTTGTTCTTTTCAATCTGATCTAGTTCTTCTTTCATAGCATTAGTCCAACTTTCATCTTCACAAGCTTCATTAGTAGTCTTAGGTTCAATTTGAGAAATTAAACATAGTTGTTCTTGTGCCTTATTTCGAGTCAAAATTCCTCTTTTGATGCTCCCAATAATCTATTCAAAAGGATGATTCCTTAACAAACTCTTGCTAGGTGTCACTGTCTCAAATCTCTCTTCAGATGTAGGTTCTTCAATAACTTCACTATGGCTTTCATTCAACAAATCACTATCAGTTTCATAAAACAATTCAATAGTTCTAGTATTAGGTTTAGGATGAGCTTCTTCATCAGATTCATAATCAAGCATTCTTTCCTGAATTTTGAACTTTTCATCAACTTTAACATTTGTGCTTTCAATAATAGTCTTAGTTCTTTTATTGAAACATCTATATGCTTTTATTTTCAAAGAATATCCAAGAAATATACCTTCATCACTTCTAGGATCAAACTTTCCAATATCATTATCTCTCTTTATATAGCATTTGCTTCCAAAAATTCTAAAATACTTAACTGAGGGTGCATGTCCAAACCATAATTTGTAAGGTGTATTGTCTATGTCTGCTTTGATTTGTACTCTGTTCATTGTATATACTGTTGTGTTCACTGCTTCTCTCTAGAATATCTTTGCCAAATTATTTTCAAACAACATAGTTCTTGCTGCTTCAGTCACTGATATGTTCCTTCTTTCTGCAATGTCATTTTGTTCAGGTGTTCTAGGGGCTGAATACTATCTTTTAATGCCATTTTCTTCACAAAAGTTGTTAAAATCTCTAGAAGTAAATTCTCCACCTCTATCAGATCTTAAACATTTAATCTTCATTCCAGATTCATTCTCAACTTTATTCTTAACAATCTTAAACTTATCAAATGCTTCAAATTTTTCTTTAAGAAATGCAATCCACATCATTCTTGTAAAATCATCAACAAGAATCATAAAATACCTTTCTCCATAGAATCATGTAGTCCTGGTAGGACCGCTCAAATCTGTATGAACAATCTCCAGCTTCTCTGTAGATGTAAACTTCTTACTAGGAAAATAACTTCTCTTTTGTTTAGCCATTACACATTCTTTGCAAATCATGTTAGTAGGCTTCATAATTTTAGGTAAATTTCTTACTACAAGTGTAGTACTTACTTTCACAATGTTATCAAAGTTTATATTACAAAACCTTCTATGCCATAACCAACTGTCATCAATATTTGTAATCAAACATGTCATCTCAGTAGGATTCAACTGAAATACATTACCTCTGGTTCTAGATCCAGTTCCAATCAGATTTCCATCTTTATCCTTTATCACAAAAGTTTTCTCAGTAAACCAAACTTGATATCCTTTATCAACTAACTATCCAATACTCAAAATATTATGTTTCAATCCATCCAAAAAATAAACATCATCAGTATTAGTCTTTCCATCAAGAGTAATAGATCCTATACCTTTAATCAAACAAGGTGCATTGTTTCCAACTCTAACAACTCCTCCATCATATTCATTCAACTTTATGAACTTTTTCATGTCTCTAGTCATATGATGTGAACAACCACTATCTATAATCCAATCATCTTTCTTCTCAACTTGAGAAACTAAGGCTTTTTCTTCCTTAACATCAGTTTTAGGATTTTCTTCTTTAATTGCTACAAATCCTATGTCATCATTATTTTCAGTATCACTTTCACTTAAAGTTCTTTCTAGACTAGCTTCAAGATCTTCATCATTAGCATAATAACATTCCTTAGATCTTCTAGGTTTGAAATTGCTTCTGTACTTTTTAACTCTCTTAGGACATTTAGATGCAAAATGACCATATTCTTGACAAGTCCAACATTTAAATATTTTCTTACCATCTAGTTCTCTTTTCACAAGCAAGGCAATACCTTCTTCAATCTTCTTGTCTTCTTGATTTCTAGATTTGTTACTGCTAGCATAATCTCCACTCATACTGATGCTTCTTGACAAAGTAGGGTGAACACTAAGAGCACTAAATGTTGTCTCCATTCTACGTAAGTCTCTTGATTATCTCAAGTTCATTTTTGTTGCTTCCAATCTTCCAAGAAGAGTCTCTCTTGTAAAGTTTTTTGTACATGGTATCACTTGTTCAATCATCTTTGTTGTCTACTTAAATACAGGAGTCAATGTCCTCAAAATTTTCCATATCACTTCATTCTTTGTCTTTGTTCCTCCACAAGATTTTATACCTGTAATGGTCTCTAACATTCTACCAATATAACTTCTAATAGATTCATCTTCCAAAATTCGTATATCTTCAAATGCACATATCCAATTAGGTAATCTAACTCTTTTTTCATGTTCATCACCTTCAAAAGTAGAGTGTAAAGCATTCCAAATTTCATGAGATTTTTTCAAATATTTAACCTAACTATACTCATTCTTTGAAAGTGTTGTCAAAAGTGCTTCTCTTGCAAGTATGTTACACATGAATAGATATCTCTCTTCCGTAGTACATGTTTCAAGATTGTACTCATCAATTATAGTCTTATTATTCTTTGTAATCAACCAATAACCTGGTCCTAAACATAATAGGTGTGTCTTCATCTTTTCTTTCCAGCAGTCAAAATTTACTCCATCAAACTTAGGGCTTTCTTTCTTGAAATTCACCATGGATCTCCTTAAGCTATTAAACTTCATTTTCAAGGACCTGTCGCTCTAATAGCAATTGTTAGAAAGTAAAGTCCACCAAGATAACTGAGATGGGGGGGTGAATTAGTTATCAGATAATTATAAATTTTATCATCTTCAACAACATTAAACCATATAAGCAATATAATTACCAACCATAAAAAGATATTCATACACAATAACACAATGACACAAGATATGTTGACTAGGGAACCTCTTGATCAAAGAGTAAACCCTGGTGGGAATGATGCCCACAAAAGATGCACTAATATGAATATTCCTTGTGAGAGGATGGCCTATGTTAGGAGTCTTATGAAATACATTCATCACATATGAATCCCTATTAGGAGATTTTGAATACTTGTTAAAAGATTCTAACCCTATTAAGAGTTATGGAAGACAGAAGGACCCACTACCCAAACAACTTCAGGGTAAGATCACTAAACACACTGTCCAAATAATCTTTGCATTACTCAAAAAACTAATATGTTACCTCTTCTCTGACTATGCCAAACTGCACTCACTATTACATCAGATCTCAATTTCAAATCTTTGTACTTCGCATGTCTTCCTTCACAAATTCACTTTCATACTTAGCTCTTTTCTTCACTTCATGCATACAGCATCACAACTACTGGTACTATATCATAATTACATACTTTCACATTACAACTCTATACAACAAGGAAATACATTCCTTCCTTTATACCACACTCAAATAATTACAAATGAGATGACATACAATTACAAAATAAAAGTTTCCACACACTAAACCAAAATTACACAAAACTGTCGGCTTCCAAATATAATAAATCTTCACTCATGTGAGCTCAAATTCTACACTGTCATCCACATCACTATCAATGTGTCTCCAACTTCCCTTTAACTACACAAAACTAGATTCCATCCTGATTAGGAGATATCATCCGATTTCCACATACCACTACTCAGGAACATTGCCTGAATACTGCTTCCACCAAAATGATCATAACTTCCATGAATAAATGAATTACCATCTACGCTCTTAACCATAGACATATGACATATCAAAGAGTATAACCTCAACATCGTATAGCTCCAACTATAATAACCCATGTGCACTAATCCAAACTCTGTCTGCTTCTTTGCAAGTCTTCAGTAAATCACTGTGTTGACATCAATGATAATTATAGTCATGAATGCAACAACAACTACTACAGAATGGCTACCAAACACTTTAGCATTCATTCCTAACATTTATCTAGTGGTGTAACAATAGTCACAATATTTTTTCTAACTCATAGCCCTTTATCTACTCCCCAAGAAATGACCCCACCTTCCCTTTTGAAAACCTTCATCAAATCAGGGAATGCCATGTTGGACAGATCACCAGGTGGAGAACACAAACTTTATCCTTGGTGTCAAGTATACTGACAACCTGACATGTCATCGCTACCCTTCAACCAATCAAATACAAACCTATCAGCATGACCTGGCGACAGAGGACTCACCTTTAGTCATCATCTTTTAAACAAGATCAATGCTTGTCGCTATACCACAGACCTTAAAGATTGTGCATTTTACCCCAGTGGTATAATGACAACCATGAGATCCTATCAAACCTTAACTATTTGAGAAGGTCAGCCCTACTATGACACCTCATTTATCCTTCTGACAAATTAAAAGATGCCACGTTTGTAAGAACAAGTGGGTGGGCCCTCCCTTCATTTCCTTTTTAATGTTAAATATTCTTTCAACCACCGCATCACCTTTATTTCAACCAAATAAAAACATACATGTCAGAGTGACATGGCATTTTAAGGCCCCATTACCTTTCATCCATTGCATAGCATCGAACAATCATCGCTATACCATGGAGCACAAACACTCCACATCTTTCATCTATAGTATAATGACAATTGTAAGATCAAACTATGATTTATCCCTTTGAAAAGTCTGACCCCACTGTCGTTACATCACCTAAGACAGGTGTCAACCTGGAAAACCTACCACTGAGACTGTCAAGTTAGAAATCCTACTGTTGTCAGTAAACCTTGATCGGATGCTTGTCACTATATCACAATGCTTAAAAAGGAATCATCTCAACCCAATAGTATAACAACAACCATTGATGCATTGCTTGATTTAACTACCAACTCAACAACAAAGATGGGGTTGCCGAGATAGATGTCTATTTTTTGCTAGATCACATATCAAGGATTCTGACAATAGGGAGCTATGAGATTTAATGACAGCCACTCATTTAAAAGGTTTGATACTTAGGAAAATACCACGGGAAACTTAGGCTTTGTGGGAAATATTAAAAGGGATCCCGATTTTATAACCTAACCATAAAAAATGTAAAGTGGTGAATAAAAGGGGGTCAAAAATATCACATGTTTTATTTGGAGGGTTAGTGAACCAAACAGGTAATGCAAAATTATAACAAGGCCTAAGACCAGCTAGGGTTTCCACTAAACCTAGGGTTTTAACCTTAAAACCATACCATCAGGTTCATGAACTAGATTTTTCAAAAATTTTAGCATGAAGCTGGAGAATTTAACATAGTGATAACAAACTCCTTCAGAAATTTCAATATAGAATTTTTTCTTCCCTTTTCCCTTAAAAGCTTTGAGCTTGTCATTTTGTTCACCATTAGGACATCTAGCTACAATATGTCCAATTGTATTACATAAAAAACATTTTAGTGGTAGCTTGCAAGTTGTAATTACTAGTTCCTCTAGGAAATCTCCTTGCTATAAGTGCTTCAATCTCTCCTTGTTCTATTTTATCTTCCAAGATATCTTCAAGTTCCTTGGTGCAACTTGAGACACAATCCAAATCATGAATTAATTCTTTACCTTTCCTTACATATACATTAATAGACACCAATGCCTTGAAAGTTTCCTCAACTCTTGGAATATTGTTATAAAATTTATTTAACTCAAATGTAGTAAGCTTACTGATCAGACCATCTATAGAACATTTTCAAATGTTCTCATCTCATTTATAGCAGAAACTCTAATGGAATAAGCAGACAGTAAAGTGCTCAACATTTTACTTCCCACAACATGTTCCTCAATAGTTCCACCAACACCTCTGATAGCACGAACAACTTATTTTATTCTTTGGTCATATTGTGCAATGTTCTCTCCTTCTACCATCTTCATGTCATCATACTTACCTTTGAGACAATCTTCCTTAGATTTTTGCACATGAATATCTCCACCATATATTAGCTCCAACTCTTCCCAAACATCATAGACATTATCAAGTCCATAGACATCAACATATTAAATATCAAATAAGGTATTTATAATATATTATTATTCTTGAGTATTCTCTTCTTGTTCCTTCAGTTGATCTACATTGAGATTTCTAGTAGTAGTATACTTGTGTGTGACATGTATCCAATATTATAATCCCATACCTTTTAGATATAATTTCATCCTATCACTCCATACCAATTAATTTTCTTTAGTGAACTTGGGAGCTTTCTTCCTCATCATTGTAATATTTTTCTCAATTTTTTAGGCTTACCACAAAGAGGACCAAATATCTAATACCAATTGTCAGTATTATTAGGTCCAAGATTACTGAGAGGGGGGTGAATCAGTAATCTAACAAATTAAACCTTTCATAAATAATTCAACAACTTCTATCAATTAACATTCATTGCATGAATAAACAAACTAATGAAGATAAATATCCACAATCATGCAACACAATAACACCAATATTTTCCTCATGGAAACCCAACTAGGAAAAACAAATGTGTGGGGATGGCACCCACAAATGATTTTTGACTCTTTTCAAGTATGCTCGATTAAGATTTTAGCCCTATTAGGACCTTACAAATTCTTGGTTAAGAGAATGACCCAATTAGGATTCACCTAGTTAAGGTATTTACCTCTAACCCTATTAGGAGTTTTACCATGTTAGGATTAACCCTATTAAGGGATTCCAAACCCTAGTTAAAGAGTCACTTAGTTAAAGGATTTACAAATCAGACATGTTATGATCTACCTGCTTTAGGGATTTTATCTTGATAAAATTGATAGGAATCAACAATTGAAATTGATATTGATAAAATAGTACTTCTCCTCTTGATGTAGGAGCATTTTTGGTTCCTGAAGATCTTTCTTAATCTTGGAGGAATTCCCTGTCAGATGGATACAATACTTTGTTTTTGGTAGTTTTATGAGTTTCTATGTTGCGATGATCTGTGGAGATCTTTGGAATGTGCGCTGAAAGGAGTTTGTTCCTTTATGTATGTGGAAGATATTTCTAAGGTCTCAGCTCTTGAGGTGGTATGGTTTGGGAGATATTGGATGAACTATTTCAAAGTTAGAGTTGTTTTCCTTGCCGTCAGAGCAGTATTTTCCTACATTTTTGGTGTTGATTGCATGATGTGGCACCATTGATCCTTAATGAATCAACCTTTGCACTCTTAATTAATTTACGAGGACCTAAATGAATATCATTTCCCAAGGGCACGAGTCCTAATTCATTATGAGTAAAAAGTTATGCCCATTTTTCTTGGAGACCTATTTTCTGGCAGTTTTCACGTGAAACATGGAGTGTTTCTTCTTGCATGGTTCCGTGTGATGACACGGGGCCTTGAGTGGTTAAAAAAAAGTTATTAGGTCATTTTTGGACCTAAATATTAAGGTGCATTAATTTTTTATCATTCTTGCATTACTTTTGGTTTCTCTTATTGGACTACACCTATATTGTAATTAAATGCCTAACTGGCCGACTTGTGGCTTAATTGGCTATATATTGAGAGTTTGGGTTGATGTAGAGGGAGGAGGATGAGTAGTAGATCATTAGGAAATATGTAGATGTAATATTGATATGATGGACGAGTAGAGTAGAATCAGATTTGCGAATCTGGGACTTTGTAGTAGAACTAGTGACCTGCGGGCTTAAGACAATAGCAGGTTGCTTGGGTGGCTTGCGAGCACAAGTTTAGACTTTGTCTTGGTTGTTCCTATTAGAGGCTTCCTATTGTAGATCTGAACTAGTTAGTGGTTTCCTAGATCTTTTGAGATCTTTCTGATACTTTTTTATTTCATTTTAATAGGTCAAAACCCAGAAGGCCTTACAATCGGGCATGTTGAATAAAATTTTGTTTTGAAGCATCATATTGTTGAATTCCATTGTGCTTGTTTTTGTTATAATCAGAAATGTAGGTTTGGACCATCCATTATTGGATCCTCCATCCCTACCCTGCATCAAGTGGTATCAGAGCTTGAAGATCTTGAGTGTGTAAACTAGTTGAGGCTATTTGCACCAGGATTGATTTGAAGATGCCTCTGAGGAGAGCATATTTGATGTGAGAGATGAAGATTTCCTGGAGTGAATAGATCACTAAATTAAGGTAGGTTGTGAAGATCAACAGTAGATCACCAAGTGTGTGGAGGCAACTAGTATCTTGCAATCAGATGATCGAGCAGAGGTAGTTACACTTTGAGGGAAATTGATAGATAAGTTGGGTCAACTTTGGCCTAAATTTTGAGAGAGAAGACATCTTGACAAGGTTTCTTGTGATAGTATAGAGGTTGAAGAGGTATGTGATACTAGTTTTTGTGATTAGTTGGTGGACTCTGACATGAAACATGCAAAGCAACTTGTGACTGTTTCTGAGATACCTGTGTTTACTGATACTATGGTTGACCTTGTTGAGGCTGGTTAGAAGATTTGTTTTCATGTTCAGTTAGTTGTATCTGACATGGACATTGTAGAGCATTTGGTTAGGTCTGATCAGACTGCTATTGGTGATGAGTTATTTGTTGCTGAACACCTTTGTGATGGTGGTGTTGGTGACTTTCTTTTGTTCATTGTTATGTTGTAGATCTTATTTGTTGGTTGTGGACTTCCATTACTGGTTGACAATAATGAGTCTTGTGATGAGTTGCAAAGATGGGATGCTAATGATGAGGGATTTCATATTGATGTGGATCTAACTTTGGATCTACTTGTTGGGGAGTTGGATACTCTTGTTGCTAATATTGGTTTTTGTGATCAGTGGTATGTTGATTGGATTGTTGAGATTCATATGATCTTGATGTTTGAATGGATGAAGCATAGATGGTTGATTTTCCAATTTGTTCTCTTGTCCTTGATGAATTGGAAGCCTTTGGTAAAGATGAAGTTGATTGCATATAATTGTTTTGAGATTAAAGTATGGGACATACTTTCTATTTACTTGGGTAGTCTGATGCAAGAGCATTTTGGGTTCTTGAAGATCTTTCTTATTCTTGGAGGAATTCTCTGTCAAAGGGATACAATACTTTGTTTTTGGTAGTTTTCTGAGTTTATGTGTTGTGATGATCTATGGAGATCTTTGGAATGTGCACTAAAAGGATTTTTTTCCTTTATGTATGTGGAAGATATTTCTAAGGTATCAGCTCTTGAGGTGGTATGGTTTCGGAGATATTGGATGAACTATTTCAAAGTTAGAGCTATTTTCATTGCCATCGGAGTAGTATTTTCCTATAGTTTTGGTGCTGATTGTGTGACGTGGCAACATTGATCCTTAATGAATCAACCTTTTTTCTCTTAAGGAATTTAAGAGTACCTAAATTAATATCATTTCCCAAGGGTACAAGTCCTCTTTCATTATGAGTAAAAATTTATACCCATTTTTCTCAGGGACCTATTTTCTGGTAGTTTTCATGCGAAACGTGGAGTGTTTCTTCTTGCGTGGTTTTGTGTGATGAGATGGGGCCTTGTGTGGTTAAGGAAATGTTATTTGGTCATGTGTGGACCTAAATCTTAAGGTACATTAATTTTTTATCATTCTTGCATTAGTTTTGGTTTCTCTTATTGGACTGGACCTATATTGTAATTAAATGCCTAATTGGCTGACTAGTGGCTTAGCTGGCTATATATTGAGATTTTGGGTTCATGTAGAGGGATGAGGATGAGTATTATATCATTAGGAAAGATGTAGATGTAGTAGTGATATGATGGAAGAGTAGAGTAGAATCAGATTTGTGAATCTGGGACTTTGTAGCAGAACTAGTGGCCTACGGGCTTAGGACAACAGCAAGTTGCTTGTGTGGCTTGCAAGCACAAGTTTAGACTTTGTCTTGGTTGTTCCTATCAGAGGCTACTTGTTGTAGATCTGAACTAGTTAGTTGTTTCCTATATCTTGTGAGATCTTGCTGATACATTGTTATTTCATTGTAATAGGCCGAAACCCAGAAGGCCTTACAGCCGGGCATGTTGAATGAAATTTTGTTTTGAAGCATCATATTGTTGAATTTCACTGTGCTTGTTATTGTTATAATCAATAGTGTAGGTTTGGACCATCCATTATTGGATCCTCCATCCCTTCCCTACATCACCTCTACTATTACAGATCTAGTTCAAGCTTAATCTATGCTTCACATGAAGAACATCCAAACCCTATAATCACACAACTTCATTCATGATATTCCTCTTCCACACACTTCTTATAATTCATCAAAATGATATATAAATTTTTTTACAACTTAAGATGGAAAAATATCCTTAATTATATTTGAATTTCATCTCAAATCTACCACAACATATTACCAAAACCAAATCCATCGATTACAAGATTCGTCTGATTTCCAATTCAAATAACACATCAATTTGACAAAGAAAGTTCAAACCACATCACACTTTCTAATTTTCTTGCACAACTTCAAGAAATTTGATCATAATGATCATGAAAAATCCAACTCATCACTACATGTCCATCTTCCATGTCACTATGATCCCCGAAACACATAACCACTTATCGCAACAGGATACAACATTACCAGTTGATGATCTGACTGGTTGTTATAAGAAATTCATTTTTTTTTACTGAGTGATCTTCTATCCATTGAAAAAATTTTCTTTCGGTCACCAATCATGATGTGGTCACAACAAAAACCCCATAACATACTCAAGATAACATATCCTGAATCACAACACCTAAATCCAAACCTATTTGACACAGTCATCAAATTAGTCCTCCTTGGATACATTATGTTCTTCATGTTGACCTATCAACCTTCAATCAATCATAATTCACATCATATAAATGAAAAACCTATGTGATCATAGATACATCATCTAGAGACATCACTTAGTCTTCCATTATGATTGAACACTCCAACTCTTACCACAACTCTAGATCCAACCTTTTGAACATACATAAGCATAATAGGCACACTATCAACTAACAAACACTAATTTGACATTAATGACAACATCATAAGTGATCAACCTAACATTAGATATTCATAAAACACATACCATAACATACTCAACTTATCTATGCATCAATTATTCCAATAGCTCCATAAATGCCATCATTTCATTGGCTAGTTGTTTGTTCATCTCTTTTTTTCCTTTCCTTTGATATGTTTGCATGTACCTTCCTCACAAGACAAGAATATTATGCTCTAATAGCACTTGTAATCTTCCCAGACCGGTCCTCTTGGTTTTGGAGATTGATCTCCTTGATTTGATCGTAAAGACTTCCTTTTTATCTTTGACTTACACTCATTTTTTTAGTTTGTCACAAATGATATAATAGTATAGTAGTAATCAAGACAAAGTGACTTATTTTTATGTTATGTGAGAATGGTTTCATCAAGAATTATGATATATTCTTATTAACTACTATGGGAAAAAAAATTATCTCTAATTAACAATGTCAACTATATAGAACAATATACACATGTCCGTATCTTGACAAGCAATGGTTACAATATGTGTGTCTCCAATATTAATGGAAAGAACTAGTGACAGCTTCTTAATCTGATGGATATCCAAATAGGTAATGCTTCACACAAATCTTATATTCCAAAATTGAATATATGGCTTAGTTGAATGATGCATATTTTCATGATCTAATCTTTGGTATTTTTGCTAGTTCTTTATGAATATCTTGATTTATTCTTGACAGTTTGTTTTAGTGTGTGGGTTTAATCACAAAATCTAAATGGTGAGAGAGATATTATTTCCTATGTAATCTACTAAAGGAAATCTAATAGAACATTTTACACGGCAATAAGTCGGGATAGAAGATTAAATATTAGATATTTGAATAAGAAGAAAATGTTTGATGCCCTTGATTGGCTAATTCAAGATAGGAATAAGGAAATCAACAACTGAGTGGGGGGGTTGAGTCATTTGTGTCCAAAATAGTTGTGTCAAAATAAAACTTAGCAATTATTAACTTCCTTACTTAGATAAACATGAAGAAATTGAACCAACAACATAAAAACACATAACAATAGAGATATTTGTGTGGAAACCCAGTTAAGGAAAAAACCACGTTGGGGATTAAACCAACTAGATAATGTACTAGCACATAAAACCTCGTTAGAGGTATAATGGGAAATGCACATGCATTCATGCTCACTTCTCAAATATGAATAAGTGCAAAAACCCAATATATAAAAAGGCCTACAACCCCAAAGATGGACTACAATCCAGTATGAACAACAATCTACTAATTTGATGAGATGACTAATAGAATCTCATACATGCCAATATAGCTACAGTGAAGTGCATCTTTCTTCTGAATTTATTTTAGATTCCACTCATACCTCTTTGCATATACATTGATATCACTTTCCACAGCATCTCACACATCCATCACAACTATATCATCTTTTGATCTCAAAGATTACATCTTTAAATACATTACATCAACTTATCATGACTAGGTCAGAAAGGGACCTAATTACAAAATATTAAAAAGAGTAATACACAATGTACAATGTGATCCAAGATATGTTAGCTAAAACATAGATAGGACCCAAAACATGATCCATGAACACGTCGTGATCCAAAGATCACTCCTTGAATCTTTGCAACATGTTAACTCAAAAAGTCACCCAAGAACACCAACACCCCACAAGAAAATTATAGAATCTGATCACATAACTCAATGCAATCCACCACCATGAATAGAACATGATCCACAAACATCAACAAGAAGAATTAATAACCACAATAGTAACACAAACATCTTTGTTTCATAATCAATAATTGTCTTTGCACTATTCACTAGGACCATTGAACATAAACCTCTATCACAAAATAATATTAGATTTATATCATCCAAATCATGAACCATCTGATATGAGAATGCACACCTATGTTATGAACTCAACACCAACTTAGCAAAAAAAGATATTGCATAACCCATTCTCACTGATCCAAAAACTACAACATTATCTTCACAGAAATAACCAAAAAACTATCCTCTAATAACTAAACCATAACTTCCTCAAATAATGTAGGGAACCTCTACAACTTCAACAAGATCAATTACATACATTACTAAACACATCTCCATCTTCATAGAAACTGATATCAAACACATTGTTAATACCAAATTAAAACTTCAACTAAACAAGCCAGGAAATTATTAGGAATAAAGAAATATGTTGATATCAATGAAAAAACATTAATTCCAACACATATATGCATAAAATATCCAATAATCTCCCCCTTTGGCATTAATAGAAATATATGATGTGAAAAACTATATCAATGCACAAAGTAGCAATCGGCATCAATACATAAATTTCTCCCTCTAAATCTGACACTTCTCTTCCATAGAATTATATCTCCCTTGATTCTCTCTATTTTTCACATGGCTATCTCTTCCCCTTTGACATCAATGAAAAAGGCACATATATGCACTAATTCATAGAGGCCAAAAATCTGTACAACCTACCAACTACTCCTCCTAAGGATAAATCCCAAAAAGCATCAATTTAGAATTAGAATAATTTTGTTAGGATCACTGGGTTGGTGCAAATTTATGCATCTATATCTCTGATTAGGATAGGCTATCACCCCCAGCTTATTACCTATGTGATGTAGGAGCATCTCGAGTCCTTGGCAATCCTATGTCACCAAAAATAATTTGGAGTTTGTCTATGTTATTCAGTTCCTACTTTGATCAAGTTGGTCGGTAGTTGGTCGGTTTCCTTTGGTTACTAAGTTTGGTTCGCTATCTTCTGGGTGGTCAGTTATTTCTCTAGCACTTGGCATTGCCTGTCTGCTGCTCAGTTATCTTTCTTACCGACGGGTTTAGTTTTAGTTCCTGATGTGGCTGACTTGTGCATTTATATTGGATCATGGATTTAATGTTGGTATCCATCATTAGGAAGCGTGTGGTCCTGGATCTGACCATTTATTCCATTGATTGTGGATATGAAGGCCGACTCAGCTCAGTAGCTTCTTGTATAAATGTAGATGTTTGGTTGTAGATTAGGAAGTCAGTTTTGGATAGAATTTGTAGACATTAGATTGAAGATTCATAACAAATCCTCACATGTTTGAGGACTTCTGAGATTCATTGTAATATCAGGCCATAATCGGGAAGGCCTTACAGCCCGGCATGTATGATTCTAATTGATGAAAATATATGAAAGTTTTTGCATTCTCTCTCTCACTCTTGTGTTTGTTGGCTTCTACATGTGTTGAGCAGGCTTGGATCATCAGGGTGTACCATTTTTTGGCCCCTCTTGCATCCCTGCCTCATGTCAGGTGGTATCAAAGTGAGGTGAGATCTTGATCTAGTTTTGCGAATCTAGCTTTGCAGGTTCCTCTTGAAGCCCTAGTTGATTGTTGTGGGATAGCAGATTGTGATCTAACCTGCAATTGTAGAGGGTTGTCAAGATGGTTCATGGGAGGGGAGATGTAGATCCAGGATTGGAAGATATGCTAAGGTAGATTGCTTCTAGGTTAGAAGCTATTGAAACAGCCCAAAGAAGAGGCAGACATCTTGAAGATGTTAGTGATGATGAAATTGAAGAAGAACAGGTGAATGCAGAACTTGCGTCTACTATGGATCAAGGCGAAGAAATATTTTTGAAGGCTTTGACAAGTCTAAAGTCAACACCACATTTCAATCCTCCTGAGTATGGTGGAAAGCTAGATTCTGATGAATTGGTGGATTGGATCACCGAGATGGAAAAGTATTTTGAATATGAAAACATCCCTGAGGATAAGAAGGTGAAGATTGCAAGCAAAAAGTTGAAAAGTCATGCATCCTTATGGTGGGAACATCTACAATTGGATAGGAAAAGGAAAGGAAAAGACAAAATCAAGGTATGGAGAAAAATGGTGAATAAATTGAAAGGAAAGTTCTTACCCTGTGATTATCATATTAACCTAGTTCGACAAATGCAAAGTTTGAGATAGAAAGATAGCTCGATAAAGGATTATACTGAGGAATTCTATAGACTGGATATCAAATCTAGACATGATGAAGATGATGTAGAAAGAATTGGTAGATACCTGAATGGTTTGAGAGTTTCCATCCAAGAGGAAATTAGTATGGTCAAGTTGGAGAAGATTGAAGAGGCTTATCAATTTTCTTTGAAGGCTGAGGAGAAATTGAACAAGAGACATGAATAGAGACAGAGAGGTCAAGGTGGTAGATTCCCTAGAGGAAGAGGTAGATCTAATGGTGAAAATGGTAGATCTCAACTAGAAAAGACAAATCTAGACAAAGCCAAGACCGAGTGGAAAGGTGAAAGTTCATCTAGAGGTAGAGGCAGTAA
Organism: Chamaecyparis obtusa; assembly: GCA_027943335.1. Classification (NCBI taxonomy): domain Eukaryota; kingdom Viridiplantae; phylum Streptophyta; class Pinopsida; order Cupressales; family Cupressaceae; genus Chamaecyparis; species Chamaecyparis obtusa. The sequence goes on from BSBK01006848.1 coordinate 3,792,247, forward strand.
CTACCGAGGTGGTTATAGCAGAGCAAGTTTTTCAGAAGGACATAGATCTTTTGAATGTACACATGCTAGTAAGAAGGCTAGTAGCAGTAGAAATGCTTTGGTGCAAAAAGAGTCACCAAATGAACCTGAGAAAGAAAACAACTTGATGGTAAGGAGAGCACTATGGAATGAAAGCAAGAAGGAAGATCCGATAAGGAAAAGTTTGTTCAAGACTAGATGTAGAGTTTTTGATAAAGTTTGGAAGGTAATCATTGACAGTGGTAGCTCGAAGAATCTGGCATTTGAAGAGATGGTCACAAAATTGCAATTGGAAAGGTTGGTACATCTAAAGCCCTATCATATTTCATGGATCAAATATGAGCATACACTCCTAGTGAGTGAACAATGTTATGTGAATTTGAAGATTGGAAAGTACTATGATAAGGTGTTATGTGATATCATGCCTATGGATTGTTGTCATATTTTGTTGGGTAGACCTTGGCAATATGATAGACATGCTATATATGATGGGAGATTGCATAAGTATACTATTGTGCCTGATGGAAAGAAACAAATCTTGTTACCATTGATGGAAAAACCTGTTAGTAATGTTTGCACATTTGTGAAAGTTTGTCTGATGGAAGCAAGAAATTTTGTTAACTCATTGAAGAAGAATGATGTATATTTTGTTGTGATTCCTAATCAGATGAGTAAGAAAATAGAGGATAATGTCCTTGAGGAGATTGATAAGTTTCTCATCGAGTATAGTGATATCATGTTTGACAATGTACCTGATGGTTTTCTACCAAAAAGAAGCTTTGATTATTGTATGGATTTAATCCTTGGAGCTATTTTACCGAATAAGGAACCTCATCGGTTGACACCTACCGAGAATAAGGAGTTGAACTGACAGATTCAAGAATTGCTGGAGAAAGGTTTGATCAGAGAAAGTTTGAGTCCTTGTGCAGTACCTGTTGTATTGGCACCAAAGAAGAATGGATAATGGAGAATGTGCACTGATTCCGGAGCAATCAATAAGATAATAGTAAAGTATAGGTTTCCTATACCTAGAATGGATGATATAATGGATAGTTTGACTGCAGAAAAGTATTTCACAAAGATTGATTTGAAAATTGGGTATCATCATATCAGAATCAGAGAAGGTGATGAATGGAAGACTGCTTTTAAGACAAAAGAAGGTTTTTATGAGTGGTTGGTTATGCCTTTTGGTTTAACTAATGCACCAAGTAATTTTATGAGGTTGATGAATGAGGTTTTGAAGAAATTCTTGGGTAAGTTTGTGATTGTATATCTTGATGTTATTTTGATATTTAGTAAGACTAGAGGAGAACATTTTTTGCATGTTAGACAAGTTTTGTAGAGATTAAAAGAGGAAAAGTTGCTAATAAATCTTTAAAAAGTGTTCATTCATGAAAGAGGAGATTATGTATTTGGGATTTGTTATTTCAATTGATGGTTTGAAGATGGATCCTGAAAAGGTTGAAGCTATTTTGAATTGGCCTACACCTATGAATGATAGTGAGGAAAGAATATTTCATGGTTTGGCAAGTTTTTACCGAAAGTTCATAAGGAAATTTAGTTCAATTTGTAATGCTATGACTGAGACTATGAGAGGAGACAAAAGAGAATTCAAGTGGACACATGGAGCTAAAAAAAATTTTGAGACTCTAAAGCAGAAGGTTATTGAATTACCTGTTTTGGCATTACCTGATTTCAATAAGGTATTTCAAGTAGAATGTGATGCAAGTGGAAGTGCAATTGGAGCTATGTTGAGTCAAGAAGGTTAACCTGTTGCTTTCTTTAGTGAAAAGTTGAATGACACTAGAAGGAAATATTCTATGTATGATCAAGAATTCTATGCTATTGTTCAAGCACTGAAGAAATGGAGACATTATTTGATACCGAATGAATTTGTGTTGTATACTAATCATAAGGCTTTACAATATTTGGGTAGTCAGAATAAGTTGAATCAGAGACATATAAAATGGGTTGAGTATTTGTAGAGTTACACATTTGTGATCAAGGATAAGAGTGGAGTCACTAACCGAGTTGCTGATACATTGAGTAGGAGAAGATCTTTGATGACCGAGATGAAAATTGAAGTTCTTGGTTTTGATGAGATGAGATATTTTTATGAAAATGACCCTAATTTTTTTGAGCCATGGAGAAAGTGCAGAGCACCTATTCAAGATCAACAAGATACTAAATGGGATGAATATTTTATTTAGGAAGGTATGTTGTTTAAAGGTATTTAGTTGTGTATACCAAGAGGAGTAATGAGAACTAATTTGATAAAGGAGAAACATAGTAGTGGTTTGGCTAGACATTTTGGTATTGATAAAACATAGAATTTTCTTAAGGAGAAGTAATATTGGCCATAGTTGTATAAAGATGTTCAAAAATTTGTGAAAAGTTGTGGAATTTGTCAAGTTGCAAAAGGAGTAAGTCAGAATATTGGATTGTATACACTGATTGTTGTTCCTGAGAAACCTTGGATTGACATCAGTATGGACTTTGTTCTTGGCTTACCGAAGATAGTAAGAGGTAATGATTCTATATTTGTTGTTGTGGATAGATTTTCTAAGATGGCACATTTTATACCATGTAGAAAGACATCAGATGCAATGCATGTAGCAGATCTTTTCTTTAAGGAAATTATCAGATTGCATGGATTACTAAGGATTATTATCTCTCACCGAGATAGTAAATTTTTTGGATACTTTTGGTAAACACTTTGGAATAAATTTGGCACTGAGTTGAAATATAGTTCTACATTTCACCCACAAACTGATGGACGGACTAAAGTTGTGAACAAAATTTTGGGAAATATTTTGAGATGTTTAGTTGGAGACACACTGAGTAATTGGGATTCTGTGTTGGCACAAGTAGATTTTGCATACAATAATTCAATGAATAGGAGTACTGGAAAGACACCATTTGAGATTGTGAATGGCACACAACTGAGAGGAATATTTGATTTGAGAGACATTGCTGATGAAAATAAGAAAAGTGTTGAAGGAGTAAAGTTTGCTCAGTACATGAAAACATTTCATGAAGATGTGAAGCTGAAGCTGGAAGACAGTAATCAGAAATACAAAGACAAAGCTGATAGATCAAGAAGGCATAAAAATTTTGATGTTGGTGATGAAGTGATGGTTCATTTGAAGAAAGGTTGATTTCCTACTAGAACATATGGGAAGCTGAAGATGAAGAAGTTTGGACCTTGTAAGATCCTAAAGAAATTTAACAGTCAAAATGCATATGAAATTGAGTTACCTAATGACATGGACATATCACCTATTTTCAACATTGTTAACTTGTATGAATATCATGAACCTAATGTAGAAATGATAGTACCGACAGAATATCCTAAGAAGTAGAATGATGAAGTTGAACAAATTTTAAAGGAAAGAGTTGGCAAAAGTACAAGAGGAAAATAGTATATGGAATATCTAGTTAAGTGGAAGAGTAGACCGATGGAATATAGTTCATGGATTTCATAGTTTGAGTTGGATGTAGCTCAGACCAGACCTACCAACTGATTCAAAGAATCATTTCTAAATAATCCCAAGTGTCTAATGTAGGAGCATCTCGGGTCCTTGGCAATCCTGTGTCACCAAAAATAATTTGGAGTTTGTCTGTGTTGTTCAGTTCCTTCTTTGACCGAGTTGGTCGGTAGTTGGTCAGTTTCCTTTGGTTACTGAGTGTGATCGGCTATCTCTTGGGTAGTCGGTTATTTCTCTGGTGCTTGGCATTTCCTATTTGCTTCTCAGTTATCTTGCTTACCGATGGGTTTAGTTTTAGTTCCTATTGTGGCCGACTTGTGCATTTATATTGGATCATAGATTTAATGTTGGTATCCATCATTCGAAAGTGTGTGGTCCCAGATCTGATAGTTTCTTATGTTGATTGTGGATCTAAAGGTTGACTCAGCTCAGTAGCTTCTTGTATAAATGTAGATGTTTGGTTTTAGATTAGGAAGTCAGTTTTGGATAGAAGTTGTAGACATTAGATTGGAGATTCGTAACAGATCCTCACATGTTTGAGGACTTCTAAGATTCATTGTAATATCAAGCCATAACCAGGAAGGCCTTACAGCTTGGCATGTATGATTCTAATTGATGAAAATATATGAAAGTTTTTGCATTCTCTCTCACTGTTGTGTTTGTTGGCTTCTGCATGTGTTAAGCAGGGGTGCACCATTGTTTGGCCCCTCTTGCATCCCTGCCTCGCGTCACTATGAGATACTCAAGATTATCCTTTGGCAATGGCTTCATGAAAATATCTACAATCTACTCTTTCATAGGCACATATTCGAATCAAACTTTCTTTTCATTCACTCTATCCTTCAAGAAATGATACTTTATATTAATATGCTTTGTTTTTGAATTCAACAGAAGGTCATTTGAAATATTTATAGCACTTTAATTATCACAATAAATAACTATGGTCTCACCAAAGCTTATTCTAATATCTTCCAACATTTGCTTCATCCAAACTATATGATTATAGTTCCTAGCAGTAGCAACATACTCAACTTCAGCAGTATATTGAGATATACAAGTTTGTTTCGTACTGGTCCATGCAACTAAATTTTTTCCCAAAAAGAATTCTCCACTCATAGTACATTTCTTGTCCTCTGCATTGCCTTCCCAATCAGCATCAATGTAAACACACAAAGTAAGATCATCATCCTTAGTGTTGGTTCCTTTTCTTTCTACTTGCAGATTTACAATATAATTGACAAACAAATGTCTCTAACTCTTGTAACCCACTCCAATATAACAAGAAAAAGGGCCAGTTAACAAGGATTAGGATATTAGTCCTCTTACACTTTGAGCCTTAATGCTTAGGTGGGTGTACCTTGGATTCACTTCTTGAAGGAATCAGTAAATATTAAGAATTGATGTCCTTGACACATTGATTTAAAGATTTTTTCATTTATAAGTTGATTGATGATGAACAACCGCTTCCTAAGAATAGATCAATGTCTTATCCTAGGGCACAAGGTCAAATACAACATACATCAACATAAAATGTCACTCAAACACACCCAAATCAAGAATAAGTTATTTTCCTATTACTCATCTCACTCTCACATTCAGACATCATATTCTCATAAGAACTATGAATTCTTTGAATCTATCCTTAAGAATTCAATCCTTCCTTGAAGGAACTCAAGAACAACTTCACAATTTACTTTGTAAACCATCTATTAACTTGCTTTGCAACATTAACACATAACAATTCAAGATCAAAACAAGAAGACATTCACAAATCTAAGATGGAATTCAAGTGTATTCTCATTAAAATTTTCAGTATCAATACATTGAAAATGGAAAAATTCTAGAATCAAACCCTAGATCCAAGCTCTCTCTATTCAATTACCAATTTCATCATCCTCTAAAAAATACAACAAATTGCTATATGTAGTCACTAGTCATCTTGGGAACCCTAAAAATCAAGATGCAACAAGCTACAGATGACTAGGATAGGTTAGGGTTTCCAGCAACCACACCAACCAGATTCAATCAAGAAATTACTACAGAGAAGACATGCAAGGCAATTAGGAGTGATTATATCTAATTTGATCTTCATTTATGGCCAAAATCCCAACTGGTGCATTGAAGATTGGAAATTACATCATTTTAGCTCCCTGTTTACTTCACTTGCATCATAATTGGCATGACTAATTCACCCATTTTACCATAGCATAGGCACCCTCCGTAGTCAAGCATCACCTCTGGACCATACTGTGATAGTGTACAGGATCAAATCAAGTAGATCAGTCACCCATGCATTTAATAACTAGTCCTTCACTCATAGAAAACCCTTAAATAATTCAAAACTATGGCAGCAACGGTCAATCAATTTAGTTTAAAACATGGTCATCAATTTCTACCTATCCTGACACATCGGGCAACTCTCATTAATTGACAACAGTCACTTAAACCTTTAAAATTATCTAGCCACATCATCACTATTTGGTGACCAATCAGAATCAAGCACATTAGCACACCTGGCAATGCTTTTATCTTTAACCACAATGAGCACCTTAACCTTAAGTCATTCAGAGATTACACAACTGAAGGCTTCGCTTGATCTTGACACATTTTACTTAACCCAAGCTCAGTCTGGAGATCATGCGAACAAAGCATTCACGTGATTGCATAATCTTTTCTTGACATGTGGTTTCATCTAGCGAACTAGCGACCAACGTCTGATCACATCCGCATCCACAGCCCATGCTAAATCTTAGAATATTTTAAGACTTGACTATTTCTTTCAATGACTTGGAGATAATTGCATTCACCAGTTCACTCAATGTTGAGCACTTAACTACTAAGATCACGAGATTACATGAACACTTTAGTTGCCAAATCACTAAATAGAAGACTTAACCACTGGGAACTCACCTTTTATGACCTTGACCTAATCCAAGCCCATCTAGAGATTGTGCGACTAAAGAATCTCACAATCATTGAATAACTATCTTAATTAGGCTTATATGTGGAGAATAAGAAAAAGCCTTGATCTCTGAATCACCATATATTTTCCTTAACTTTGGTTAGCTTCTAAGATTAAATGCTAGCCCTTGATTTGATCCTCCATCTACGATTGTTGCTGAATCACCAAGCTCTTGATTTAACTCATCTTTTATCTGGTGATGCGGCAACAAAGAGAAAACCCTAACCAGCCTTTAACTATGATCAGACTCAGAGATTATGTGACTGAGGCAATCTTGCATTCACTAAATATTGCTTTACCCTAGGTTTCATTAAGATAACAAGCACCAACCATTGATCTCATTCTACATCAATGCTCCCTATTCAATCTCTGAGTGCCAGCACACTTGACCACATCATTTGGAGATTCAGCGACTAAAGGAAAACTAGACCACCTACTGGATCATTGAATGTTAGACACATAACCACCAAGATTAGGAGATCACGTGAATCACTCAATCACTAAACAAAAACCACTAACTACCAGAAATTAAGAGAACATGTGAACAAAGGAAAAGGAAAAGGTATGTACAGAAATAAGACTTAAGTGGCCTAAAAAAGGTAATGAAGAAATAGATTTGGCTAGCATGTTTTTGGACATAGACAAATTTTGAAACCCTTATTCATGGAAAAGACCTATTTCTCAGACCTTGAAATAGCCATATCTCTCTTGTTTTTGCACTTAAGCACATGCGATCATCACTGAAGCTTGCACACACAATAAACTATCCCTGGCTAAGTTCGCAAGCCATAAAACATCATACATCTTCTTCACTGATCAAAACAAGTTTGCAGTAGGACATGGAAACTTTCTTAGGGTTTTGTATGAACAAACCATTTTCTTTAGATTTTGGCAATGGTAGGAAAATGGGCTAACAGTGGCTCTGTCTAGTGATGATGGGTAGCTTGTGCCCATGCAAGAATTCAGAATCTTTGGGGAAAGCAGACCACTCACTAGACAAAAGCACAACTACAGAGAGCACTAGACAAAAACCTAACTACAAAGGAAAGACTAGACAAAAAAGAAACACACCACACCTCTATAGAATTTACAACATGTACAAACCTAACTACTATTTATGGAAAGAAAAACACCTTCAACTAAAGTATTTCTTCAATAATTTTCCATGAACTGGAAATTCTTGAATGTCACCATTGATTTCTTTGACAATGTAGGAATCTAGTCCCCACTTTTCATGAATCAAATATGGCCCTAACCAGCTTGGATAAAATTTTCCATGTTTTCCTTTATCTTCCAATCTGGCATTCCAGAGTAATAACGGGTCATCAGGTTCAAATTTCCTCTCTACAGCTTTCTTGTCATACAATTTTTTGACTTGCAACTGCAACTTAGCATTCTTTGAAGTTGATTCTCTTATGGTTTCATCCAACCTAATCAAATCATCAATCCTCAATTGCATTTCATCATCTAGATCATCATCATATAATTGAACAAACTTTTACATTTCTAACAAATTGTTTTGAGGCATCCTTGCATGTATTCCATACACCAAGTCAAATGGTGCACACCCAATTTCCTTCTTCATAGTTACTCTGTCAGCCCATACAACCAATGGAAACTTTGAATTCCATGCCCTTTTATTCTTTTCAAGGATCCTCTTGAGAATCTTTATCAAGCTTTTGTTGGATGATTCTTCCTATCCATTTCCTTGTGGATGATAAGGTGAGGAATATGACATCTGGATTCCTAAACCTTCACAAAATTCCTTGTATTCAAAAGACCTAAAGCACATTTCATTATTATAGACAATCCTTTCAGGACAACCAAACCTTGTAACAATATTATTCAACAGGAAATTAGTCACTGCCTTGCTAGTTGCATTCCTTGTAGGAATAGCCTCTACCCATTTTGTAAAATAATCAGTGGCAACTAAGATCCAAGAGTTTCATCCACTAGAATTTTTTGGTATTTCTCCTATAAAATCCATCCCCCATTTTTGGAAAGGGGTGTTCACTTCCATTGGCCTCAGTGGTACATTTCCTTAAGACTTGAGCTTGCCAAAAAATCTCTGACAAGCATCACACTTTCTTACCAATTTTTTTGCATCTTTGAAGATTGTGGGCCACCAAAACCCTGCTCTCAGAATCTTTTGAGTAGTATTTTTACCCATATAATGTCCACCACATATTCCTTCATGCATTTCCTTTAGCAATATGTTAGCCTAACTTTCATCCACACATTTCAACAAAATGCAGTCCAAATTCCTTCTCCACAATTTGCATTTGATGACAACATATTTAATTTCTTGCAACTTTAGAGCTCTTTTCTTGCTATCATACAATCCTAATGGACATTTCATATTCCTTAAATAATATATAACATCTTGATACCAGATACAATCATCCATGTCACATGTATAATTAATATCATCTTTATTTATTTGATTTCCATCAAGATTGGACTAAGCCATCAATTTTGCCAATCCTTGGCCTCTAACCGGTTTGGTAATCTGGAAATCAATGTTAAACTCCTAGATTCTATTTATCCATCTACATCTCCTCCTAGACACTTGTTGTGAAAATATGTCCTTTACTACAGCACTTGGTACAAAAGCAATCACAGTTGTTCCCATCAGATAGCATCTAAAAGCTTTCACAGCCTTCACAAGTGAATATTCTTGTTTCTCATTGATATCATATTTTAATTCAGCAGGCTGCAAAGATTTACTGAAGAATGCAATAGGTTGTTCAAAACCTTCATTATTTATCTACAACAAAACTATAGCAACAGTGTGAAAAGAAGCAAAAGAGAAAATATGCATCAGAATATTATAGTCAGGTGCCTTAAGCATAGGTGCATCTTTGATTGCCTATTTGATATTATTGAAAGCTTCATCAAGCTCACCTTCCCACTTGATCTCAGATCCTTTCTTCAACTTTTTGGACATTGGCCTAGTAATCTCAGTAAAGTTTGTAACACATCTCCTCAAAAAGTTTACCTAGCCAAAGAAGGACTGGATTCCCTTTACATTTTTTGGTTTCTGAATTTTTTCAATGGCCACTACCCTCTCTAGATCAATTCTTACTCCTTGCTTTCCAACTAGGTGGCCCAGTAATTTTCCCTCAGTCACACCAAATACACATTTCCTAGGGTTCAATGAAATGCCATATTCTAGATCTCTTACAAATATCTTCTCTAGATGAGAACAATGATCTTGTTCTTTCTTGGAATGTGTAGTTAAGTTATCTTGATAAACAATAAGGAAATCATTTATGAATTTAGCAAAAGCAACATCCATTGCTCTTTGAAAAGTTGCACCAGCATTTGTGATACCAAAAGGCATCCTTGTATAAACATAGGTTCCCCAAGGTGTTGTAAATGTTGTCTTGAAGTGTTCTGATTCTTTCACAATCATCGAGTTGCAACTAGAAAAACCATCCATCACGAACATCAGGTCAGACCTAGTTACTTTTTTTTATCATTGCCTCCATGTTAAGAAATCAGTAATTGTCCTTCAGAGAAGAGATGTTCAAATTCTTAAAATCTACACACAGTTTGATATCTCCATTCTTCTTTCTAACAGGAACTAATTTTGATACCCAAGAGGGTATCAAACTCATAGAGGGTATCTATGATTCTAGCATCTCTCAACCTCATTAGTTCTTCTTGCATTTTGGGTGCTAGAGTAGGATTTATTGGCCTCTGTTTTTGCCTAAAAGGTTTAGCATCTTTCTTCAAATGAATAATATGTTGGGACAAGTCTTCCCTATAAACATTAGGTCATCATAGGACCATGCAAAAACATGCCTAAATTTTTTTAATAACTTAATCGAAGTCTTCCTTACCTCTTGATATATCTCTCTTCCAATGTAGACCTTCTTAGGTCCTCTTGTGTATGAAGATTAATTTCCTCCATGTCCATCGGGTCTCTCTTCTTAGTATCCATTTAGACTCTATCCTGACTATCAAATACAGTTTCTAAAACAACAAGTCCCTTGGAAAACTTGTTAGTCTTAAGCTATAGGACTTCATTTCCAAGGATAACCTCTTTTCCTTCTGCAATCTCAACCAAATCTGAGCAATCTAATTCTTGACCATGATACTTATCTTCACAATTCATAAATTTCAAGATGTCCTGGTCATCTTCAAAGACCTGCTAGTTCTGAAAATTATCTGGTATACTAGGCCTAGCCTGAATTTCAATTTTAGAGATGCCTACAAAAGTAATGTCACTAGGATTGATTGCTATATTGGCTAGCAAGTCAGCCATCTTATTGTTACTCCTATCCTTCCATACAATATTGAAGGCATCAAAACTCTCAATCATGTCCCAGACAACATTCCTATATTGTTTCAACCTTTTGTTCTTAGAAGCATATATTGATCTTACTTGAAACATAACTAATTCAGAATCACCAACAACCTTTACACATTTAATTATATACTTGTGTGCCAACCTCAATCCTATTAATAATGTTTTATATTCTACTATATTATTGGTACAAGAGAAGCTTGGTGTGAAAGAGAACTTGTAAGTATTTCCATCAGGAGAGATGAGTAAAATACCTACTTCTGAACCATCTTTGAAGTTAGCACCACCAAAGTACATAACCCACAACTCACCCTTCTCAAATTTAGCATTTATTTCCAGAGTGATAGGGGGCAGCATAGGCTCTCTTTCAAGCACAGTGACCTCTTCTCTGAAAGCATTGATATCAGTATCCACAAAATAGGTAATCTCATTGTTAATATTATTTTCAATCATATGGGTTACCCTTGGCTCCCTTTCAACCTTAATAGATTGATCATCTATCTTGAAAGTTGCATAGGACAATTCACATTGCAAACTTCAACCCATGGAAGCACTCCACTTCCTAGATAATAGCATCCCATAATGAGGAGGAATGTCTACCATCAAGACACTCATGGTTAGTTCTTTCTATAGATAGGCTGCCAATTTGTAAGGCAATGTATTTATAGTCCCAAAGAATGGTACTTCTCTTTGATCCATTGCACAACATTTTCCCTGAACTGTATCAACTTTAAGGCCCAACCTTTCCATGATCTTAAAAGGCATAACATTATTTGAGGCACCTGAATCAATCATGCAATTTCTTATTGTCATTCCATTCACTATGTTACTTAGGGAAAATGGATCTATTTTTTCAAGGCTACCATTGACAAAGTTGTCCAAGTATATAGGTGGTATCTGAGATACCATTCCTTGAACTTCTACTTCTTTCATAACTTTAGCTTGGGGCTCATTAGCATTACAAGCAACATTATCATCATGAAAATTATCTACCCATGCTAGAGCCATGTCCTTATGTTCAGGGATTCTCAATAACTCTAAAAAAGGAACCTTGATAGTAATCTACGACAATATTGCCAACATATCAATAGGGGCAGAGGAAGGAATCTCAATCTGCATTGCTCTATTATCCTTTTGTTTTTCAAATACATCAGTTGTTGTCATCACCTTGATTTTCTTAGTTTTAGCCATTGTACTAACTGGCTTCTCAATTTCTTTTTGATTATCTCTGTCATGAATAATAGGCATCTTCATAGTTCTAACTCCTTTGGGCTCTCACTTCTTACCCTTTACATTTTTTATCTTCACTAAGTGATCATCTTTTGATTTGCTTCCAGTGGGTCCCTTGGAACTAGTGCTTTTTATAAATATTCCTGCAACTTTTCCAGTGGTATTATTCATTTTCATGCCTCTAGCCTGCACTTGAGCTACCATCTCTGCAGTGTTCCTAGCAATTTCCTCTTTTCAAGGTCTTCTCAAAATCACTTTCTCTGAGGAAAAGTTCATGTTACATGTATTTTCATCAATGTCTTCATCATTAGAAAAGACTTCTTGATGGAATAATGCCTTATTATGTCTTTTCAAACACACATCAGTTTCTTCATCAATATCAGAAGAATCTTCATGTCCTAAATATGAATCAGCAAGATTACAACCAATGTCATCATTATTTTCTTCCTAATCTAATTCTTTCGAACCATCATCTTGGTATGCAGCTATGGATTGTGAAACCACACAATTCTTTGTAGAATGAGGAGATTGGCAAGCCATACACCATGGTGTATCCTCCATGACATTTACAGAAGCTTTTTGTAAAGGATCAGGGATAACTTTGTCATTATTTCCTTTTCAACAGGGACAATAGGTTTTCCATCCTTCCATTGGGTGTTATAAGGGTAATTTTGCAGTATATTCTACCTATTGAAGTTATTATTGAAATGAGGCTTTTCTGCAATAGAAACCTTATCATTTCTATTACTAGGTGCTTTCAATTCTTTCAGTGCACTTAGCACTTTATCCAACTTATCTTCTTCTTACCTCTTATTTCCAACATTTCTTTCATTATCCCTTTTATATTTTTTATCCCCAAACAACTTAGGATCATCTTGTTTCCCACCCAATTTTCCAAATATTTTCATATTATTCTCAATGTTGACAGCAATTATAAATGCATCTCTAAGAGTTCTAGGTTCTTTGTCTCTCAGTAAGTATCCAATCTTGCCATCAAAGGCATTGAATTATGTGGTCAGACAAACATTGTCATCTAATCTCATAACTTGAAACAACTTATGCATACCCTTCTAAATTCTCATGTTGAACTCAGTTGCAGACTCATTCTGATTCTTTCTTATGGTGTTAAATTCATTTACAATGAAACTAGCATTAGGCCTATCACCATATTATTCCTTGAAGCATTTTTCAAAAGCATCCCATGTATCGATACAATGGTCAGGGATTCTTTTGAACCAATCTCTAGCATCTTCCACCAAGGATTGAACAAATAGTTTCATGACTACATCATCATGCTCAATTTCATAGTCATTTATCATATCAACAAATAACCTAAGGTTTTCTTCACAACTAATGGAATTATTACTAGCAAAATTGGTTACCTTGTCTCTTATATCAGCTGGAAAAGCATTTGGGTAACCTAGTATTCCATCAAAGCTAATTTTCCTAGACCCTTCTAATTGCATAGGTTTTCTTTGAAAACTTAGACCAGTGTTTCCACTAGAACTAGAATTTATAGCTATACTTCCACCTACTTGTACACTTGACTATTGTTTAGGGTCACCATTTAATGCAGGAGCATCTTGGGTCTTGAGCAATCTTGCATCACCAAAAATATTTCTTGTACCTATCTGGTGTTTGTTTTGGCACCATTTTTGTTGTTGGTTTCTTGTCTTATGAAGTTAATGCAATGACGTGGACCTAATCTTGAGCACTCTCCTAAGGGTTCACGTCCTAATTCATCTAGACCTGGAATTTATCACAATTCTCCTCAGGCATCAATTTTCTATCAGTTTCACACATGAAACATGTGTTATTTTGTCTTGTGTAGTTCTGTGTGAGGAAGTTGGATCTTGCATGGTTGGGAATCTATTCTTGGATCATGTGTGGACCTAAATGCAACTTTTCATCATGTTTTGTTGTTTCTAGCTTTAGTTTTGGTCTCTCCTCTTAAGTAGACCTATTATAATTAAATGTCTGACTGGCCAACTTGTGGCTTTGTTGGCTATATATTTTGAGCTTAGGTTGATGTTTAGAGGTGCTAAATAAGGAATATAAGTAGAAGAGAGTACAATATGTGAGATGATTCTTTGAATACATAATTCTTATTGTATAAGGCTGAAACCTAGAAGGCCTCACAGCCAGGCATGTTGAAGGATTAATATAATTATACCAGTGTTGTGACTAGTTCCTTGTCTCATATCCATTGTGTTTTCATTGATTTTATGTGGTTTTCATATTGCTTCTATGTGTAACTCTTCACAGGGATTTTTTGTGGGTTTAAGTAGTCTCAATTAACCCCGATTCTACCTATACCTTCCCTACCCTTACATCAAGTGGTATCAAAGTGAAGTTATTTATTATGGATTGGATCATGGAGAACCTTATTGGATTGGTTGTAGGGTGGTAGATCTGAAATCTAACCTATAACTTACAGAAGGTTACGATCTTGCGGGAACCTGATTGTCAACATGGTTTGAGGTAGAGGAAATGATAATGCTATCATGGATATGTTGAGGCAGATTGCAACTAGGCTTGAAGTTGTAGAGATAGCCCAAAGAAGAGGTGTACATCTTGAAGATATTAGTGATGAAGAAGACGTAGCACCTAACCTTGAAACTAAAGTTGAATAGGATGAGGAAAGACTCTTGAGAGTTTTGTCTAAGGCTAACTCCAGACCTATAGTTAAAGTTTCTTGCTATGATGGAAGACTTGAGACCTATACACTTTTGGATTGGATCTCTAATATGGATAAGTACTTTGAGTATGAAGGTACTCCTGATAATAAGAAGGTTAAGATAGCAGTCGCAAAGTTGAAAGGTCATGCATCTCTTTGGTGGGATCATTTTCAAACTAAGAGACAGAAGAGAGGATAAGAAAAGATCAAGACATGGATGAAGATGCTTGGAAAAATGGAGAATAAGTTTCTTCCAGCTGACTACCAAGTGATTTTGATGAGAAAAATGCAAATTCTAAGACAAAAGGACATGAGTGTGAAAGACTATACTCAGGAATTTTACAAATTGGATATCAAATCTAGACATGTGGATGATGAAGTTGAGAAAGTGACTAGATACCTAAATGGTTTGAGGACATCTATTCAAGATGAGATAAGAAATGTTAAGATAGAAAGTATGGAAGAATCATACCAATTTGCTTTGAAGGTAGAAGAAAGATTGACAAAGAGACATGAACAAAGACAAAGAGGAAGAGGTGGTAGATTTTAGAGAAACAAAGGTAGATCTTATGGAGAAGGTAGCAGATCTGACAATGCAGTACAAGATAAAGGTTGGAAAGATGAACCTATAGGTAGAAGAGGTAATTACTCTAGAGGTATCTATACTAGTTACTCTAGGAATGACAATAGTGGGAAAAGAGAAGAAAAATCTTGGTTTAAAGGTACTTTTTACAAATGAGGTGAAGAAGGACATAGAGCTTTTGAATGTACTAACTCTGGAAAGAAGATTGGAGGTAATGGCAAAAACAATTTGGCTTGTGAAGAAGTTAAGGAAATGTCTAATGAACCTAAACATGGTGATAACTTGATGCTAAGAAGGATCTTGTGTAATGAAGAAGCTAATGAGGAACCTATTCTGAGGAAAAAAAATTTCAAAACCAAATATAAGATCGCTGACAAATGTTGCAAGGTAATCATTGATAGTGGAAGTTTTGATAATTTGGCATCTGAAGAGTTGGTCAACAAATTGTAGTTGTAGAGATTGAGACATCCTAATCCTTACCATATGGCTTGGATCTAGAAGGAGCATAAACTACTTGTAGGTGAACAATTCCTTGTTAAATTCAAAATTGGGAATTATCATGATAAAGTCTTGTGTGATATTATGCCTATGGATTGTTGTCATATTCTTTTGGGTAGACCTTGGCAGTATGATAGGAAATCTTTACATGATGGTAGATTGAATCAATATACTATTTTTATGGATGGAAAGAAACAAGTATTATTGCCTTTGGTAGAGAAGTTTGATGAAGGTCATTGTACTACAGTCAAAGTATGTTTGGTTGATAGTAAAAAGTTTGCAAGAAAAATGAAAGAGCAGAATGTTTGTTTTTCTTTAATTCCAAGGAAAACTACAAAACAAGATGAATTAGAACATGCACCTGAGGTTAAGCCTTTGTTGACTAAATTTCATGACATCATTTTTGATAATGTACTTGATGGTCTACCACCTATGAAAAGTATAAGTCGTTGTATGGATTTGATACCTGGAGCTAGTTTTCCTAATAAAGCACCACATAGGTTGACACTTGATGAAAATACTAAGTTGAATAGACAAGTGCAAGAATTTCTTGAGAAAGGTTTGATTAGGTAAAGTTTGAGTCCTTGTGTAGTACCTGTTGTATTAGCACCTAAAAAGAATGGAGAATGGAGAATGTGCACTGATTCTAGAGCTATAAA
Organism: Chamaecyparis obtusa; assembly: GCA_027943335.1. NCBI lineage: Eukaryota > Viridiplantae > Streptophyta > Pinopsida > Cupressales > Cupressaceae > Chamaecyparis > Chamaecyparis obtusa. The sequence continues at coordinate 3,808,674 of BSBK01006848.1, forward strand.
CAAGAGAATAGTAAAGTACAGATTTCCTTTGCCTAGGATGGATGACATAATGGATAGTTTGAGTGGAGTGAATTACTTCACAAAGATTGATTTGAAGAGTGGATATCATCAGATTAGGATCAGAGAAAGGGATGATTGGAAAACTGCTTTTAAGAATAATGAAGGTGTGTATGAATGGTTGGTTATTCCTTTTCGTTTGACTAATGCACATAGTACTTTCATGAGGCTAATGAATGAAGTTCTGAAAAGATTCTTGGGTAATTTTTTAATTGTATATATTGATGATATTTTGATATTCAGTAAGAGTAAGGAAGAACATCTTGAACATATCAGACAAGTATTGCAGAGATTGAAGGAAGAAAAGTTGCTGATTAATTTGAAGAAATGTTCATTTATGAAAGAAAAGATTGTGTACCTTGGTTTTGTAATTTCATCTGATGGATTGAAGATGGACCCTGAAAAAGTGAGAGCTATACTTGATTGTCCTACACCAGAGAATGTTGGAGAGGTAAGATCATTTCATGGATTGGCAAGTTTTTATAGGAAGTTCATCAAAAATTTCAATCCTATTTGTAATACTATGACTGAAACTATGAGAGGAGATAAAAGGGATTTCAAATGGACACATGGAGCACATAAGAGTTTTGAACATTGAAACAAAGAATTGAAGAATTACCTACACTTGCTTTGCCTGATTTTAGTAAATTTTTTGAAGTTGAATGTGATGCTAGTGGAAATGCAATAGGATATGTTTTGAGTCAACAAGGAAGACCTGTAGCTTTCTTTAGTGAGAAGTTGAATGATGCTAAGAGAAAATATTTAGTTTATGAATAGGAATTCTATGCTATTGTTCAAGCTTTGAAGAAATGGAGACATTATTTGATGCCTAAAGATTTTTTGTTGTATACTGACCATAAAGCTTTGTAGTATTTGGGAAGTCAGAATAAGTTGAATCAAAGACATATGAAGTGGGTTGAGTTCTTACATAGTGTTTCCTTTTCATTGAAGCATAAGAGTGGATAGTCAAATAAGGTTGATGATGCCTTGAGCCGAAGAAGTTTTCTGATAGAAAGGAGAGTTGAGGTACTTAGTTTTGATAATTTGAGGTGTTTGTATGAAACTGACCTTGATTTTGCAAAATGTTGGAAATCTTGTAAGAAACACACAGTGAGTGATAGGTAGATTATTTCATTCAAGAAGACATGTTGTTTAAAGGATTTTAGTTGTGCATACCTAGAGGATCTATGAGAGAAAACATAATAAAGGAGAAGCATAGTGGTGGACTTGTTGAACATTTTGGGATTGATAAGACTATGAAACTAATTTCAGAGAGATACTTTTGGCCATAGATTTAAAGAGATGTACAGAAAATGGTAAGAGGTTGTAGAGTTTGTCACATAGAAAAAGGAACTAGTCAGCATGTGGGATTGTATACAATTTTGCATGTACCTGATAGACCTTGGGAAGATGTGAGCATGGGCTTTGTTCTTGGATTGCCTAGAACTCAGAGAGGTAATGATTCTATTTTTGTAGTGGTTGATAGATTCTCTAAGATGGCTCATTTCACACCTTGTAAGAAGACATCTAATGCATTACATGTAGCTGAATTATTCTTCAAGGAAGTTGTAAGATTGCATGTTTGCCTAAATCTATTATTTCAGACAGAGATACTAAGTTGACTAGTTAATTTTGGAGAACACTTTGGAAAAAGATGAATACTAAGTTGAATTTTAGTTCTACATTTCACCCTTAGATGGATGGACAGACTGAAGTTGTGAATAGAAGTTTGGGAAACTTGTTGAGGTGTTTAGTTGGAGATAAGCCTGCTAATTGGGATTTAGTTTTGGCACAAGTAGAGTTTGCATATAATAATTCTATGAATAGAAGCACTAAGAGGACACCATTTGAGATTGTTACTAGATTTCATCCTAAGGGAACCACAGAGTTGAGAGATTTACCTACTGAGACCAGAAGAAGTGTTGAAGCTGAGGATTTTGCAGTGTACATGAGAACTTTTCATGATGAATTCAAAAGGAATTTGGAGGACAGTATTCTAAAATATAAATAGAAAGAAGATAAGAGAAGGAGCCATAAATCATTTAAAGTTGGAGATGAGGTTATGATTCATTTAAAGAAAAATAGATTTCCAGTTGGTACCTACAAGAAGCTAAAAATGAAGAAGTTTGGACCTTGTAAGATTATGAAGAAATTTGACAGTAGAAATGCTTATGAAGTGGAATTACCAGAGGACATGGACATATCATCTATATTCAAAATTGCTGATATCTTTGAGTAATTTGAATCAAATGATGATATTGAAGATTATCTAAATTACCCTAAGAAGAATAGAGACAACATTGAGAAGATCTTGAATAATAGAGTGAGCAAGAGTACAAGAGGAAAAGACTACATGGAATACTTAGTTATGTGGAAAGATAAGCCAGTTGAAGATAGTTCATGGATTACACAAGCTGAGTTGGATCTTTATGATTCAGGTTAGAATATGAGTAGTTCCTAATGTGGACATCAGTTCTTTTATTACCCCAGGTGTCTAATGCAGGAGCATCTTGGGTCTTCAGCAATCTTGCATCACCAAAAATATTTCATGTTTCTTGTACCTGTCTGTTGTTTGTTTTGGTGTTGTTTTTTCTATTGGTATCTTGTTTTATGAAGTTAATGTAGTGATGTGGACCTAATCTTGAGCACTCTCCTAAGGGCATACATCTTAATTCATCTAGACCTGGAAGTTATCACAATTCTCCTCTGGCATCAATTTTCTACCAATTTTGCTCATGAAACGTGTGGTATTTCATCTTGTATGGTTCTGTGTGAGTAACTTGGATCTTGCACAGTTTGGAATCCATTCTTGGATCATGTTTGGACCTAAATGCAACTTCACATCATGTTTTTTTATTTCTAGCTTTAGTTTTGGTCTCTCCTCCTAAGTAGACCTATTGTAATTAAATGTCTGACTGGCTGACTTGTGGCTTTTCTAGCTATATATTTGGAGATTAGGTTGATGTTTAGGGGTGCTAGTGTTAGGAATGAATGCAAAGTATTTTGGCAGTCATTTTGTAGTAGTTTTTGTTGCATTCATGACTTGGATTGTCATTGATGTCAACACAGTGATATTATGGATATCAGCAGGAAAGTAGGTACAGTTTTGTTTTGCGCACATGTTGTATTGCAGTTTGGATTTTACATAGTTGATGGTATGTTCTTTGGTGTGTTATTAACCTATGGTTAATAGCACAAAAAGAAATTCATTCATTCATGAGAGTTATGAGCATTTTGGTGAAAGCAGTGTTTAGACAGTGTTTCTGTGTAGCGATTTTCAGAAATTGAAGGATATCTCTTAGCTAGGATGGAATCTGATTTTGTGCAGTTAAAGGGATGTTGGAGACTCATTAATGATGACATGGTTCATAGCACAAACTTTGAGGATATGTTTGGAGAAAGTTACAGTATTTGGAAGCTGACAGTTTTATGTGAATTTTGTGTGTAGCATGTAGAAATTATTATTTTGTAATTGAGGACCGACTCATTTTTAATTATTTGAGTTTGGTATATAAGAAGGAATTTTTTCCTTGTTGTAAAGAGAATTGAGAAAAAGAGAATTGAGAAAAAAAAGAATTGAGAAAAAAAGAGAATTGAAAAAAAAAGAATTGAGAAAAAGAGAATTGTAAAAAAGAGAATTGAGTAGAGAGGATTGAATTGTGAAAGTTGAGATGCGAATATATGCATGAAGTGAAGAAAAGAGCTAATTCAGTGATGAAGGAAGACTTGTGAGTACATAGATCTGGAATTGTGATCTTGTTTAGCAAAGAGTGCAGTTTTGGCACAGTATGAAGGAGGTAATATATTTCATATTATTCTATTGAATAATTCTAAGATCTTTTGGACAGTGGGTTCAAAGATCTTGCCTTGAAGCTATTTGGGTAGTGGGTCCTTCTATCTTCCATAAACTCTTAATCGAGTTAGAATCTTTTAACAGGGATTCAAAATCTCCTAACAGGGATTTATATGTACCAAATGTATTTCATAAGACTCCTAACAGGGTCCATCCTCTAACAAGGAACTTTCATTTTAGTGCATCATTTTGTGGGCATCATTCCCACCGGGGTTTGCTATTTTCAAGAGGTTCCCTAGTCAACATATCTTGTGTTATTTTGCAATTGTGTATGGTTATCTTTCTATGGTTGATTACTACATTGATTATATTGTTTAAATCAATTGAATGGTTAAATTATCAGATAAGTAATTCATTCCCCCCCCCCTCTCAATTATCTTGGGGATCTTTACTTTCTAATAATTGGTATCAGAGTAGCAAGTCCTTGAAAGAAAATTTTAACAACTTAAGGAGATCCATGGTGAATTTCAGGAAAGAAAGCCCTAAGTTTGATGGAGTAAATTTTGATAGCTAGAAAGAAAAGATGAAGACACATTTAGTGTGTTTAGGACCAAGTTATTGGTTGATTACAAAGAATGAGAAGACTATCATTAAGGAAGACAATCTAGAGGCAAGAACTAAAGATGAGCTAGATCTATTCATGTGTAACATACTTGCAAGAGAAGCACTTTTGTCAGCACTACCAGAGAATGAATACAGTCAGGTAAGATGTTTGAAAACATCTCATGCAATTTGGAAAGCTTTACATTCTACTTTTGAAGGTGATGAACATGCAAAGAAGGCTAGATTACATAATTGGATTTGTGCACTTGAAGATATCATAATGATGAAAGATGAATCTATTAGAAGCTATATTGGTAGGATGTCTAAGATTGTAATAGGAATAAAGTCTTGTGGAGGTGATAAGATAGAGAATGAAGTGATATGGAAAATTCTAAGAACTTTGACACCAGTATTCAAGCAGACAACACAGATGATTGAACAAGTGATACCTTGTACACTAACCTTTTCAAGAGAGACTCTTCTTGGAAGATTAGAAATAGCAGAGATGAATTTGAGATTATCAGGAGAGCTACCTAGAATGGAGAAAGCATTCAGTGCTCTTAACATTAGACCTACATTATCAAGAAGTACTAGTGTGAATGGAGATTATGCCAGCAGTAGCAGATCTAAATCTAAGGAAGATAAGAAGATTGAAGAAGGTATTGCATTACTTGTAAAAAGAGAACCAGAAGGTAAGAAAATCTTTAAATGTTGGACTTGTCAAGAATATGGTCATTTTGCATCTAAATGTCCTAAAAGAGTTAAGAAGTATAGAAGCAACTTTAAACCTAGGAGATCTAAAGAATGTTATTATGCAAATGATGAAGATCTTGAAGTAGGAATTGAAAGACATTTAAGTGACAATGATAATGATAACTTTGAGGAAATAGGATTTGTAGCAATTAAAGAAGAAAGTTCTAAATCTGATGAAAGGGAAGAAAAAGCATTAGTTTCTCAAGTTGAAAAGAAATCTGATTGGATTATAGATAGTGGTTGTTCACATCATATGACTGGAGATAAAAGAAAGTTTGTTAAGTTAGACAATTATGATGGAGGAATTGTTAGAGTTGGTAATAATGCACCTTGTTTGATTAAGGGTATAGGATCTATTACTCTTGATGGAAAGAGTAACACTGATGATGTTTACTTTGTTGATGGATTGAGACATAATCTACTAAGCGTTGGACAATTGGTTGATAAGGGTTATCAAGTTTGGTTTGTTGAGAAAACTTGTGTGATAAAAGATAAAGATGGAAATCTGATTGGAAAAGAATCCAGAACCAGAGGTAATGTATTTTAGTTGAATCATACTGAGATAACATGTTTGTTAACTAAGATTGATGACAGTTGGTTATGGCATAAAAGGTTTTGTCATATAAACTTTGATAATATTGTCAAAGTGAGTACTACACTTGCGGTAAGAGATTTACCTAGAATTATGAAACCTACTAACATGATTTACAAAGAATGTATGATGGCAAAGCAGAAAAGGAGTTCATTTCCTAGCAAGAAGTTCACATCGGCAAAGAAGCTGGAGATTGTTCATACAGACTTGAGTGGTCCTACTAGGACTAGAGGATTCTATGGAGAGGTATTTTATGATTCTTGTTGATGATTTTACAAGAATGATGTGGATTGCATTTTTGAAAGAAAAATCTGAAGCATTTGATAAATTTAAGATCATGAAAAGCAAAATTGAGAATGAATCTAGAATGAAGATTAAGTGTCTAAGATCTGATAGAGGTGGTGAATTTACATCTAGAGAGTTTAATACTTTTTGTGAAATGAATGGTATTAAGAGACAACTTTCAGCCCCTAGAACACCAGAACAAAATGGTATTGCAGAAAGAAGGAACAAGTCAATAACTGAAGCAGCAAGAGCTATGTTGTTTGAGAATGATTTGGCTAAGACTTTTTGGAGAGAAGCAGTGAACACAGTAGTATACACTATGAATAGAGTACAAATCAGAGCAGATACAAACAAGACACCTTATGAATTATGGTTTGGACATGCACCCTCAGTTAAGTATTTTAGAATTTTTGGAAGTAAATGTTATATTAAGAGAGATGATGATATAGGAAAGTTTGATCCTAGAAGTGATGAAGGAATATTTCTTGGATATTCTTTGAAAAGCAAAGCATATAGATGTTATAACAAAAGAACTAAGACTATTGTTGAAAGTGCAAATGTCAAAGTTGATGAGAAATTTAAAAGTCAGGAAAGAATGCTTGATTATGAATCTGATGGAGAAGCACAACCTCAGCCTAACATTGAAAATATAGAATTATTTTTTGAAACTAATAGTGATTTGCTAAATGAAAGTCATACTGAAGAAAACAAAGAAGAAAATAGAGAAGAAAATAGAGAATAAAACAGAGAAGAAAGCAGAGAAGAATCTATAGTTGGAACAAGATCAGTAACTATGACACCTAACAGGTATATTTCAAGACATCACCCTATTGAGCAAGTTATTGGAAGTTTAGACAGAGGATTTTTCACTCGAAATAAGGTACATTTATGTTTGATTTCTCAAATTGAACCTAAGACTACTAATGAAGCTTGTGAAGATGAACATTGGATTAATGCTATGAAAGAAGAACTGGAGCAGATTAAAAAAACAAGACATGGGAATTGGTCCCTAGACCTAAAGACAAGAATGTGATTGGAACAAAATGGGTATTCAGAAACAAGATGAATGAACAAGGAGAAGTGATAAGAAATAAAGCAAGATTGGTATGTAAAGGATATTCACAATAAGAAGGAATTGACTATGAAGAAACTTTTGCACTTGTGGCCAGACTTGAAGCACTGAGAATGTTTCTAGCATATGCAGCTTACAAGAAATTCAAAGTGTATCAGATGGATGTGAAGTCAGCATTTCTGAATGGTAAATTAGAAGAAGAAGTCTACATTGATTAGCCTAAAGGTTTTCCTTTGACACAAGAAGGAGATATGGTATGTAAGTTAAAGAAAGCTTTATATGGATTAAAACAAGCACCTAGAACCTGGTATGCAAGATTGGATAAGTATTTATTGAAATTGGGATTTATAAAAGGAACAGCAGATAGTAACTTATACACAAAAGAAATTGAGAATGGTTTGTTGGTTATAGTTATATTTGTTGATGATATTATCTTTGGAGGAGAAGATGAAGCCAGTGATAAATTTGCAGATGAAATGAAGACTAAATTTGAAATGAGCATGATTGGAGAAATGAAATATTTTTTGGGATTATAGATAACATAAAGCAAGGAAGGTATATTTGTAAGTCAGACTAAGTATTTGAATGACTTATTGAAAAGATTTGGAATGGAAGATTCTAAACCTGTTGGAACACCTATGGTAACTAGACATAAGTTATCTAGCAAAGATGAGACACCAGCAGTTGAGTAAAAAAAGTACAGATCTATGATTGGAGGATTGCAGTACTTGACACATACAAGACCTGATATAGCACATTCAGTTGGGATTGTAGCAAGATTTCAAGTAGAACCTAGAGAATCACATTATGCAACAGTAAAGAGGATACTGAGATATCTGAAAGGAACAATGGATTATGGATTATGGTATGAGAATTCTGATGATTTTACTTTATGTGCCTATACTGATGCAGATTGGGGAGGCAGCATTGATGACAAGAAAAGCACCAATGGTGGAGCCTTTTTTCTTGGAGGAAAATTGGTCTCTTGTTTAAGTAAGAAGCAGAATTGTATTTCATAAAGTACAGTAGAAGAAGAATATGTTGCAGCAGAAAAAAATTGTAATCATATTATTTGGATGAAGTAGATGTTGAAGGATATTGGAATAAAGTTTGATGAGCCTGTTGTTATACATTGTGATAACACTAGTATAGTGAGTATGTCAAAAAATCCTATTTTACATTCTAAGACTAAACATATTGAGATCAAGTATCATGTTGTAAGAGAGAAAGTTGTAGAAAAAGAAGTAAGATTGGAGTACATAAGCACAAAGGAACAGATAGCAGATATATTTACAAAACCTTTACCTAAGGATACATTTGTGTATCTGAGAGGTATGCTTGGGGTTATGCCCCAACCTATTTTTGAGAATTGATGCAGATGATTGCATCCATCCAGTGGTATATGAGCCCTATCTTTCTTCTGGATTGGATGTTGGAACTTCCTCTATGGGGGAGTTTATGAGCTGAGTCATGAAGACTCTTGTTATTGTATTTTTCTGAACAGTGTCTTTTGACATTAAGTTTTTGTTGACTTAGTGATGGAATTTCTATCATTGATGTCAATGGGGGAGAGATATACATGAAAAACATTATGGATTGTATGAGAGAGCTGAATGGGAGAACAAAGCAAGATTTAATTTGATATTTTGCAGTGATGTTGCAGTATTGGATTTTCAAAACATTAGATGTTTTTCATCTATGTTGCCATCAATGCCAATGGGGGAGATTGTTAGGAATGAATGCAAAGTATTTTGGCAGTCATTCTGTAGCAGTTTTTGTTGCATTCATGACTTGGATTGTCATTGATGTCAACACAGTGATATTTTAGATATCAGCAGGAAAGTAGGTACAGTTTTGTTTTGCACACATGTTGTATTGTAGATTGGCTTTTGCACAGTTGATGGTATGTTTTTTGGTGTGTTATTAACCTATGGTTAACAGCGCAAAAAGAAATTCATTCATTCATGAGAGTTATGAGTATTTTGGTGAAAGCAGTGTTTAGACAGTGTTTCTATGTAGCGATTTTCAAAAATCGGAGGATATCTCTTAGCTGGCATGGAATCTGATTTTGTGCAGTTAAAGGGATGTTGGAGACTCATTAATGATGACATGGTTCATAGCACAAACTTTGAGGATATGTTTGGAGAAAGTTACAGTATTTGGAAGCCGACAGTTTTATGTGAATTTTGTGTGTAGCATGTAGAAATTATTATTTTGTAATTGAGGACCGACTCATTTGTAATTATTTGAGTTTTGTATATAAGAAGGAATGTTTTCCTTGTTGTAAAGAGAATTGAGAAAAAAAATAATTGAGAAAAAAAGAGAATTGAAAAAAAAAGAATTGAGAAAAAGAGAATTGTAAAAAAGAGAATTAAGTAGAGAGAATTGAATTGTGAAAGTTGAGATGCGAATATATGCATGAAGTGAAGAAAAGAGCTAATTCAATGATGAAGGAAGACTTGTGAGTACAAAGATCTGGAATTGTGATCTTGTGTAGCAGAGAGTGCGGTTTTGGCACAGTATGAAGGAGGTAATATATTTCATATTATTCTATTGAATAATTCTAAGATCTTTTGGACAATGGGTTCAAAGATCTTGCCTTGAAGCTGTTTGGGCAGTGGGTCCTTCTATCTTCCTTAAACTCTTAACCGGGTTAGAATATTTTAATAGGGATTCAAAATCTCCTAACAGGGATTTATATGTACTGAATGTATTTCATAAGACTCCTAACAGGGTCCATCCTCTAACAAGGAACTTTCATTTTAGTGCATCATTTTTTGGGCATCATTCCCACTGGGGTTTACTCTTTTCAAGAGGTTCCCTAGTCAACATATCTTGTTTTATTATGCAATTGTGTATGGTTATCTTTCTATGGTTGATTACTACATTGATTATATTGTTTAAAGCAGTTGAATGGTTAAATTATCAGATAACTGATTCACCCCCCCCCCTCTCAGTTATCTTGGGGATCTTTACTTTCTAATAGCTACATAAGGAATAGAAGTATAAGAGAGTACAATATGCGAGTTGAATCTCTGAATTCATAATTCTTATTGTATAAAGCCAAAACTCGGAAGGCCTCACAGTTGAGAATATTGAAGGATTAATATAATTACACTAGTGTTGTGACTAGTTGCTTGTCTCATATCCATTGTGTTTTCATTGATTTCATGTGTTTTTCATATTTATTCTATGTGTAACTCTTCATAGGGATTTTTTGTGGGTTTAAGTAGTCTCATTTAACCCTGATTCTGCATATACCTTCCCTGCCCTTGCATCAACATTTAACTTGGTAGATGAAGCAGAAAGTGGATTGTGAGTAGTAACATTACCAAGTAAAATAGTATTAGAAGTTGTAGATGGCACACCTATTTCTATAGTAGATGGTCCAAGAGTGTTTGCAGATGAATCCTTCAAAAATTGGATCTTCCTTATTGTTTCTACAATAGACGCTTCAACTTTAGCCTTCTCCAATTCCCTTCCTAGATCATATCATTCTTCCTTTTCTTCTCCATCTCTATGTCTTCACTTGAAACATGTGGTGGGACTTTCAGTCTTTCCATAGGCTCATTTATTTGAATCCCAACCAACTTTTTCTTTCCCATTTCATGAACAACAGTAGTAGGTCTGGTAGTTTCACTTTCATTTTTATCTTTAGGCTGAGAAGCATAACTCTGGACTTGTCTAATCATAGGGCCCTATTTTTCAAACTCATGGTCCTGCAACAAATGTTCTTTCTCACTTCTCAAAGTAGCAAGGTCATCAAAAATTTCATGTTGTAGAGATCTAGGAGCATAAGGAAACATTTTTTTTCTCTCCTTTAGTTCATTAATCTTTCTAAGTAGAGACTCTCTTTCTATTAATGCATTCATTTTCTCAGCCTCTCTTTCCTTCTGTAACCTTTTGTATATTGCATCTTTCTCTGGTAATTGTAATATCAATGCACCCAAATCAGTTGGGTTCATCATAATATCTTTAGATCTTGATTGCACATCCATATCAATGATATTTTGATATGGGAGATGGACTTTTCTTGGCTCCATGGGTTGCCATCTAAGCATATCTCCATCTGGATGAGGACTTGGCCCAAGGCCCCTATTTCTTTCCTACACATTTTGATATGCAAGTAATGTGACTTTGTCTTGAAATAATATTTCTGGAGTATCATAAAAGTTATCTCCAGAGAGACCACTATCATATTTAGAGATTTTATACAGTGATTCATCCTCATTAGGAGATATATGTTATGCCCTATTTCTAGCATTATTTTGTTCTCTTACAGGGGCACTAGTAGATTCCCCATCGCTTCTAATCTAGCTTTTCTTTCCTAACCTAAGAAACTCTTCTAGAGTAACATCTAGATGCTTCTTGACAAAAGCTCTAGTATTTCTTCTTTTGTCCATGGTTTGCAACTTGTAAACATTGGTTCTAACCCTTTGAGTCACCACCCACCTTTAATGGGAAATCTTAAGAAATAAACCTTGAGAAACTTATATTGTTACATACCAAGCAAAGTCACCATTTTGTTGGTTCCTTTTGTTTCTACTTGTAGAATTACAATATAATTGACAAACAAATGTCTTTGACTCTTGTAACCCACTCCAAATCTGACAAGAAAAAGGGCCAATTAACAAGGACTAAGATATTAGTCCTCCTACACTTTGAGCCTTAATGCTCAAGTAGGTGTACCTTGGATTCACTTCTTACAGGAATCAGTAAATATTAAGCATTGATGTCCTTCACACATTGATTTAAATATTTTATCATTTATAAGTTGATTGATGATGAAGAATTGCTTCCTGAGAACAGATTGGTGTCTTATCCTTGGGCATAGGGTCAAATACAACATACATCAATAGAAAACTTAACTCAAACACACCCAAATCCATAATAAGTTCTTTTCCTATTACTCCTCTCACTCTCACATTCAGACATCAGATTCTCATAGGAACTGTGAATTCTTTAAATCTATCCTTAAGAATTTAATCCTTCCTCAAAGGAACTCAAGAACAAATTCACAATTTACTTTGTAAACCATATATCAACTTTCTTTGTAACATTAACATATAATAATTCAAGATCAAAACAAGAAGACATTTACAAATCTGAGATGGAATTCAAGTGTATTCTCATTAAAATTTTCAATATTAATACATTGAGAATGGAAAAATGTTAGAGTCAAACCCTAGAACTAAGCTCTCTCTATTCAGTTACCAATTTCACCATCGTATGAAAAATACAACAAGCTTTTATATGTAGTCACTAGTCATCTTGGGATCCTTGAAAATTAGGATGCAACAACCTACGGATGACTAGGATAGGGTTAGGGTTTCCAACAACCACACCAACTAGATTCAATCAAGAAATTACTGCAGAGAAGACATGCCAGGAAATCCGGAGTGATTATATCTAATTTGATCTTCATTTATGGCCAAAATCCCAACTGGCGAATTGAAGATTGGAAATTGCATCATTTTAGCTCCATGTTTACTTCACCTGCATCATAATTGGCATGACTAATTCACCCATTTTTCCATGGTATAGTCACCCTCCATAGTCAAGCATCACCTCTAGACCATACTGTGATAGTGTACATGATAAAATCAAGAAAATTGGTTGCCCATGCATTTAATATCAAGTCCTTCACTCATAGAAAACCCTTAAATAATTCAAAACTATGGTAGCAATGGTTAATCAATTGAGTTTAAAACATGGCCATCGATTTCTATCCTTTCCTAGCACATCAGGCGGCTCTCATTAATTGACAAAAGTCACTTAAACCTTTAATATTATTTGGCCACATCATCACCATTTGGAAACCAATCAGAATCAAGCACATCAGCACACCTGGCAATGCTTTTATCTTTAACCACAATGAGCACCTTAACCTTAAGTCATTTGAAGATTACGCAACTCAAGGCTTCACTTGATCTTGACACATTTTACTTAACCCAAGCTCATTCTAGAGATCACATGAACAAAGCATTCACATGATGGCATAATATTTTCTTAACATGTGGTTTCATCTAGAAAACTAGCAACCAACATCTGATCACATCCACATCCATGGCCCATGCTGAATCTCAGAATGTTTTAAGACTTGACTATTTCTTTCAGTGACTTGGAGATAACTGTGTTCGCCAATTCACTTAATGCTAAGCACTTAACCACTAGGATCACTAGATTACATGAACACTTCAGTTGCCAAATCACTGAATACAAGACTTAACCTTTGGGAACTCTCCTTTTCTAACCTTGACCTAACCCAAGCCCATCTAGAGATTGTGCGACTAAAGAATCATGCAATCTCTGAATAACTATCTTAACTAGGGTTATATCTGGAGAATAAGTGAAAGCCTTGATCTCTGAATCGCTAGATATTTTCCTTAACTCTAGTTAGCTTCTGAGATTAAACGCTAGCCCTTGATTTGATCATTGACTATGTTATCATTATATTGACTATGTTATCATTGTTATTAAGTTATGGTTTGATCATTGACGATCAGATTCAAGGATATGTATTAGTAGTAAGTAATGAATGGTTAAACCTTTAACAAGAGACATGTATCATGTAGAGACATGCCTCTACATGAACTTTTTTCATGTAGGGACATGTCCCTATAGGAGACATGTCTCATTATGTTATATATATACTCATTGAAAGGATAACTTGGAACACACATAAATCTACAAGTGTTATTACAAGTTAGAAATAGAGATTCATATCAAATCTCCTCAAGAAAAATAAATATACCATCATTGTATTTGGAGTTCATTTTTTCTCCTATATCTGCATTATCATCACATAGACAATTTCATTAGGATGAAAAGAGTTAGAATATGATTCTAATCTAAGTATCATCATAGTTTCATTATATAGAAAACAAGTCATGAAATTTAAGATTCCTCTATTCTAAATCTGATCACAATTTAACATGGTATCAGAGCTAGCATAAAGAAAAGATTCGATAAGATATAATTTAGAGGAGAAATATAACTACCATTAAGAGTTGTATAAAACTAATAGTCAAAAAAAATGGTGAATGGAGTTAGATTTGAAGATAGACTAGAAGGTCCTTCAAATTTCATCTCATGGAAATTTAGAATAATGATGGCACTAAGAGAACATGACCTAAACAATTTGTGGAGAGAGTTGTACCTATATTAAATGATAATGATGAGAAAACTCTATGGATCAAAAATAACAACCTAGCCGTGAAGAATCTAGTAGATGCAGTAAAATATCATATAGTTCCTATTATACCAAAGTTAGATACTGCATATCAAATGTTCATAACACTAGGTAACATGTATGAGATAAATAATACTAGTTGGGCCCTTGCCCCTAAAATAAAACTCTTCCATGTCAAGATGAAAAAAGGAGAAACCATCATGTCCTACTTCATGAGAATAATAGAGATAAGTGATCAACTATCTAATATTGGTCATCAAGTTGACAATAAATAATTATCAATGTTGGCTCTAAATGGATTTCCTACATCTTGGGAAGCATTCATACAGGGGATAAGTGTTAGACCCAAATTTCCTAAGTTCGATTGATTAAAGACCGATTGCATTCAAGAAGAAGCAAGATTGATTGCGAGAGGAATTGGTACAAACATCTCTAATGGATAAATTCAAGTCCTTAATGATAATTCTCACAAGGAAGGAAAAACAACTTCCAAGGAAAGAAAAACAACCATAACAAGCATTCAAATAAAAGAAGAGATGTTTCTAGAGTCTAATGTTTTAGATGTGATAAATTTGGACATATTGCATTAAAATGTCCAAAAATAATCAAACATTAAACCTCATTAGCAAAAATAAGTAAGGATAATGATGCAGAAAGACTTTTATTCTTCTCAGCACTATCAAGTGAGATATCAAATAGCATAAATATATGGTTCATTGACTGTGGAGACCCCCGACACATCACAGGATTTAGAGAACAACTAGATAGCCTTGATGAAGAATTCACCATTGGAGACAATTCAAACTACTGGGTAAAAGGACTTGGAGCCTGCACAATTCAACTCAAATTTTAATTAATTGGTGTACTATATGTACCAGGCATCAAGCGCAATCTAGTTTCCATATCATCACTTGAAGATAAGGGGTGCCATATTACGTTCATGGAAGGAAAGATTCTAGCATGGTTTAGGAACTCAAATATCAAGAATCCAGATACCTTAGGAACTCAATATGGGTGCCTATACAAATTATCCACTTCTCCCTCTCAAGCCTTAATTCATGATATATCTTCTACTAATGAAATATGGCATAAAAGGTTGGGACATCTTCACTTATGTACCCTATCATCTATGATGATTATTGTAAATGGTCTACATAAATTAAAGCAAGATCATGAGGGGGCTTGCAATGGTTTTTCTCTAGGAAAGAACTCCAAGGGTGTTTTCCATAATAGTGAGAGTAGATCCAAAAATGTATTTGAACTTATCCATTTTGAACTATGTGGACCAATGACAATGACCTCACTAGGAGGATTTTTGTATTATATTATTTTTGTTGAAGACTAATCTAGGAAAACTAAGATTTAGTTTCTAAAATGTAAAGAATCAAATTAAGTTCTAACAAAATTTAAGGAATTCAAATCCATAGTTGAAAATATGTCTGAGAAAAGAATCAAAACCTTAAGGTCTGATAATGGGGGAGAATACATCTCTGATAACTTTAAATAATTTTGTATTTCAGCTGGGATTAAGAGGGAGTATACAGTTCCTTATAACCCTCAACAAAATAGGGTAGCTGAAAGGAAAAACTGAACCATAGTAGAAGCAGAAAAAGCTATGATGCATGATCAAAACCTTCATACCTCATTTTGGGTTCAAGCCTCCTGCACAATTCTTTATATCCAAAATGGATGTCCTCACTCTATTCTAGAAAATAAAACCCTTGAAGAAGCATTCACTGGGATTAAACCTCACATAATCCATATAAGGATATTTGGTTGTCTTGTCTATATCCATATTCTTAAGGATAAAATATCCAAATTAGAGCCTTCAGGGAAGAGTGGAATATGTTTTGGGTATAGTGAGACATCTAAAACCAATAGGATATACATAACTATTCAAAAATTAATTGAACTTAGCAAAGATGTAACCTTCCAAGAAGACATTTATTTTAAAATATCTAAAGACATTATGGAAGTAGATAAAGTAAATCTTCAAGAATATCATGATCCTAAGCTTCAAAGAGAGACTTCTATAGGAAATGATAATGGACCATTGAACTCCACACTTGAACCTAGAGATTTAGCCATTAATCATAAGAGACCACTCTGCGAAAGGAAAAAAATTGAAGAAGCAGATATTTATGGAGCTTCTAAGGGTACTTTCAAAGAAAGGAAGAAACCTAATAGATACTCCAACTATATTGCTCTCATGAGTGAACTTATTGAATCTGAACCTTCAAATGTTGAGGAAGCACTCCAAAAGCATATGTGGAAGGATTTCATGGTTGAAGAATACCAATCCATCATAAAGAATGATGTCTGGGATATTGTGCTTAGATCTAAACATAAATCATTTGTCTCATCTAAATGGTTATTCAAAATCAAACATGCAGCTGATGGAAGTATTGAAAAACATAAAGCCGGATTTGTTTCCAAAGGATTCTCTCCGAAGGAAGTGATTGATTATGAAGAGAGACATTTGTTCCATTTTATCAATACACCTCTGTCAGTGTTTTTATTTCTATTGCTACATCTAAAGGATGTAAAATTCACCAGATGGATATAAAGATAGATTTCCTTAATGGGATCATTGAAGAGGAAGTATACTTGGAACATCTAGAGGGATTTATGATTCATGATAGTACTTCTCATTTTTTCAAATTAAAGTATGACTATGTTGATCTAAACCTCCATGGATATTTAAACTCAAATTAGGATGGAAGTGTTCTAGATAGAAAGAGTACTTAAAGATGTTTTATTTTAGGATATTCCATGATATCTTGGTTTAGCAGAAAACAATCCTTAGTTGCACAAAGCTCCACTAAAGTTGAATACATTATTGCATATATGGGAGATCGAGAAGTATGGCTAAGAAAGATATGGTTTGGATTGTATGGACAAGCCCTAGATTCCATGATCATTCACTGTGATAATCAAAATTACATAAAACTTTCTGTGAATCTTGTATTTCATGATAGGTCCAAACACATTGAGATCCCCTATCACTATGTTAGAGACATAGTGGAGAGAAATGTTGTTCAGTTAAGATACATTAGTACAAATGAGAAAACTATTGATATTCTAACCAAGCCTCTATCAAAAGCATAAGTGGATCACTTTAGAGGTAATCTTGGTATGGTAAGAATGTAAAATTTTAATTGATATTGGCACTCAATAAATTGTACTAATGATTTATATATGAGATATATTATATATATTATATATAATTTTTATGTGAGCTATTACATAATCTTATGGAAACTTCCTGGAAGGTGACGATCTTTCAATGAAGTCTACTTATGGTTACTATTGTAAAGTGATGACTTTAACATAGTTTAACATACTATCATTATGGATATCATATGGTTGATATTCGCTATTATATTGTGATAGTTCATATCTCTTATATAGTATCAATTGAGTAGTATGCAACTACAATGAGTTATATTATTGAGATATGTCATGGTGGATGTTATGAGATGTAACATTCGTGGGTATGCCATGAAATGATATCTTTTCTAGTAGGTCTCATTAGATGTGATTCCAGCACACATAGCAAGAAAGATATGAGTATGGAGAATATCATATGGTTGATATTCTTGAACAGTTCATACTCTTGATGAGATCATGGGGAAACATCTGTTATGGTGGATATCATTTTTTATATCTATGTAAACCATAACCCTCAATGTTGTATTGAGGTAATCATAATATAGTAGTTCATTGTATTACATGGATGGAAATAATCCTCCCTAGCTAAGAGGGAGTGTTAATGATTGTAGCTTTGATCGGGTAATTCCAATCAATGAAATAAGATGTTTGAATTACCTATCGGCCTTAAACATTTCATATCTTTCTTATTATCATAGAGCATTATTAATATTGATGACAATTATCAAGATGACATAAATATTATATATACATTATATATATATATACATATACATATATATTATCTATATGTATATATATATATATATATATATATATATATTATTCATAAATAATAAATAAGTGTCATACAAATTATAGTGATGATAATACATTAAACAAGATTTTTGATATCAACTATAATCCCAATTATATAAATTAACTATATCAATGAATGACAATAGCAATCAGCACTACAAGGAAACATTGGTCACACAGTCGATGATTTTATCGATTGTGATGATCATAGTTGAAGTCAACTATGGTTATCAAAACCAACAACACCATCAACTATGATATGTCATTATTGTTAAATATATATTAGAAGCGTCGATCATTATTGACTCTAATGATCACAGTTGATATTGACTATGATTGTCACAACCAATAATCACTATCGAATTCCATATAGTATCATTTCCAACAAATAGTATAAGAGTCAATCATTATACCGACTAGTTTATCATTGTTATTAAGTTATGGTTCGGTCGTTATCGATCAGATTCAATGATATGTATTAGCAATAACTAATGAATGGTTAAACCATTAGCAAGAGACATGTCTCTACATGAACTTTGTTCATGTAAGGACATGTCCCATTATATTATATGTACTCATTGAAAGGATAACATGGAACACATAGAAATATACAAGTTTTATTTCAGTTACAAATAGATATTCATACTGAAAGTCTTCTCAAACAAAAGAAATATATCATCATTGTATTTGCAATTCATTTTTTTCTCTTAGATTTGCATTATCATCACATAAACAATTTCATTAGGATAAAAAGAGTTAGAATATAATTCTAATCTAAGTATCAACATAGTTTCATTATATAGGAAACAAGTCCAAAAATTTAAAATTCATTTATTCTAAATCCGATCACAATATAACATTCATCTCTTTTGATATAGCATTTACTTCCAAAGATTCTAAAATACTTCACTGTGGGAACATGACCATACCAAAGTTCATAAGGGATCTTACAAGTACCATGATTTATTTGAAATTGGTTTAATGTGTAGACTGCAGTGCTCGCGGCTTATCTCCAATACATTTATAGCACTTCTTCCATCATCATTGTTCTTGAAGTGTCAAGAATTGTTCTATTCCTTCTCTCTACAATTCCATTATGCTAAGCTATTTGGGGGGATGACATATGTCTCCTTATTCCATTTTCTTCCTAGTAACTATTACACCTAATTGCATTAAGTTTTTTCATTAGTGCCACACATATAATCGATAAAGAAAAGAAAATAGACAAGTCAGTCAAAGCACTAAGTATAGTAATTGAGAAGAGCATAAGGAGAAATACATGTTAACCAAGCACAGATTTGACCGGGCATCGACACCGAGCTACATGATTACCGAGCATACCAAGTACAGTGATAACTAAGTGTACATGTTTACCAAACATCATTATTTTATTGAGGCAGAGATACAGTGTTTACCAAGTAATGTAGGATTCACATAGAAGTTTGTAATGACACTAAAAACAAGGCAAATGGTTTATACCAATCTAGAAAATGGTTTACATAAATCGAGGTAACTATTTCTTGGAGATTTAAATTGGATTGGTGATGATCCTATGAAGATTTGAATTAGTTTATTCATATGGATCATTGATCAAATGTATTCTAGATGTTTCCATAACCCTAATTAGGTCAAAATCATTATGATTTAAGAATTTCCAAGATTTCAGATTACATGAACAGTGATGAGAAGTAGCCACCTATATGAGACATATGAAGATCAGATAGGATTATGATGCTAAGTATTGACTAAGTGTTAAGGATTATATCAGAAGTAGAACAAGGGCTACCAAGTAGTATTTGAAGAAAAAATCTATCACAGAAAGGTGATATCAGATAAGGGCTAAGAAGATCTAATATTCAACGAAGTAAGTTGCAACATCCAAATCATTTATATTGTTACTTTCTAACAATTGTAGTAGAAAATATCTTAATAGAGTAGACTTAACCGTCTCATTGTAAATCTCTTAACTGAGTGCACACTTAAAGAGTGTTGCTAAAATCCTCTAACAAGGTAGATATTAATAGATCTTATATGTTACTCCTAATAGGGTAATATCATCAAAAGTGATCAAAAATTGTATGACCTAACATGCAACTTTATTATTGCAGTAGTGAAGCTTTGTGGGTTTCATCTCCACCGCAATTTTTACCTTCTAACAAGGATTTTTGTGATACCAAATTCTTTGTGTCAAATGTATGAAGTTTCATCAATTTTCATTTGATAGTTTAGAAGTATTTTACTTTTCAATTATGTTCATGGATGAATGGTTATTATGAATATGACAGTCGGTTAATGAAGGTTATTATCTTGAGGATTGAGAACAAAAGTTTTTAGGGTTCCTAATTTACTCCTCCCCTCTTAGTAACTCACCTTTTCATAATCCCAATAGTAAGCATTAAATTCTCCTAAATTAAACTCTCCACCTCTTACTGATCTTAAGTATTTCATCTTCAATCTTGTCTCAGTCTTGACCATAGCTCTAAAGATCTTGAATTTGTCAAACGCTTCATATTTTTATTTTAAAAAGGTAACCCACGTCATCTTTGAATAGTCATCAATGAATAGAGTGAAATATTTGTCACCATAATAACTCTTAGTTCTAGTAGGACCACATAAAACTTTATGCACCAAATCTAAAAATTCACTTGAAGAATATATCTTTCTTTTAAAATTAGATCTTGTTAGCTTTCCTAATTGACATTCCTTACACATGGCATTACTAGGCTTCATCAATCTAGGTAGATCTCTCAGAGTGTGTGTAGTACTTATCTTCACAATATTATCAAATTTTACATGAAAAGGTCTCTTATGCCACAACTGTCATCAATTCTAGCAATCAAACATTTATCCCCAGTCCTATTCAAATGAAAAATATTACCTCTTGTCTTGGTACCTAATGCAATTTCTTTTCCAAAACCTCCTTTGATTATGCATTTTCCATCCTTGAATTCTAACATGTATCCTTTACCAACAAGTTTTCCAACACTCAAAATATTATGCTTTAAACCTTCAACATATAAGACATTATCAGTATTATTATTACTGTAAAGTGTAATCAAACCTTTCCCTTTGATAAAATAGGGAGTATTATCACTAAATCTGACAACACTATCATCATACCTCTCTAATTTCACAAATTTCTTCTTATCCCCAGTCATATGATGTGAACAACCATTGTCTATTACCCATCATTTTTAACTTCAACATGTACAACTAGGGAATTTTATTCATTCAAAAAAGTAGGGTTCTCATCTCTAATAGCAATAAAGATGACATCTTCTTCATTTTTCTTGGGCTCTTCATTAGTGACACCTTCACTAGCATAATAACACTTCTTATGATATTTAGGCTGAAATTTTCTAGGCTTGTGCTTTAGTACTCTCTTGGGACATATAGAAGCAAAATGACCAATCTTATTGCAAGAAAAACATTTTAAAGGTAGCTTCCCTCCATACTTACCTACACCTTTAGGAACTCTCTTCATAATCAAGGCTTCTATCTCTTCCATATTTATTTCCTCTTCCTCAATATCTTCTCATTCCTTAGCATATCTAGATCCAAACTTAGATGAACTTGGAAAACTTTCACCATGTCTATAATTCATCTTATCCTTAGAAATAGTAGCTTTAAATGTAGTTTGATACTTAGGAAGGTTATCACGAAGTCTAGTCACTTCAAAAGAAGATAACTTACTAATCAGTGAGTCTCTTGTAACCTTAGAAAGATTTTTTATTTCTTTAATTGAAAAATCTTTGTTGTCATAAATTGGTAAAGATCTCATAATTTAACAAATAGTCTCATCTTCATCCATTACTCCACTAGCACCTTTGATTCCATAAACAATTTCAGCCACCTTCTAAACATAGGCATCAATGCTTTCATCTTCTCTCATCCTCAAAGATTCCAGCTTCCCTTTCAGGCTCTTTAACATTGCTTTCTTCACATAAGGATCTTCTTCATGTAATTCTTCAAGTTTTATCCATACCTCGTGCAGTTTCCAACTCCATGACATTTGTATATTCAGAATCTATTAAGGCACTCAACAAGGTTTCCATGTCTCTCATGTTACATTTTAATTATGTCTTCTCATCAGTAGTAGCAACGGACAAATTTGGAGGAGGCTTGTAATTTTTCTTTGTAACATCCCAATATTATTCTCCAATTCATCTCAAATATGAAATCATTTTTTCCTTCTACAAAGCATAATTGGTTCCATAAATCTCAGATTGTCCTTCTTAAAAGATGTCATCCTAGATCACCTCAAGTAGTCAAGCTCCAAAAAGAAGATCTAGCTCTAATACCAATTGATAGAAATAAGGCATCACACACAACTGAGAGGGGGGGTTCAATCAGTTGTGTCCAAAATAGTTGTTTTAAACAAAACTTAGCGATGCTTAACTTCCTTACATACGAACACAAGTGTTGGAGATTTGCCAACAAGTTAGTGATGACTGTATGTTTTTCACTGATGACAATTTATGGTAAGTATCATGTGTGGAAGACTTATGAAGTAAGCTTTGAGTATATGTAGCATGAACATGTTATCAGCATGATATCATGGACACAGAGGTTAATTGTTAGTACAGATAGTTATGTAGGAGCTTGTGTCAGCAGTGTTCCTAATAGAGTTACAGACAGTGTTCTATGAGTGATTGTTCATACAATTATCATGGAGCCTTGCATGTTTGTATGTGTGATGGAGACATATTAGTTTTATTACAATCATGGATGTAGAATTTGATGTGCAGTAGAAGTGAATTTATGCAATCGTTATTCACTAGTTGCAGTATCCTATGTTTATCCAAAAGAGCCGACATAGATTATATTGGTATAGGAGTTGTGCCTATCATTTTAGTATGTGTGCTTGGATTAGTGATTAGAGAAGAGTTAATAATGTTTGGTTAAGAGTGCATGATGTAATTAAGCTTTAGGAAAAAGTATCAGTTAATTTGGTAGAGCTGACAGTGTGTAGCGTGCGTCTACACTTATTGATTTGGATAGGTCCCAGTTTGTGTTGCGTGCTTAGTAGAGTTGAAAGAGATGTTATTGGAGAGTGTTATTGTTTCTCTAATATGATTTCAAGATGGTTCTAATAGGCTAACTTTATTATATCATTTAGAGGAAAGATACTTATAGCTGTGTGTGTGAAAATTGTACCTAGCTGCGGACACAACACTTCAGTAAAACATTAGAGGTTAGCAAAATCAAAATCTGACAAATAATTGAAACTAAGCTAACCAGGTGATTTACTGCCTTCTAGTAGGTGCGAGTATGATGTTCTTAGATTGAAATCGAGATCAGTGATAATGCAACACCTAAATGAAGGATTTGAATGCAAAAGAATGAAAGACTGTATGGATGTAGATTAATCTATATTTTTGTATTTTCTTGTGCAATAATATGAAAAACTGTATGAATCTAAAATAGATGAATGAAATTGAATGCATATTTAATCTAACAATTATATGAATGAATAAATGCTATGATATGAAAACTATGCAAAAAAAAACTATGATCAACTATGAAAGATCTCACAAATCGCCTGTCGCAAGTGTTTAATCCTTCAATCGCCAATTTGCTAGAGTAATTGTGCAAATTCGAGTGTTGATAATTATGAAAATTTTAGCCTTGATTTTATAGAAATCTAGGGCTTTGAGGGCGCATGAGAAAAGCCATAAATCACTCTTGATAAACTCAGGTTGATTTTTGAGTTATCAAGAAATCAGAGATAATTAACTCACAAAAGTCATGCAAAAGTAGTGTTTAACTCAAAATAGAGTTTAGATCAAATTTCAACTCATCATCAGATGTTGAGTTTAAATTTAAAATTGATTGTTAATTTCTAGTTGACTATTTTTGTGATTGTGCATGATTTAATTATAAATTAATTTAAAAATAAAGTAATTTATTTTCAACTTAACTAATTTTTGAAAATAAAACAATTGATTTATGGGTTAATCAATTGTTAAATCAAACTTTATTCAAAAACTATATTATTAAATATTGACAACTGACTTTAATTAATTAAATAAGAATTTAATCAATTAGTCATGAGATTTTATATTTATTGTCAAAATGAAATAATATAATGTAGGAATAAATAGAATTAAATCTAATTAAATAATTAAGTGGCAGAATTAAATCTAATTAATTAAATATTCAGAATATTCAATTAATCAAACTTTAGGATAAATAAGATTTATCGCCAAATAATTATTAAATTAAAGATAATTATGATAAATAAGGAATATTCCCCGATGCAAAATTTAAGATAATCAACTAAATTTTCAATGATGCAGATGTGCCTTTGGTTAGGACTTTTGTGTCGATTTCATTCGATTTGAAGATGTAGGAGGTTAATGAACCTATAGCCCATTTTTGGGGTATTACATTTTTCCCTTCTTTGAATCACTGTGCAAAGCGTAATGGTTCAAAGAATAGCATATGTCTGATGTATGGAACTGATTTGAAAGTTGAACTGATTTTGAGACAGAAACCGATTGAAAGATTTGAAGATATAAGATTTAGGTCCTGATTGACCAAAGATAATGTTAACTATAGCAATAATGAACTAGTGATTACGAAGAAGTATCAAAATGCCCGATTCTAAACCTTATGATTACGAAGAAGTGAGTGACCTAATTGTCCAAAGGTATCAATATTGGTATCACATCTAAATCCTTCAGTTATGAAGAACCAAGGAAATGATGCTAATGAACCGATGGCTACGAAAAGTTGATATAGTTTACAAGATAGATTTAGGATACCAGATTGATATGGATCTCGATGAATTTGATATACCCCAAGCGACGTGCCCCAAGTGATGAGGTCTTTAGATGAATCAACAACTAGACATGGTTGTAATCTTGATTACTCAGACAAGATTTGATTTACAGATTTGAATGATATGCGATACCATGCCCCCTTCGGGATGAAAATGAAAATCTGACAAGAAAAGTCAGTATTGAATGGTTCAGAAGCATGTTAATTCATTGAAGAAGTGATTGTACATGTTTAGAAACATGTTCTGCATCGTTTCAAGGTCCTAAAGATCAAGTTTGACTAGGTTTGACCATGAGTTGACCATGGTTGACCAATCTGAAATTTGAATAGTTTGATGTAAGATAAATAGTTAAGTTGAATTTTGGATTTTTGTGATGATTGAAGGTCGATTATGCAAGCAGTCAGTCGTCCTGGGTCTAAAAATTTTAAATCACTATTTTGACAAAGTAAACAATCTCAAATTTTGATTTTGATCATGAAAATGGATTCTACTTATTGTTTAGTTGGAGGGACCTTCATACAATGCTTAGTCCTTGTGTCATGTTTAGCATAGTTTTGAAGAATCGTTTGAGTGTCAAGCTGATTTGGGCAATCGTGAGATAAATGTAATCATGCAAAGTGCAAAATGAGATGCAAACCTAAGACCTAGGACCTAGTAACTGATCATGTGTCAGTCGTTTTCATCATTCAATTTTTATTAGGTAACCAGATAAATCAATACAACATCCACTAGTTAGGAAACTATGAATATATGAATATTGATTTGTATGCACAAGAATCAATACAATGCCCACTGGCTAGACAACCATGGACATATGAATATTGATTTTGTTTTCAGAATGTTGAATTAGATATAAGCACCAAGGCACCAACGCCAGGATGACCTGAATATCATGTCTATTTTTATATAGAAATTGGTATAAGCATTAGAACACAAATGTTGTGATGACTTGAATACACCTTGCAAAACAAACACGCCAAATAGTTTGTAGAATTCATTCTTCTCTCCAATGTGAATTACCCGCAATGACCCTTTATCATTCACATCCTTAGGTAAGATCACATTTCATAGTAGGAGTAAGAACTTTCTCAAAAAGATAATAGTTAGATCAAACTTCCTTGAATTTTTTAGGTATCAATGGTCGAGGTATGCATGGCCATCCAATACGAGATAGAGCCTCTTATAGACAGACACCATTTCAATCCAAAATTTCCAAAGTTGTTAGATTTTCACATACAAGTAGAAGAAAAAGAAAAGATTATGCCCCCAGTCATCACTCTCTAAATCCTGTAAAGGACATCATCGAAGAGCTCAAAGGGACACAATATGAAAAAATCTCAATGTGAATTAGTAAGCATACAAGGAGATAAAAGCATGTAAAAGCATAGATTGTTTTTTGTTGTGTTGATGTTTGATTGTGTTGTTGTAGATGCAAAATCCTTTTTGGAGAGGAGACTGATTGACTGACTAAGATGTAGCTTCAAAGGACTTTGACTGGATATGACTCATCTAAGATACTAAGGACTTTAGGATATGACTTTTATTGCCCCCAAGTTTGAACATTGATAGGATACAGACGTTTGAGCCGATTGGTGCATAGATCGACTTTATTGAAAACAAGAATGTGGAAACAAACCAAGAGGTATGTACAAACTAAAGAAAGACTGAAAGCTGGGAGAGACCAAGATTGCGCTAATATATGGAGCATTTTGAAACAAGTGGCACCCGTTTGCCGAGTTTTCACCATCTTGGCAGAGATTCTATTTTTGCTACCAAGGTGCCTATTTCTAGGTTTTCACCAAGGCACTTTTTCTTTTTCTCATTTTTTTGTATTTTTCATTTTTTTCAATTTTTTTGTACTTTTGATATTTTTTTCACTTTTTTGTGATACATCAAGGTGCCTATTTGCTAGGTTTTCACCAGGATGATCATTTTTTTAGGACTTTTTTTTATTTTTATGATTTTTTCATGACATTTTTTAATACTAAATGCCTTAGGCATAGGATTTCTTTAGATGGAGAATGTTGATTGGTTCTCAAAGCTATTCTCCTTCAATCATTGAGATTTGATAGACTCCAGAGCCAAAAGTAGAAGTGATTACAAAGGGACCCAGCCAGTTGGGTTCAAACTTCCCCTTGCATTCTCTATGTGATTGATTTTTAGGATTCTCTCTCAAGACTAAATCGCCAACCTGAAATTATCTGTGTCTGACTTTCTTATTGTAACCTCTAGACATTCTCTTCTGATATACTCTGAGATGATCATACGTTGCTTGTATGCGCTCTTCTAATAGTTCAATTTCTTTCAACCTAGACACTTTGTAGTCATCATCAGTTACTAGACCATGTATTCTCATTCTTAGTGATGGGATTTCAACCTCAATGGGTAGTACCACTTCAGACCCATAAACTAAAGTGAATGGTGTAGCCCCAGTGGGTGTTTCGATACTTGTTCTGTAGGCCCAGAGAGTTGGATTGATCATGAGATGCCAATCTCTTCCTATTTTATTAACTGTTCGGTGCAAGATTTTCAATAGATTATTGTTTGAAGCCTCTACTTGTCCATTCCCTTAAGGATAGTAGATTGATGACCAATGTTGTGTAATCTTGAATTTGGCACATAGATCATCTAAGTCTCTATTCTTGAATTTTCCAACATTATCTGTGACTATAGAATGTGGAATACCATACCGCCATATGATGTAGTTCAAGATGAACATTGAAATTTGTTTTTCAGTTGCTTGAGTCAAAGGGAATGCTTCTACCCATTTTGTAAAATAGTCTATAGCTTGGATAATATGGGTATGTCCATTAGAGGAATGAGGATGTATGGCTCCTATAAGATCAAATGCCCATTGGTGAAAAGGCCACTGTGTAGTAAAGGGAATTAGATCTCTCCTCGGTGCATGAATTAAGTTACCATGTACTTGGCACTTTTGACAGTTCTTAGCAAACTTGATAGCCTCTTTTTCCATTTCAGGCCAATAGTACCCAGCCCTAATAAGTTTTTAGCTAGTGTTAAACCGGTCAAATGTGAGCCACATATACCTTCATGGACTTCCTCTAATGCACATTGAGACTCTTCCCATTCTAAACATCTAAAGAGTGTACCATCTAGACCTCATTTGTACAAATCATGACCAATGATGACATACTAGGATGCATTTCAGATAAGGTATCATTTCTCATGGCGGTTGAAGGTATCAGAAATGATTTGATCTTGGAGATAGGAGAAAAGGTTTTTGTATCAGGATGAATCATGACCAAAAATAGTGCAGATTATGTGGGTTTCAAGGGAATCATATGCGGGATAAGATAGTGCTTCCACTAGGAACTCGTAGTGTACCTCATGTTCGGGCTGCTGTAATAAAGTAGAGTGTTGCCATAACATCAGCAACCCTGTTCTCCATTCTAGGAATTTTTTCAAAGGTGATAGATATGAAATATTTTTTTAGATCATCTACCATTCTCTTGTATGGGATTAGCTTTCCATCTTTCTTTTGATACACATCATTGACTTGGTGTATTACAAGTTGTGAGTCTCCATAAATGTGTAGTTTTGTTACTCTCCACTCAATTTCTATCTTCATGCCGTTAAGAAGGGCTTCATATTCAGCAATATTATTTGTGCAAGGAAACTTGATTTTGAATGCTTTAGGGATTGAGTATCCTTGAGGACTGATGAACAATATGGCTACTCCAGATCCATTCTGTATATAGGAGCCATCAAAGAATAACTTCCATGCTCTAGAAGAAAGATTCATGATAGAGGAATTTGGGAATTCCATTTGCATTGGTATATCATCAAACAAAGGTGTGTCAACTAGTTGATTTGCAATTACTTGGCCCTTGATAGCTTTTCTTTCAACATATTCCATGTCAAATTCACTTAATAGCATCACCCATTTAGCTAACCTGCATGTGAAGGAAGCTTTGCTTAGGAGGTACTTTAGTGGATCAATCTTAGCTACCAAATGTGTGGTATGAGCTAACATGTAGTGTCTCAGTTTCTATGATGCAAAGATCATAGCTAGACAAGCTTTATTAATCATTGAATAGTTCTTCTCATATTCTACCAATGCTCTACTAATATTGTATATAGCTCTTTCCTTCTTGTTTTCATCATGTTGTGCTAGTAATGCCCCCAGTGATGTATCTATAGTGGAGACATATAAGATCAATGGATTCCCTTGTATAGGAGGCATCAAAATAGGAGGATTTGATAGATCTTTCTTGATATGGTTAAAGCTCTTTTCACATTCATCATTCCATGCAAAGGTCACACATTTATGTAATGTCCTTGTGAAAGGTTGTGATATGTCTTCTAGCTAAGATATAAAGCATCTAATAGATTGTACTCTCCCTTGTAATGTTCTCATTTGACTAATATTCTTGGGAGGTTGCATCTCCATGATAGCTTTGACCTTAGCTGGATCAACTTCAATACCTTTCTTTGAAACAATGTAGCCTAAGAGCTTTCCAGAAGTGACACCAAAAGAACACTTCTTAGGGTTCAACCTAAGACTAAACTTCTCCATTCGATCTAGTATTTTTCTCAAATCATTTAGATGTTCAGATCTTATCATAGATTTTTCTAAAGTATCATCAACATAATCCTCCATAGTTCGATGCATCATGTCATGAAAGATAGATGTCATAGCTCGTTGATATGTAGCACCAGCATTCTTAAGCCCAAATGGCATGACATTCCAACAGAAGGTACCCCACACACATGTGAAAGAAGTTTTCTCTTGATCTTCTAGAGCAATTTTTATTTGGTTGTATCCAGAAAAACCATCCATCAAAGAATACATCTCAAATCACGCAGTCATGTCCACTATCATATCAATATTAGGTAATGGAAAATAATCTTTAGGGCATGCTTTGTTTACATCTCTGAAATCTATGCATACTCTTATAGACTTGTCTGGTTTTGAAATAGGAACAATATTAGAGATCCATTTAGCATAGTCAATAACACAGATGAATCCAACTTTTAGTAGTTTCTCTAATTTAGCTTTGACCAAGAGTGCAACATGTGGATGCATCTTTCTCATTTTTTTCTTAACAGGTTTTACACCTGGAGCTATAGATAAATGGTGCATTATAAGGTCAAGATCCAACCCTGGCATATCTAAATATTTTCATGCAAAGTTGATCTTCTTTTCTGTTAGGAATTTGGTAAATTTTTTCTTTTCTTCTTCTGATAAGGATTGTGCTACATGGATTAATTGTGGTTCTTCTATTGTTCCCAAGTTGATAGATTGAGTGGGCTCAATTAGAACTAGAGATCTATCCTATAAATGACTCAGAAGGACATCAAATATCTTATCCTTAGGTGCCTTAGAGAGGTTTTCACCTTTGGATACATCTTTTATTTTTACTTTTGTAGGTTATGAGACTGCCACAAAGTGGTTTTCACCCTCAAAACTCCTTTTTTTTTAATTTTTACTCTTATTCTTTTGACTCCGATACTTGATGTCCTACTCCATCATGCTAATGCTCAGTTCACTAATGGAAGTCATCATAGGCTCAACTACATTGAGGTAGCAAGCAAGGGCATAGTCATTTGGAAAATTATAGATACCTTGGCTCGGATTCGTGGAGGTTTGGTCAAGAAATTCAGGATGTTGGATAGTTAAAGTCGTGAAAGATTGGGAAATAGTGTTTATGGATATGGATCTTTCATCATTGGTCCTAACCTGACTCTTGAGTTTGAAGGTGATATTACAACTCAAAACATTCAATTCATGAATAGGCTCAGTGTCATTGTGGGAGTCCAATTCAGCCATAGGTGGATCAGACTCGTTAAGTTCATTATTTATCTCTAGACTTACATTGGGTTTAGGTGCATATTGGTGAACAACATCAATATGTTTTTTTGTGATAAGCTCATCTTCCTCTGGAATGGCTCCCCATTCATAGTCATTTGATTCCTCATCTATGCCTCTAGGAAATCTGAGAATGTGTGTAAAGTCAAGATAAATACCCCAAGAAGGGTTACCCTCAGATTCTGATTCGAATTCATACTCATGGGAATTTGTTTCAGAATAACTACTACCTTCTTCTTTGTGTGTTTGATTGCCTTCGAGATCAGCTAGTTCTTGTGGTGCAATTTTCTCTTGTTCTATAATAGGTTCTTGTGTTTCTACTACATTGATTCTTTTTACTGGATCATCTTCAGCTTCAAGGAGGTCTTTTATTTCTTTAGGAAAATTCTCATAAGGAATGATCTCATCAATGGTGTCTGAATCATCACTGTTAGATTGTTCAGTTGTTTGTTCCTTTAGTTGATTTGATGTGGATGGCTCAATCTATTCTAATACATGTGGGGAGTTCTTTCTAAGATAGAAAGGCTTCTTCTTATATCCTAGACCTATTGTATTCTTGTTGGTTTGACCATGGTGGTCAAGAGGTGATAGAAGACCCTTACCTTGTAGTCCTAGAGGTCCTTTTCTAGTATATCCCATTTTTGTGATCAATTTGTCCCCTAGTCCATATGACTTCTGAGGAATTTTTCTTGAAGTGGAGTCACATTTCTGGACTGTTTGGGATTGAGGCTCATCCCTGTATAACCATGCAAGCACGACTTCTTCTTCCTCAAACTCTTGTTTAGATACTTGTTTTGTGACAAAGCTTCCATTAAATATGACCTGGGCTTCTTTAGTTGTAGGTTTCACTTTGTCCGAAGGTTGTCCATAAGATTTAGGGGACAATGGGAGAGATGTGAGAGATAAAAAAGGTTCCATTGTGTATTCTCCCATACCATTGTCTTTGATTTTGATGTCTTTAGAAATGTCTTCCATTTTGGATGTTGAAGCAATGTGCTTAGTGAAAGATTCTCTGTTATTAGGAACAAGTTTATCAGCACTTTCTTTCAATGCATTACAAGTTGTGTATAGGTCCGCTAGAATCATCACCTCTACTCCTTCATAAGGAAATTTCACACATTGATGGTATGTGGAAGGAATAGCTCTCATTTCATGTATCCAGGGTCTTCCTAGAAGGATGTTCTAAGCCAAAGGTAGATATAGAACTTGACATATGGTGTCTCTGATAACAGGTCCTATTCTGGTAGGTAAGACAATAGTTCCCTTGGAAGATCTTTCTTGCTCATCATATGCTTTGATAGTTATCTTCTTCTTAGGATCAATGGTATCTTTAGAGAATCCCATTTGTGTGATCAAGCTGTAAGAACAAATGTTGAGACCAGCACCTCCATCTATCAATACGCATTTGAGATGATGATTTTGGATCAAGACTTCAATGTGCAAGGGCTGGTTATGTGGATGACTCAAGTAATTATCATCTTCCTCTAAAAAGGAGATATACTGTGGATACGTGAGATGACCAACCATATTCTGGAATCTATCAAAATCAAGGTTGTCAGGAACATTGGATTCGAGCAGAGCTTTGTCTAGAATGGCCCTATGAGCTAGAGATATCTGAAGCAACTCAAACATGGAGATTTTTGCATTTGTATGCTGGAGTTATTGGACAATACTGTATGATGTTGGCCTTGTGTCTTTAAGATTTGATGATTTAGAGGCATCCTTCTATTTAGACGCAAATGAAAGATTGAAAGGCATCTTAGGGACATTGGATGAGTCTAGGATTTGTCCTTGTAGATGCGCCTGAGCTTGTGATCAAGTAACTGCATTCATTGATTAATTTTCTCTATCTCTTCTTACAATTGTGATGACATTGAAATGATCACAAAGGCATGGTTCAACCATATTGATGATAGCATTGTTTCTAGAGTAGGCATAATTGACTTTAGCACCCACATTAGGAGTATTTTTAATAGAATAGTTTAATTAACTCCTCAAAATTTTTGATAGTAGGGAGCATTTTTGAGAACCAATGAATAGCCAACCCTCCCAGAGATCAAGGGAAAAGATGCATTAAGTAGGTTGGTTCATGCATGAACTCCATAGATTGAGTATAGAATTCTCTGACATGATCTTGACAATCAGAGTTTCCATCATACTTATTGTATTTAGGTATTTCCACTAGCTTAGGGAATGGTGGCATGTACAAGTATTTATCAAATGGAAAAGGGCATAGAGCTTCCATGGAGAACTCCTTAGGTTCCCTTTCTTTTTCAAGTTTGTTAAGATTAACTTGCATGGCATGCATCTGTTTCATCATAGCAATGATTGGAGTTTCTTCCTCATACGTAATGATATCTTCAACATTAAATTTGGGAGGAAGTTTAGCCCCTTGACAAGCTAACTCTAGAAAGTATGTTTCTTTGTCTTCCTTCAAGAAATAACTCATCATTCTCTTGAAATCATCATCATTTGGATATCGAGAAATTTCAGAAGGTGTGGGTTCTTGATCCACACCATGTTGAGAGTGATGTCCTTGAGACCCATGATGTGTCCCTCCTTGAGATATATGTGAGGAGTTTTAGGACTCCCTAGGATAGATTGATGTAGAGATTGTTGATTGACTCCTTGGATTGATGGAGGAGGGGGTATGTAACCAGTTTTTAATCAAAGATTTCCAAGACCGTCATCTTCGTAAAGACTTGAATTGTAGAGTTCATCAAAGGTTGGACCCACGTCAATAGACAAAGGTAAGGTCTGAGGTGCTTCTCCAGATTTCTTGTGTGATGAAGCTCTAGTTTCCACCATTAACCTTGGGTGAAGCAAGAGAGAAAAATGAAGACAACTGGAGAATGACCTGATTCAAGAAGATCGAATGGTGCAACCTTATCAAGATTGAATTTATTGAAGATTAGATTGGATGTAAATGAAGGATACTATGCCTTAGTAGTATGGGTAGACACCCAAAAGATGGTAGACACGAGCTCACAACTTTAGCCATTTTGTAAGAAGACCGAATTTGAAGATAATTTTGACAAGGTTTTGACACAAGATGAAAAAGACTCAAATCGATAAAATAGAAGGCTAAATTAGACTCAAGAGACCACTTTAGGTAAATGATAGAATTATTTCTATTTTTTGCTCTGTTACTGACACAGTGAATTTTTTGACAGAATCTGGAAATAGGCTGTAAAAACTAGATTTCTAACAAATTTGACAAGTCTCTGAAAACTTTTTAAAAATTCTCAAATGAGTTTCTAAAAGCTCATACGACACTGGGTATGCTCTCAAAGAACAATTGACAAGACTCGTATGATAATTATTGCCAGGGATAATATCCTTTTGATTTCTGGTGACAACACTCGTACGACATAGTATTGACTCCTGTACAACAATACAGGGGTTCTAAAATGACTTTTTCTCAAGACTCATATGAAAATCTGAGACTGTAGGATGACTTTTGACTCCAGAGAGGAATTTTGCTTCAGATTTTGCAATTTTTAGGCTTCTAGTTTCAGATTGTTGGCAAAGTTTTATGTCTAGTTTTGAAGATTTGTGTAATAGTCCATCTCAAATAACCAAGTAGATATCAAGCACGCAAAACAACAAGCAATTGTCTGAAAATAATGAAAAAGGGCAAAAGCAACCTTGCACATGAATAAGCAATAGTGACTTAATGTGCTAATCCCTAGGAGTGCTATTTGTGTATGTTCCAAAAAGTTTTTCAATAACGCACATATTCCTAAAAAATGAAAAATTGGCCTCGCTAAGGTTTGTAGTAATGGTCTGACTCTGCAAATTTTGTGATCTCAAGAGGGAAAACTTCAATCCAAGCGCACCGGGGTTTTGACACAGTCTAAGAATTTAATCAATCAGGATCTGCTAGGGAGATCTGATAGCCCAACAAGAGACCACACCTATGAGGATTTCCTCCACAAGGATAGCAGCTGTTGCTACCATGGAAAAAAAGGCTATTACCGCTTGAGGTTCCATCCATGTGGTTGACCTAATTAAGGGAATGTCCACTATGATTAACCCTCTCTAAAGGTGACTCACAAGATACCATAGGGGGACTAGATCAAATTCAAAGATCTGGGTTTCTAGTATTATCCAAAAAGGAAGTAGAGCATAATCCCCTAGCCTCTTCACTTCACCAAAACAAAGTAGATAGATTAATCTGACAGACTAAGATTGAAATTATCTCACAAAGATCTATGATGTCAACCACTTATGGTCTATCAATTTCTTTAGAGAGAGAATGTATCGATCAAAAGTTGAAGACTCAAAAATCTAGTAGAACACAAGAAAATCTCAGTATCCTCTCTACCTATAAGGGGATCCTTCTTTAAGAAGAGCTTCGCATGCATGAACAAGAAAAAGAAGCCCACTCTCTCAAGATCATCCACAAATAGTGTTCATATGGCCTATTTACTATGTGTAATTGATATGCAAAAAGCAAATCTATGTTCATTTTATAGCCCAAAAATGCAATCTGTGATATGAAAGCAATAAAAGTCACACAAGCTTGACACATGAAAGTTGGTTTTATGTCCAAATCAAAGTGTTATCAGACTGAGAAGAATACCTAAATTCCTTGCAATGCGCTTAGTAGACTTTACCTATTTTAGCAATTTAGTTGCACTTTTCCCAATCAAAATCAATAAAGATCAATCAGAAATAGCAGAGTTCAATTGTTAAGGTTAGCTATTAGTTCAAATCTAAAAATCAAATCTAACAAACTACCTAAAATTCTGAAATGATAATGGAACACTAGTATCAAAACTCATAAGACAATGGGTTACCTTTCATACGACAATCCAAATCTCATACGACAGTGGGTCACCTCTAGCACGACTGTCTAGAAACTCATACAATAGTGGGTATCTGTTCAAATGATAAAAGAGTTTCCAAATGACAATCTATAGGTTATGATATTAGCCTCAAAATCCTCAACTGTCATATGACAACCAGTAGCTTCTGGTATGACTTTCTGACAAAATTCATAAGAAAAATGTACGGACAAAGAATAAAACCATAGAATTGACCAAAAAACAATAGAAAAATGATAGAAATTGATATAAAAGAAATGGAAACCCATTTCAGGGCCCCATGGTGGGTGCCACAAATGTGTGTGTGAAAATTGTACCTAGCTATGGACACAACACTTCAGTAAAATATTAGAAGTTAGCGAAATCAAAATCTGACAAATAATTGAAACTAAGCTAACCGGGTGATTTACTGCCTTCTAGTAGGTGTGAGTATGATGTTCTCAGATTGAAATTGAGATCAGTGACAATGCAACACCTAAACGAAGGATTTGAATGCAAAAGAATGAAAGACTGTATGGATGCAGATTAATCTATATTTTTGTATTTTCTTGTGCAATAATATGAAAAAATGTATGAATCTAAACTACATGAATGAAATTGAATGAAGATTTAATCTAAGAATGATATGAATGAATAAATGTTATGATATGAAAACTATGCAAAAAAAACTATGATCAACTATGAAAGATCTCACAAATCGCCTATCACAAGTGTTTAATCCTTCAATCACCAATTCGCCAGAGTAATTGTGCAAATTTGAGTGTTGATAATTATGAAGATCTGAGCCTTGATTTTATAGAAATCTAGGGCTTTGAGGGTGCATGAGAAAATTCATAAATCACTCTTGATAAACTCAGGTTTATTTTTGAGTTATCAAGAAATCGATCAAAGATAATTAACTCACAAAAATCATGCAAAAGCAGTGTTTAACTCAAAATAGAGTTTAGATCAAATTTCAACTCATCATCAGATGTTGATTTTAAATTTAAAATTGATTGCTAATTTCTAGTTGACTATTTTTGTGATTGTGCATGATTTAATTATCAATTAATTTTTTTAAAAAGTGATTTATTTTCAACTTAAGTGATTTTTGAAAATAAAACAATTGATTTATGGGTTAATCAATTATTAAATCAAAATTTATTCAAAAACTATATTATTAAATATTGACAACTGACTTTAATTAATTAAATAAGAATTTAATCAATTAGTCATGAGATTTTATATTTATTGTCAAAATGAAATAATATAATTTAGGAATAAATAAATTAAATATAATTAAATAATTAAGTGGCAGAATTAAATCTAATTAATTAAATATTCAAAATATTCAATTAATCAAACTTTAGGATAAATAAGATTTATCGCCAATTAAAGATAATTAGGATAAATAAGGAATATTCCCCGATGCAGAATTTAGGATAATCAATTAAATTTTTGATGATGCAGATGTGCTTTTAGTTAGGACTTTTGTGTCGATTTCATTCGATTTGAAGATGTAGGAGGTTAATGAACCTATAGCCCATTTTTGGGGTATTACAATAGTTGATCATTTGTGATCACTAGAAGTATGGCATGAAGATGAAAGATTAGAGTAGAGCAGAGAGTGTGAAGTATTGTGTCATCAAGAAGAGGTCTATATGACAGAGAAGATAGAGTGTGCTATTTATTGGAACTGATCAAGACAGTAGGTCTACCTCGTAGTTCACCAAGATCTAGATATAGTGTGTATCTGTTATTCAGAAGGTTGTAGCCTTCACCTCTTTGAGTAGTGAGCTCTCAGACAGTGCATCCTCACCCCTAACAGGGTCAATCATAAAAGACTCCTAACAGGGTCTGACCTTTGACCATGTCACTTTACTTATTGCATTGTAAAGATCAACTCTGAACAAGGTTGTAAGATCTTCTAACAAGGATCATTATACACTAGTGCAGTTTATTAGTGGGTGTTAATTCCCACCGGGGGTTTTATCTATTTGGGTTTCCCCATAACCAAAATATTGGTGTTGTGTTCAAGAGTTCTTTCATTTTGTTTATCCTTAAATTTTAAGTATACTTAATTAGATAAAGAATTGAAACTTGTAGATAACTGATTCACCCTCCCCCCCCTCTTAGTTATCTCTTGGGACTATTCCTAACACTAGGACATAAAAACCTTGTTAAAGGTACAATGGGGAATGCACATGTATTAGATCTCACTTCCTAGAGCTCACTATTCAAATACAAATAAGGGAAACAATCCAATTTACAAAAAGGAATACAACCCTGAAGATGGACTACAATCCACTATGGACAGAAATCTACTAATTTTATGAACTGACTGATAGCATCTCAGACATGCCAATATGGCTCCAATGAAGTACATATTTGTTCTAATTTTCTTTTAGATTCCACTCATACCTTTTCACACATCCACTGATATCATTTTACTCGGCATCTCATAGATCCATCACATCTATATCATCTATCAATCTTGAAGATTACATCTTTAAATACATTACATCAACTTATCACATCTAGGTTGACAAGGGACTTAATTACAAAATATTACAAACATTAATACAAAATGCACAATGTGATCTAAGACATGTCAACTAAGATAGCTAGGACCCAAATCTCCATCCATGAACACGCCACGATCCAAAGATCACACCTCAAATCTTTGCAACATGCTAACTCAACAAGTTG
This sequence comes from Chamaecyparis obtusa, assembly GCA_027943335.1. Lineage (NCBI taxonomy): Eukaryota > Viridiplantae > Streptophyta > Pinopsida > Cupressales > Cupressaceae > Chamaecyparis > Chamaecyparis obtusa. The sequence goes on from BSBK01006848.1 coordinate 3,847,121, forward strand.
GCCAACAACACCAATACACCATAGAAAAATCACTAAATCTGATCACATAAATCAATGTGATCCACCAAAAGAATAGAACACAATCTACAAACATCAACAAGTAACATGAATAACCACAATAGCAACTCAAACATCTGTGTCTCAGAATTTATAACTTTCTCTACACTTTTCATCAAGAACACTGAACATCAACCTCTATCACAAAAGAAGAATTGCTTTCCAGCATCCAAATTGTGAACCATCTGAGCTGAGAACAAACATCCATGTTTGGAACTCATCACCAGGTTTTCAAAAAAAGATATTACATAATCGATTCTCACTAGTCCAAAAACTACAACATTGTCTTCATAGAAATAACCAAAAAATTATCCTCTAATAACTCAACCATAAATTTCTCAAATCATATAGCAAACCTCTGCAACTTGAACAAAATCAAGTACAGACATGACTAAACACATCTCAAGCTTTGCAACAATTGATATCAAACACATTGTGTGTACCGAACCAAAACTTCAACTAAACAAACTAGGAAACTATCAGGAATAAAGAAATATGTTGATATCAATGTATCAACAATTCCTACAATTCCCACTTCTTTATGTATCTTGTTAACCAAAGGGATCATGCCTCATGTATTTGAATAGACACCTCTCTCTACTTCTTTACTAATCGTACCATATAGTTTTCTAGTTGACTTAAACACAAATCATATTGTTTCATTGAATAACAACGCACCTTAATATTTTTATCTATTGATTTACTAATCCTTATCGATCACTTGAAATGATTGCTACTGGGATGGAATAGTAATATGAAACATCAATTAGACAAAGTTTTACTTAACACTAGATGCTAACCTAATATTTAATTACTTCCACTAGTTATCAACATATAGACTTGAACCACAATATCCATGGTATCCACGATTGTTAGCTTGTTTTAAAATTCTATTAGTCGTTCATTATAATAGTCATCCTCATTATAATTACGAAGTATTTGGTTGATGCAATCTCAAAAATTATTTTTAATTATATTATTATTATAACTCACTTCATTAGATTATTAGTAATTATTATTTAGTTATATTAGTATTATGTTATTTATATTTAAATTTAATTAATTGTATATATTATATTTTCAAATGTATGGTAATTTTTATATAAATATAATATTTATGCAATGTAAATATATATAATATTTATATTCAAGATCAAATATTTATATTGTAATATAAGATTAAATATTAGTATAATATATATATTATAATTATATTATATTATTTATATATTTTACATTTAATATTCTTAAAATTTCTATTGTTCAATTCTTATTTATTAAGTTTTATGTTGAATGAGTCATGACACATGACCATGATCTCTTGGTGATTATTGCCCAATATATATGGCTTATAGTATCCTAAGAATGTGTACTTCATTAGGAATACAATAGTCATATCTCTTTCTACACAAAAAGACGAGTGTCAATACCATTCCATTCTTATTCGCCTATTCTACAAACAAAAGAAAACTCAACATAAAATAACCTAATTGCATGCATCATCACCCCTACAAACAAAATGAGACATGTATGATCATAAGACTCATCAAGTTCATCATACATAAATTCTAAAGGTGCAGGTTTTCAAGGTTTGGGGATGTTCACATCAGTAAAACCCGAAGAAGAGAGAGTTCATGGACTCTTGAGAAGATACTTTCACATTTTCTAGTTTTGGGGTCCCTAATCCCTTTTAGGGGTCAAGGATACCAAAACCCCCAACACCCAACATTAAATAATTTGTGTATCTCCTCAAAGGTGACAAGGTTCAGGGATACGAGATCCCCAAAACATTGACAATTATAGGTTCCTAATACCTCCAATAACCGAGAGGTTGAGGCCTTTCAATGGTTGAGGATTGGGAACCCTTGAGACTTGCATTCTTTCAATTTGACACTTAGGTTTTTTTAGAATTTTTAAACTATGAAGTGATTTCTCATTTCATTTGTGATGATTTCTCGATCAAGATTTTTATGCATTTGGGTGGGAAGAGGGATGTTTATTGAAGCTAAAAACAACCCAAGAACTAAACCCTAATGGAAAAAACCAAACCTCAACAAAGCCAACACAAAAAAAGAGTGACGAAACCAACTAGAACCCTAGAAATAGTGAAACTACAACTCAAAAAATACAAACATGAATCAACGCTTTGAAAAGGGACAAAAAACATACTTGAAAGGATGAAGGGAAGGTGGCAGAATAATTTTTCAAGATCAAAAACACCACCACTATACACATGAGACTAGATAACGACCACTAAAATGTAAAATCTCAATCAATTGCTCCAAATTTATCTAGAATTACTATAGTTGATCAGAGGTAAGGTGTTGAATGAGGGGTGAAAGTCCTTATCTATAAGTAGATGTTGGATAATGTCACTAACAGATCATCACTTTAGGGTTTCAAGAACCTTGGCCAACCCTTCAAATTTTGAACCTTCGAGATCAGGGATGGGGATATCCACACCCACAACACCCCAAAGGTTTGATCCCTGAAAAAACATAGGGGGATTGTTGATCAAGCATCGGGTGTTTGGGAGTGTTGAATTTTCTCAACACTTCTAAGACCCTAAAAGATTTGAAACTTTGATCAACAACACAAAAACAAGGGGCCTCACTAATCAGACATTAGGGTATCAGGAATTCCTCAAAAATCTAACTTCTCTAGTATAGAAATCAATGAAATCCCAACAAAAGGAACAAGAATGAGCACAAGGCAAAACAAAACAAGAGAAAGAAAGAAAAAGAAGGGGGTCCCCAAAGGGCCAACTAGGCAAGTAGGATATGAGTTGTGAGGCACAACAAGAAGGATAAATTATTGTATACTAACTATATTTTAGATGAAAACATTAACTACAACTTTAAAGTACCTTACCAAGTAAAGGACGATGAGGTATTTTTGTGCACAAGCTATGATTTGACTAGAGTGTTTGATGAGCCTATCACAAATCCTAATAAGTTTGAGAGAAAAAATGCCATCAATAACATATTTTGGATAGAGTGCAAATAGGTTAAATGCATATATGAAGGCAATATGAACAAAAAGGTGCATTTCTTACTTTCAATAAAGATGTAGGCAAGAAGAGAAAGGACAATTAGATAAAGTGGAGAATAATTTTGGTTAGTTTCTAATCAAGAAAATGAATGGGTACAAGAAACAACTGGTTAGGAGAAGGTTCTAATGCTACAAGTACGTACCCCTTCAAATATTAAATAACCAATGCAACTGTTAAAATACTAAGATCATATGTGATATGTATTTAATTCTATTTTTATACCAGATTGTGTACAAGAAATATATATATATATATATATATAAATATGCTCTTGGAAGAACACTACTTTTTATTTTTGTGTCTTCCAAATGCATATTTCTCTGAATATAAATATTCAAATAAGAGAACATGTCTCATGGAGAGACATGCCTCTACGAATGTAGAGACATGTCTCACGTAGAGACATGTTCTTCAACTGTTGCAAGAGATACCATTTCGTAACACCTGTTAGAAGTGTTTTTTAATACGAAAGGTTATCGCAGACTATGATATGGGTTACAATACATAATACGTATCCTAATGCATATGTGTTACGATATGTATTACATATCGTAACACATATATGTGTTACGATGCCTCTTATACAAGCTACACAATAAGTATCATGATCTCCAATTATTTATATATATATATATATATATAATTAGGATATATATAAATTAATTTTATATATATACATAGAAAATAATTTTAATCAGATTCCAATTGATTACTTTGTTGACCAATGCTATAACATTAATACTCCCTCTTAGCTAGGGAAGATGTTTATGAAAAGATTCATACACAATATGAATAAATATTACCTCAATGTAAGATTGGAAATAATATTATCTCAAAATATCATGAGTAATGGCCTACTAATATCAAATCCATGATATTCACCAAGTACTCAGATTAATGGCCTACTAACATTAAGTCTCATGTTGTTCACCAAGTACTCATAAGGGTTATAAAGATATTATCTCATAATATCAGGAGTAATGGCCTGCTAATATCAAGTCCATGATATTCACCAAGTACTCAGAATAATGGCCTGCTAACATCAAGTCTCATGATGTTCACCAAGAACCCATATCTCTAATGGAAGTATATAAAGTATGTGCACCTTCTATAGAGACATCATCATCATCATGATCTGCTTAGATATGATATCCATCATGATGAGGACAAGTTATTGTAAGATTGTCACCTTCCAATAACTATCAGATATACAAGTGCAATCATTAAAAGTCATCACTTATTCATGATGCACAAAAATCACATATATATATTCATGAAATAACACTCATGATAAAAAATAAATATTTGATTAATACAATGATCAAAGATAGTGAGACTCATTCTTAGAAATTACAATCATACCAAGTTTACCTTAGAAGTATTCTACCTTAATCTCCGCAAGAGGTTTGGTGAGTATATTTGTTGTTTGTGCATCTGTACTAACATATTTCAATTCCACCACATTCTTTTCTACCATGTGTCTAATGTAGTGATAAGGTATCTCAATATGTTTGGACCCATTATGAAACACTTGATTCAAGGATAGTTTAATGCAACTCTGATTGTCACAATGAATAATGGTGGGCTTTAGTGATTTTCCAAATAGTCCAACTAGAAGTTTTCTCAACCAAACTACTTCTCGTGCTCCTATTGATGTTGCAATATATTCAGCTTCAATGGAACTTTGAGCTACAGAGGATTTTTTTTTGCTAAAGAAAGAAATTATGGCTAATCCTAAATTGAAGCAACATGTAGAGGTGCTTTTCCTATCCATAATACTTTCAGCTTAATCTGAATCAGTGTATACATTCGAGTTCATGTTCGCATCTTTATATCTCAACCCATATCTAATTGTTCCTCGAAGATATCTTAGGATGTTCTTAGTTGCTACTAGGTGTATTTTCTTTGGTTCACTTATGAACTCACTAAGTGCATTCACTTCATAGCAAAAATCAGGTCTAGTGTTTACTACGTAAATCGAGGACCCGATTATCTACCTATATAGGGTAGAATTTGTAGGCTCTGAATCATTAGCTACTTCCTTGATTTTGAGTAGGTTTGTCTCCATTCAAGTAGACATGGGCTTGCAGTCCATCATTCTGAATCTCTTGAGGGTGTCCACAGTATACTTTCCTTGATTTAGAAATATTTTATTTTTATTTTGCCAAACTTCCAATCTGAGAAAGTAATGAAGAATTCCCAAGTCTTTCATATCAAATTAGGATGCTAGGTGTTGTTTGCATTTGATGATGAGGTGCTCTTCTCATGTGATTAATAAATCATCAACATAAAGAATTGGAATCAACATGTCTCCATCTAATATTTTGAAATAGAGATTTAGGCCTACATCATTTTTGGAGAAGTTGAGTTTGGATAGATAATGGTTGATCCTTTTATACCAAGCTCTAGGAGCTTGTTTGAGACCATATAATGCTTTCTTTAGTTTGCAGACATGAGATTGTTTATTGCAAACTATGAATCCTTTAGGTTTCTCTAGGTATACTTCTTCAATGACTCCATTTAGGAAAGCAGTCTTTACATCCATCTAATGGATTTTCCAACCCTTAGATGTGGCAATAGAAATTATAATTCTGATAGAGGTATACCTGGAAACTGGAGCAAATATTTCTTCATAGTCGATGCCTTCTTTCTGAGAGAAACCTCTAGCAACAAATCTTGCCTTTCATTTTTCTATACTTTCGGGTGAACCCACAATAGTGGGTTACACTTTTTCTCCTAAACGGACATTGAACTCTACATTTTGAAAAAAAAATTCAAATTCAGATGCATATTGCCATTGAACCATTTGAAATCAGAGGATGAATTAAATTAGTCTTTTAGTTTTTTTTGTGTATATTCTAAATATATATTTTTATTTTTATTTTGAATTTATTTGAATATTTTTTTCTTTCTCCCACGAAAACTGGTATGGTGTTGAAAACATCATTTTCAAAGAGTAACATTGTTTTCATAGAGCATAACTTTTTTTGTAAACTATATATGAATGTGATTATTTCAAATTTAGTTTTGTAACATCCATATGGAGGGCATGCAATTGGTTTGACGACACAATCACGATTATTGCATATTTTATTAAAGTTTGAAGTTGACTAAACCATAATTTTGACATACCTTAACTACATAACTTATAACTTGTTTTGTATTTATCAAATTTTTTTTTAAAATGATAGAAAGTAGACTCAAAGATGGAGGGCACTGTTATTTTTCAAAAAAAAATCCCTTTTTTACTATTTTTCATTGAACGTCAAACTTAGAGGTTTATATTTGATAAAAAACCTACATTCAATTACCGTCAAAAGCCATATACATAATAAATTCAAAATAGTCAAATATATAATCATTAGAAAGCTTATTCTGAGTACTTGGACTATGCAAAAGGACATCTTCTTATTGTTCCATTTGATCCCAGTACTTGAGCCCCGAAGCCATAAAATTCTCAGAATTTCTTCATAGTTTGCAAACATGGCCTGAACCAGGTACTTTCGATTGAAACTTTTGAGTTTCGATCGAAATTACTTTCTGATTTGATGTGAATTTTAGTCATCCCTAACTTACTTTCAATCGAAAGTAAGTTACTTTTGATCAAAAGTCAAATTTGACTTTCGATAGAAACCTAGGTCGGCCTATTTGGTGTCGTTTCAGGTTAATAACGATTACATATAAAAAATGTATGTTTTTCTCATCTCATTAATCTGAAACCTACAAAATAACTTTCATTTAGGAGAAGGAAGACATTTTGGTGGAACAATTTTGCAACTTGTGATGGGAAATAAAAAGAGAAGGCTAAACAAGAGTACATGACATTATTCAGAAGAGGCTATACAAAGACTATGTGAAGAAGCATGAGAAAGATATTATCATAGGAAACAAGGTATGTCTCTATGTCTCTCTCTGGATATTTTAAGTTGATGCTCGGGACTTGTCTTAATGAATCATGTAAACGTGATAATACAAAACCCAATTAGACCTAATAAGACAAATTATTACCAATTAGGACCAATTAAAGGTCTAACTAGAACTAACTAGACCTATTAGGACCTAATAGGACCAAGTAGACCTAACTAAACCTAACTATGACCTATTAGGACCTATTATCCTAACCACTTAGATGTATTAGGACCTATTAGGACCAAATAGACCTAACTAAACCTAGCTAGACCTATTAGGACCTATTAGTCCACCTATTAGGACCAACTAGGACCTATTAGGACCAATTAGACCTAACTAGACCTAGCTAGGACCTATAGGACCAATTTGACCTATTAGTTCCACCAATTAGACCTAACTAGACCTATTAGGACCTACTAGGAATAATTAGGACCAATTAGACCTAACTAGGAGGTCTATTATGACCAATTAGACCCAATAGGACCAATTAGAGGTCTAACTAGACCAATTAGACCTAACTCTAGACCTATTAGGTCCTATTAGACAAATTAGGATCAATTAGACCTAACTAGACCTAACTAGGACCTATTAGGACCTATTAGATGAATTAGGACCAATTAACTTACCTATTAGGACCAATTAGACCTAACTATCGTAGACCTATTAGGACTAATTAGAGGTCTAACTAGACCAATTAGACCTAACTAGATAGCTATTAGGACCTATTAGGACCTATTAGACCTAACTAGACCTAACTAGGACCTATTAGGACCTATTAGACCTAACTAGACCTGACTAGGACCTATTAGGACCATTACACCTATTAAGACCAATTAGAGGTCTAACTAGACCAATTAGACCCAATTAGGACCTATTAGGACCTAATTAGACCCAATTAGACCTAATTAGGATGTAAGTAGAACTAATTAGACCTAATTAGGACCTAATTAGACTTAATTAGACCCAATATGATCTATTAGGACCTTTTAGACCTATTAGACATAATATGAACCTATTAGGACCTAATAGGACTTTATATGACCTATTAGACCTAATATGACATATTAGTCCACCTAATTAGACTTAATTAGACCTAATTAGGACCTCTTTATACCTATTAGGACCCAATTAGACCTATTAGGACCTATTAGACCTAATTAGACCTAACTAGGACCTATTAGGACCTATTAGACCTAACTAGACCTGACTAGGACCTATTAGACCTATTAAAACCAATTAGAGGTCTAACTAGACCAATTAGACATAATTAGGAAGTAAGTAGACCTAATTAGGACCTAATAAGACTTAATTAGACCAAATATGATCTATTAGGACCTATTTAGACCTATTAGGACTAATTAGACATAATATGAACCTATTAGGACCTAGTAGGACTTTATATGACCTATTAGACCTAATATGACCTATTATTCCACCTAATTAGACTTAATTAGACCTAATTAGGACCTCTTTATACCTATTAGGACCCAATTAGACCCATTAGGACCCAATTAGACCTATTAGGACCTATTTAGACTTAATATGAACCTATTAGGACCTATTTAGACTTAATATAAACCTATTAGGGACCTATTCGAACCTATTTAGACTTAATATGAACCTAGTTAGACTAATTAGACATAATATGAACCTATTAGGACCTAATATGACCTATTAGGACCAAATCAGAGCCATTAAGACCTCTTTATACCTATTAGGACCTATTTTAACTTAATATGAACCTAGTTAGACCAATTAAACATAATATGAACCTATTAGGACCCAATTAGACCCATTAGGACCTCTTTATACCTATTAGGTCCTATTTATACCTATTAGTCCTAATTAGACTTCATTAGAACAATTAGGACCTAATTAGACTTAATTCTAGACTAATTAGGACCTATTAGGACTAATTAGGACCAATTAGGACCCTATTAGGACCCAATTAGAACCATTACAACCTAATTAGGACCCAATTAGACCCAATTAGACCTATTGGGACCTATTATGACCTATTTAGACTTAATATGAACCTATTAGGACCTATTTTGACTTAATATTAACCTAGTTAGACCAATTAGACATAATATGTGTTAGGAATGAATTCTAAATTGTTTGGCACACTTTCTATAGCAGTTGTTATTGCATTCATGACTATGATTATCATTGATGTCAACACAGTATTTTATCGAAGACTTACAGAGAAGCAGACAGTGTTTTGATTAGCACACATGGTATATTGTAGTTGGAACTATGCGACATTAAGGATATACTCCTTGATATGTTATATGTCTATGGTTAAGATCACGGATAGTAATTATTTTATTCATGAAAGTTATGATCATTTTGGTGGAAGTAGTATTCAGGCAGTGTTCCTGAGTAGCGGTTTTTGGAAATTGGATGATATCTCCTAATCGGGATGGAATCTAGCTTTGCACAATTAAAGAGAAGTTAGAGACACATTGATAGTCATGTGGATGACACAAAAAACTTTGAAGTCACACGAGTGAAGATTTATTGTATTTGGAAGCTGACAGTTTTATGTAATTTTGGTGTAGCGCGTGTGGAATCTTTTATTTTGTAATTGTGTGCCGACTCATTTGTAATTATTTGAGTGAGGTATAAAGTGTAATACCCCAAAAATGGGCTATAAGTTCATTAATCTCCTACATCTTCAATTCGAATGAAATCGACATCAAAGTCCTAATCTAAGGCACATCTAAACATCATCGAATCATAATTGATTATCTTAAAATCTGCATCGGAGAATATTCCTAGTAATATTCCTAATTATCATAATTATCTTTAATTTAATGATTATTTGGCAATAAATCACATTTATCCTAAAATTTGATTAATTGAATATTTTCATATTTAATTAATTAGATTTAATATTTGCCACTTAATTGTTTAATTAAATTTAATTCTATCTATTATTAATTATATTATTTAATTTTGACAATAAATCAAAATTCCTATGAATAATTGATTAAATTCTTATTTAATTAATTAAAGCATGTTGTCATTATTTAATAATATAATTTTTAATAAAAGTTTGATAAAATAGTTAATTAACCCATAAATTAATTATTTTATTTCAAAAAGCAGTTAAGTTGAGAATAAATCACTTTATTATTAAATTAATTCATAAATAAAACATGCACAATCATAAAAGCAGACAACTGTCAATTATCAATTAAATCTAAACTCTATTTTGAGTTAAAACTTAGCTTTTGCATATTTTTGTGAGTTAATTATCCTTTATTTAAAAATAACTCAAAACTCAACCTGAGTTATTTGAGTGATTTATGGCTTTTTTCTCATGCACCTCCAAAGCCTTGGATTTCTATAAAAACAAGGCTCAGCTCTTCATAATTCATCTCATATTTTTGCACAATCACACTGGAGAATTGGAGGCTGAGAAATTAACTTGCGAATTCAAAGCTTTGTGAGATCAATTTCAATTGCATAGCTTTTATATCTTAGCATAGAATTTCATAGTTTTCATATCATTGTTAGAATTTTCATTGTTAGATCATTTAGCATCCATAGCATATCAGTTTATCATTCTTATTGCATAGAAAATCCAAAAAAATAGCTTAATTGCATTCAATTTCATATCCATTTTTTGCATTCAAATCCTTCATTTAGGTGTCGTCTAGGTCACTGATCTCGATTGCAATCTGAGAACATCAATCTCGCACCTATTAGAAGGCAGTAAATCGCTTGGTTAGATTAGATTTCAATTTTGCATGATTTTGATTATCACTAACCTCTAATGTTTTACTGAAGTGTTGTGTCTACAGATCAGGTACAATTTTCACACACACATTTCTGGTGCCCACCGTGGGGCAACCCACCTTTGCATGCTGGTTTTGATTTTTTTGGGAGCTAAAACCCCAAAGTTTCAAAGATTTAATTTTATCTCCCAAACGGCTTGAAATTTTGGTCTGAAATTATTTTTTCAGGTTGGTGACATGTCAAGGAAGCTACAATAAAAAATCTAGAATTTTTTGAGATTTTTGAATTTTTAATAATTTTTTCTTAAAATTCTAGAAAAAATTAATATCTGACGCAAATCAGCATAATTTTTGAAAATTTTTATATTTTCAGAAATTTCTTTAAATTTTACATGGGGTCCATTCTTTGTGTTTTAAATTTGGACATGATATCATAGCTCAAATAGTCAATTTACAAAAACTGGTCTATTTTGATAAAATGGGTCTCTAGGGCACAAATGAAGAGATTTTTCTAAAATTTTTGCATTTTTGAAAATCTCTCTATTTTTTAGCAGGGGTCTCTATTTTGAATTTCTATTTTTTTTTGCCAAAATCATATCAAAAAAATTAGATCTTGTTGACTAGGTCAAATGCAGTGCAAAAAAATTAAAATTTTGTGATGGGTATGCACTTATTTTTCATATGATTCAATGCATGATATGAGTTGTCATTTAGATTAATTTCTAGTTATTATTTCTCCTAACAATTGATTTTTAGATCTAACCCTAGGGTTTTCATAAGTTGAATATACCTTGCATATCTTGTTTGCTTGTTGGCTTGTTAGAGAGTTCGTAGCTTGCTTGCATAGTAAAGCTCAACAAAAATTGCTAAAAATCAGGTAAAATCTACTAAGCACGTTACAAGGATCCAAGGTATTCTCCTTCATCTATTAACATTTCAATTTAGACTTAAAATAAATCTCTTATGTGTCTGGCTTGTGTGCATCCTTTCATGCTTTTATTTATTTCTACACACTTGCATAATTGATACTAGGTTGTGACCCCTTAAGGATTCATTAAGTAGTCTTAGAATACTTGTGATTGATTTTGATTGCTATCTTGGGTTATTGGACTCGCTAATCTGCCGGCCCCTCATTTTCGCCCCGTGGTTGCAATCTCAGCGCCATAAAGGGGAGGGGTCAACAGGACATAAGCGTTAAGTGTTCCACTTGGCAACCCTTTTATGCTTTTAGGAACTCACTTGTTTTCTAAGTTGGGGACTCATTTTTAGCTTGTGTGAGGTGTTAAGTGTTCCATCTTGTGGACTCATCTCATATTCGCTTTAAGCGTTAAGTGTTCCTCTTTCTTCTTTTTGGGTACTTTTGGTAAATTTGCTTTTGGAAACATACATCTGTGCTCACATAGTAATTAGGCCCTATGAACACTATTCGTGATTCTTGAGAGATTGGATTCCTAGCAAAATCCTTCTTGATGACAAAATCCTTGTAGGTAGGGAGGATACTTAGTGTGTTTCACATTCAACTTGGTTAGTGTGTCTTCTCTTATTGATCGATACATTCTCTCCCAAGAGAGGTTGATAGATCACATGGGGTTGACATCACGAGCTTTGGTGAATCAAAATTGGTTAGTGTGTCTTCTCTTATTGATTGATACATTCTCTCCCCGGAGAGGTTGATAGATCACGTGGAGTTGGCATCATAGACCTTGGTAAAGCAAAACTTTGTCTTAGCGTGTCGGATTAATCTGCTTGCTTTATTTGGGTTAAAAGTGAAAAGGTGTCAAAAACCTTGGATCTGGAGCCAAGTCCCCTTGTGGTATACTATTGTGAGTCATCTTTAGAGAGGGTTAACCATAGCAGACAATCCCTTCACAGGGAAAACTGCATTGACGAAACCTCAAGCGGTAATAGCCATTTTCACCATGGTAGTGACAACCGCTATATAAATGTCCTTGTGAAAGAAATCTCCATGGGTATGGTTCATTGTTGGGTTGTTAGATCTCCCTAGCAGCTCTTGAAGATTAAGTTCTCAGACTGTGTCAAAACCCTGGTGCGCCAGGATTGGAGTTCACCCATTTGAATCATAAAAGTTACAGAGTCAAACCATTACTAAAAACCCTAGAGAGGCCAATTTTTCATTCTCAGGTATATGTGTGTTATTGCAAAACTTTTCAGAACATACACGATTAGTACTCTCAGGGATTAGCACAATTTGGTCACTTGATTGTTCATGCGCAAGGTTGCTTTTGCCCTTGTTCATTATTTTCAAACGTGCTTGGAATCACTTGCTAGCTATTCTGCGTGCTTGTTTATCTACTTGGCTATTAAAAATGATCAAATCTGGTATAACCTTCAAAATTTGGATGGTACAAATTTGCAAACAATTCAAATCTGAAGACTCAAAATTTGCAAAATCTGAAGTAAAATTCTTTTCTGGAGTCAAAAGTCATCTCAGGAGGTCAGAAAGTCATACAAGTTTTGTCAACTATCGTTTCATTGCTACCCAACTGTCGTATGAGTTTAGCAACTGTCGTTTCATAGCCTACCCAGTGTCGTACGAGTCTGTAGAGTGTCGTTTGGAAAAATTTGAGAGAGTTGTCAAAAATTGTCAAATTGCAAGATATCCAATGTTTCCAGACTAGTTCCAAAATCTATCAAAAATATCATTGTGTCAGGAACAGAGCAGTAGCTATTGAGCATTCTACCATTTTCTGAGATTAATCTTTTGAATCCGATCTAGCCTTCTGTTTGATCAATTTGAGTCCTTTTTATCTCGTGTCAAAACCTTGTCATAACTATCAATCTTCAATCAATCTTCAAAAATAGACTAAGTGTTGAGAACTCGTGTCCGCTATCTTTTGGGCGATCTATCCCATACATCCAGGGCATAGTATCCTTCACCCACGTCTCATCAGATCTTCAAAACTATCATAATCTTGACAAGGTTGCATCATCCGATTTTCTCGAATCAAATTGTTCTTCAGTTGTATTCGTCCTTTTCTTCTGTTTCATTCAAAGTTAATGGTGGAGACCAGAGCTTCTTCACACAAGAAATCAGAAGAAAAATCTCAGAACTTACTTTTGACCAATACCCCAGGTCCAACTCTTGAACAACTCATCAAGTCAGGTATCTATGAAGATGACGGTCTCGGTAACTTTCGATTGAAAACTGGTTACATACCTCCTGTATCAACTCACAGAGGTAATCAATAAACTCCTCCTCAATCTATTCCAGGGAGCCCAAAAACTCCTACCATGTCTCAAGTAGGGACAAACCACGATTCTCTAGGAGGAGGATCCCAAGGACACCATTCTCAACATAATGCTGACCAAGAACCTACACCCTCTGAAATCCATCGATGTCAAAATGACGATGAATTCAAGAGAATGATGAGGCATTTCTTGAAAGTGGATAGAGAGGCATACTTTTTGCAATTAGCCCAGGAAGGAGCTAAACTTCCTCCTCACTTCAATGTCGAAGATATCATCACACATGAGGAAGAAACTCTGATGACGGCTATAATGAACCAGCTGCACGCTATGCAAGTCAAAATGAATAAAATTGAGAAAGAGAAAGAACCCAAGGAATTCTCCATCGAGGCCCTTTGTCCTTTCCCTTTTGACAAAGAATTGTATATGCCTCCATTCCCAAAAAGAGTGGAGATGCCAAAGTATGACAAATATGACGGACACTCTGATCCTCAAGATCATGTCAGAGAGTTCTGTACACACTCCATGGAATTCATGCATGAACCGACCTATCTGATGCATCTTTTTCCTAGATCCTTGAGAGGAGCATCCATTCAATGGTTTTTGAGATTACCTTCTATGATCAAAACTTTTGAGGAATTGATTAAATTGTTTTATCAACAATATTCCTACAATATTCAACATCCGATTACCATGATCGATATATGTAACCTCGAGCAATATCCAAGGGAATCATTCCTTACTTTTCTCAAGAGGTGGCGAAAGAAGTTTTCTCTATATGCTAGACCAATTCCCGAAATGGAGAAACTTGAAATCTTTATCAATAACCTTGTTCCAGAGCTCAACTATCCATTACAAATGCAAGATCATGTATCTTTTGATAAAATGGTGGATAATGCAATCAAGATTGAGAAAGTACTTGTCAAGAAAGGAGAAATCACACTTCAAAAGGACAAGTCTGAATCTGGATCTAGCTCAAAAGATAAAAACAAGAGCTGGAATAGAAACAAAGGTATCATCTATGATGGTGTTGTTGACACTATCCACACCCCATCAAAGGCACCGGCCTACAATCTCACCCTTGCCACCAAAGTCATTGAAGCTTCAGAGCAAAAATCTGTTGAACCATCTCCAAAGAAGCCATTCAAACGATGGGATAATAAATGAAAGTTTACTCCCCTGGGAGAATCTTTGGGATCTGCCCTGAGAACCCTAATAGCTGATAACATGATCTCTTTACCACCAATCCGAAACCCTGATTCGGATCCAAAACCATATTGGTGGAAAGATAATGAATTTTGTGTTTTCCATCAGACTAAAGGCCACAAGACTAATGGATGCTTCCACTTGAGGCATACCATTCAAGACTTGATAGATCAAGGGGACATCACGATCGATAATCCTACTAGCAATAATGATCACACATATTTACAGAACCATTTTCACAACATGGCAAGGGAGTTTCCACTTCTCAGCCTAACATGGGGGCAAAAGTCAACTATGCCTACCCTGGAAACAATGCTGTCATCAATATGGTTGAACCATGTCTCTCTGAGAGCTGCAATGTCATCACAATTGTGCAAAGAGACCAAAATCATTCCTCAACTAATGCAGGTACCAGATCACAAGCTCAGGCTCATCTGAAAGGACAAACACCAAGTTCATCTAATGTCCCTAAGATACCTTTCAACCTCACATCTGCTTCCAAATAGAAGGCTACCTCGAAATCTTCCAATCCAAAGGATACAAGACCTACATCTTACAGCATCGTCCAACAACTCTAGCATACCAATGCCAAAATCTCTATGTTTGAGTTACTTCAAATATCTCAAGCTAACAGAGATATCCTAGACAAAGCTTTGCTCGGCTCTAATGTTCCTGATGATCTAGATCTAGACAGGTTCCAGACTATGGTTGGTCATCTAACGTCTCCGTAATATATCTCCTTTTCAGAGGAAGATGACAACTCTTTGAGTCACCCACATAATCAGCCCTTACACATAGAAATCTTGATCCAGAACCGTCAAGTCAAACGTGTGTTGATAGATGGGGGTGCAGGCCTCAACATTTGTTCTTACAACTTAATCACACAGTTGGGATTCTCAGAGATGGCTATTGATCCTCGAAAGAAGATCACCATAAAAGCCTATGACAAACAAGAAAGAGCTTCTAAAGGCACCATTGTCTTACCCATCCGAGTGGGTCCGGTCATCAAAGATACCACATGTCAGGTGCTTGATCTACCATTAGCTTACAATATCCTTCTAGGGAGACCCTGGATCCATGAAATGCAAGCCATTCCTTCTACGTACCATCAATGCTTGAAATTTCCCTATGAAGGGGTAGAAGTTACTATCCCAGCAGATCTGAGTACAACTTGCAATACATTGAAGGAAAGTGTCGATAAGCTTGTACCTAATAACAGAGAATCTTCCATCAAGCAACAAAATGTGGCTTCCACATCCAAGATGGAAGACATTGCTAAAGAGATCAATATCAAAGAAAATGGGATGGGAGAATACACTATAGAGCCAGTCTTGTCTCTGACATCTCTCCCAATCTCACCTAAGTCATATGGACAATCCTTGAAGCAGTCTAAATCAGAACCTAAGGAACCTATGGAAGCATACAAAAGAAATTTTGTGGCGGAGCAAGTATCCAAACAAGAATTTGAAGAGGATGAAGCTGTGCTTGCATGGCTATACAAAGATGATTCTGAATCCAAAATTGTTCAACCTTGTGAATCTATAGCACCTACAATCCCTTCTAATTCATATGGTCCAGGGAACAGATTGATAGCCAAGATGGGATATTCCGGTCAAGGACCTCTAGGAATCAAAGGAAAGGCTCTTGTGACACCCATTCCACATATTGGTAGAGCCAACAAAGATACTGGTGGCTTAGGCTTTAAGAAGAAACCCTATCATCTCAAAGGTGGTTGTTCTCATGTCATAGAACAAATTGCACCAGGAGAACCCCTTCTCAAGAAAGAAGAGACAGAACCCTCAGATGATGATTCAGATAGTTCAGAACTCATCCCAAATGAAAAATTGCCTAAAGAGATCAAAGATCTTCTTGATGATAAAGATGATCCTATCAAAATAATTAATGTAGTAGACACACAAGAACCTACTGTAGCGCAAGAGATGGTTGCACCACAAGAACCAGCCAATCTCGAAGGCAATCAAACTGATCAAGAAGAAGGGGGTAGTTATTCTAACACTGATTCCCATGAATATGAATTCAAGTCAGAGACTGAGGGTAATCCTTCTTGGGGTATTCATCCTGATTTCACACATTTTCTAAGATTTCCTAGAGATCTTGAATCAGAAGCTGAGTCAAATGACTATGAATGGGGTGCCATTCCAGAAGAAGATGAGCTTATAACAGAGAAATGTATTGATGTTATTCACCAATATGTATCTCAACCCAACGTAGGTCTAGAGAGAAACAATGAACTTAACGTGTCTGATCCACCTATGGCTGAAGAGGACTCCCATGATGATGTTGAGCCTATTCACGAATTGAACATTTTGAGCTGTAATATCACCTTTGAACTTGAGCGTTGGGTTAGGACCAATGATGACATATCCATGACTGTGAACACCATATCCCAAGCCTTTCCCGCTTTGACTATCCAACGCCCTGATCTTATCGACCAAACTTCCACAAACCCAAACCATGGTATTTATACCTTCCCGAATGACTATGCCCTTGCTTGTTACCTCAATGCAGTCGAGCCTATGAGGACTTCCATCAGCGAATCGAGCATCAGCATGACCGAGTCAGACATCAAATATCTTAGTCAAAAAAATAAAAAGAAAAAGAAAAAGAGTTTTGAGGGTGAAAACCACTTTGTGGCAGTCTTAGAACCGACAAAAGTAAAAAAGAAAAGATGTATCTGCAGGTGAAAACCTCTCTGAGGTGCCTAAGGATGAGATATTTGATGTCCTTCTAAGTCATTTACAGGATAGATCTCCAGTTCTGATTGAGCCAACTCAATCCATCAATTTGGGTACAACAGAGGAACCACAATTGGTACATATAGCACAATCTCTATCAGAAGAAGAGAAATAGAAATTCACTACATTCTTATCAGAAAAAAAGATCAATTTTGCATGGAAATATTTAGATATGCTAGGATTGGATCCCAATCTCATTATGCACCATCTATCCATTGCTCCTGGAGTAAAACCAATCAAGCAAAAATTGAGAAAGATGCATCCTCATGTTGCACTCTTAGTCAAAGTAGAACTAGAAAAACTCCTAAAAGCTGGATTCATCTGTGTCATAGACTATGCTGAGTGGATCTCTAACATTGTACCTATTTCAAAACCAGATGGTTCAATCAGAGTGTGCACGGACTTTAGAGATGTGAACAGAGCATGCCCTAAGGATGATTTTCCACTGCCTAACATTGATATGATAGTGGACATGACTGGAGGCTATGAAATGTATTCCTTAATGGATGGCTTTTCTGGGTACAACCAAATCAAAATTGCTCCAAAAGATCAAGAGAAAATAGCTTTCACATGTGCGTGGGGAACCTTCTGTTGGAATGTTATGCCATTCGGACTCAAAAATGTTGGAGCTACATATCAAAGAGCAATGACATCTATTTTTCATGATATGATGCATAAAACAATGGAGGATTACGTGGATGATACCTTGGCAAAATCCATGATTAGAACTGAACATCTAACAGACCTGAGCATGATCCTAGACAGAATGGAACAGTTTAGTCTCCGACTAAATCCTAAGAAGTGTGCTTTTGGTGTCACTTCTGGAAAGCTCTTAGGATACATAGTTTCAAAGAAAGGCATTGAAGTTGATCTGGCTAAAGTCAAGGCTATAATAGAGATGCAACCTCCCACAAATATCAGTCAAATGAGGATGTTGCAAGGTAGAGTACAGTCCATCAAGAGATTCATATCACAGTTAGCGGACATATCACAACCTTTCACAAAGACATTACATAAAGGTGTGACCTTTGCATGGAATGAAGACTGTGCAAAGAATTTTGATCATATCAAGAATTATCTCTCGAATCCTCCTATCTTAATGCCTCCTATTTGTGGGAAGCCATTAATATTATATGTCTCCGCAACAGATACATCACTGGGGGCATTGCTAGCACAGCATGATGCGAACAAGAAAGAAAGAGCCATCTACTATATCAGCAGAACTTTAGTGGCCTATGAGAAGAACTACTCAATGATAGAGAAGGCATGTCTAGCTATGATCTTTGCATCACAGAAATTGAGACACTACATGTTAGCTCATACCATGCATCTAGTAGGAAAAATTGATCCACTGAAATACCTACTAAGCAAGGCGGCCCTCACCGGTAGACTAGCTAAATGGGTCATGCTTCTAAGCGAATTTGACATTGAATATGTTGAAAGAAAAGCTATAAAAGGTCAAGTTATTACTGATCAACTAGCAGATGCACCCATGTTTGATGATACACCCATGCAAATGGAATTTCTTGATTCCTCTATCATGCACCTCTCTTCTAGAGCATGGCGGTTATTCTTTGATGGCTCCTACACACAGAATGGATCTGGAGCAGGCATATTGTTCATCACTCCTCAAGGATACTCGATACCCAAAGCATTTAGACTAAAGTTTCCTTGCACAAACAATATTGCTGAATATGAGGCACTTCTCAATGGTATGAAAATGGCAATACAGTGGAGAGTTACAGAGATGCACATCCATGGAGACTCACAACTGGTTATCCACCAAGTCAATGATGTGTACCAAACCAAAGATGAAAAGCTCATTCCTTACAAGAGAATGGTAGATGATTTAAAGAAATACTTCATCTCTATCACATTTGAGCAAATACCTAGAATGGAGAATAAGGCTGCCGATGTAATGGCGACATTATCTACTCTCTTACAGTAGCCCGAACATGAACTACGCTACGAGTTCCTGGTGGAAGCCCTATCCTATCCTGCATATGACTCCCTTGAAACCCGCATGATCTACACTATTGTAGGTTATGACTCATCTCGCTACAAAAATCTATTCTCCTATCTCCACCACCAAATCATCCCTGCATCCTTTAACTGTTTTGAGAAATCAAACCTTATCTAATCCGCATCCCGATATGTCATCATTGGTAATGATCTGTACAAATGAGGTCTAGATGGTACACTGCTTAGATGTTTAGAACGGGAAGAGTCTCAACATGTATTAGAGGAAGTCCACGAGGGTATATGTGGGTCACACTCGAACGGTTTAACGTTAGCTCAAAAACTTATTAGGGCTGGGTACTATTGGCCTAAAATGGAGAAAGAGGCTATTAAATTTGCTAAAAACTGTCAACAGTGTCAAGTACATGGAAACTTGATTCATGCTCCAGGGAGAGATCTAATTCCCTTTACTACACAATGGCCTTTTCAACAATAGGCATTTGATCTCATAGGTGCTATCCATCCGCACTCTTCTAATGGACATACCCATATAATCACAGCTATAGATTATTTTACAAAATGGGTAGAAGTAGTTCCTCTAACACAAGCAATGGGGAAACAGATCTCCATGTTCATCCTGAACCACATCATTTGCAGATATGGGATCCCTCACTCTATAATCACAGATAACGGGGGACAATTCAAAAATAAGGACCTAGATGACTTATGTGCCAAATTCAAGATTACTCAACATTGGTCATCTATCTACTATCCTCAAGGGAATGGACAAGCTAAAGCTTCCAACAAAAATCTCTTGAAAATCTTGCACAGAACAGTGAATAAAATAGGCAGAGACTGGCATCTCATTATCAATCCAGCTCTATGGGCCTACAGAACAAGTATCAGAACACCTACTGGGGCTACACCTTTCGCTTTAGTTTATGGGTCTGAAGCGGTACTGCCTATTGAGGTTGAAATCCCATCACTCAGAATCAGAATGCATGGACTTGTCACTGATGAAGACTACAGAGTGTCTAGGTTACAAGAACTTGAATTACTAGATGAACGCAGGCAAGCAGCGTATGATCATCTCAGAGTGTATCAGAAAAGAATGTCTAGAGGCTACAACAAGAAAGTTAGACATAGAGAATTTCAGGTTGGTGATCTAGTGTTGAGAGAAAATCCTAAAAATTAATCACATCGAGAATGCAAGGGGAAGTTCGAACCCAATTGGCTGAGTCCCTTTGTTATCACTGCTACTTTTGGCTCTGGTGCCTATCAACTCTCAACGACTGAAGGAGAAAAGCTCCGAGAACCAATCAACGTTCTCCATCTGAAGAAATTCTATGCCTAAGGCATTCAGCCTATGGTTAAATATCCTGAAAAAATCCTAAAAATCAGAAAAAGTCCTGAAAAAATGAACATCTTGGTGAAAACCTAGCAATAGGTGCCTTGATGATTCAAAAAAAAATCAAAAAAATTCAAAAATTCAAAAAAAAAAAAAAATATCAAAAATTCAAAAAAAAAATTTTAAAAATGAAAAATACAAAAAAAAAAGTGCCTTGGTGAAAACTTGGAAACAGGCGCCTTGGTAGCAAAAATAGAATCTCTGCCAAGATGGTGAAAACCCAGCAAACGGGCGCCACTTGTTCCAAAATGCTCCATCTATCAGCACAATCTTGGTCTTTCCCAACTTTCAGTCTTGCTTTAGTTTGTACATATCTCCCGGTTTGTTTCTGCATATCCTGGTTTCAATAAGTCGGTCTGTACACCAATCAGCTCAAGCGTCTATATCCTATCAATGTTCAAATTTGGGGGCAATCAATGTCATATCCTATGGTCTCCCATGTATCTTAGATATTTCCTATCCAGTCAGAGTCCTTTGAAGCTTCTAGTTGAGTCTATCTGTCTGTCTCGTCTCCAGAAAGGATTTTGCATCTACAACAATCAAACATCAAAACTCAACTGAAAACAATTTGTGCTTTTCATGCTTTTATCTCCTTGTATGCTTGCTGATCCACATTGAGATTTTTGCATATTGTGTCCCTTCGAGCTCTTCGATGATGTCCTTTACAGGATTTAGAGGGTGATGACTGGGGGCATAATCTTTTCTTTGTCTTCTGCTTATATGTGAAAATCTAACAACTTTGGAAATTCTTGATTGAAATGGTGTCCGACTGTAAGAGCCTCTATCTCGAATTGGATGGCCATGCGTACCTCGACCATTGATACCCGAAAAATTCAAGGACGTTTGATCTAACTATTATCTTTTTAAAGTAAATTCTTTCTCCTACTGTGAAACGCGATCTTGCCTAAGGAGGTGAACAATAAAGGGTCACTACGGGTAATTCACACTAGATTTAGAATGATCTTTTGATTGTTTGATGTGTATGTTAAACGCAAGGTGTACTCAGGTCATCATGACGTTTATGTTTTGATGCTTGTACAAATTACTATATCAAAATGGACATGATATTCAGGTCATCCTAGCGTTTGTGCCTTGGTGCTTATATCTAATCTAACATTTCGAATACAAATCAATATTCATATGTCCATGGTTGTATAACCAGTGAGTGTTGTATTGATTCTTGCGCATACAAATCAATATTCATATGTCTATGGTTTCATGGCTAGTGGGCATTGTATTGATTTATCTGGTTACCTAAAAGTTCAATGATGATAACAAATCAACACATGATCAGTGACTAGGTCCTAGGTCTTAGGTTGCATTTCATCTTGCATGTCTCTTTGCATTTTGCATGTTTGCATGATCTCACAATGGCTAAATAAACTTCGAAGCTTAAATGATTCTCCACTCGCATCTTCCAAACTAATAAGAGCTGAATCCCACACGAAGGTTCCTCCAATGAAATAGCAAGTAGAATCCTTTTTCGGGATCAAAATCAAAATCTGAGATCATTCATATTGTCAACTACTCGCATAATCAACCTTCAATCATAGTAGAAATCTATTTTTCAACTTAACTGATTATCTTACATCAAACTATCAAAATTTCAACTTGGTCAACTATGGTCAACTCATGATCAAACCTAGTCAACCTTAGTCTCCAAGACCTCTAAACGATGTAGAATGCATTCACCGGACGTGTTTAACCACTTCTCAAATCAATTAACATGCTTCTAAACTCTCAACACTGACTTTTCTTGTCAGATTTCAATTTTAATCCCGAAGGGGGCATGGTATTGCATATCATTCAAAGTCTGTAATCAAATTAGAAATCAATATCTTTCATCAGTAATCAAAACAATAATCACGTCTAATTACTGATTCATCAAAAAGACCTTATCGCTCGGGGCAAATCTACCATCACTTGGGGCATATCAGATTCATCAAGATCCATATCAATCTGGTATTCTCCTAATCTTGTAAACTATATCAGTTTTTGCACCCATCGGTTCATCAGTGTTCTTCCCTTGGTTCTTTGGCAACTGAAGGATTCAGATGTGATACCTGCTAGTTCTGCTAAGACAATCGAGTCTAGAATGGGTCACTCACTTCTTATCAATCCTAAGGTTCAGAATCAGGTATTTTGACACTTTTTCAAAATTCACAGTTCATCGCTGCTATAGTGAACATTATCTTTGGTCATTAAGGACCTATTATCTTCATATCAAATCAATATCAATCAGCTTCTGTCTCATATCAATTATCAATTTCGCATCAGTTTCATATCTCTATCAAACACAGACTTTCTTTGAACCACTGCGCTTCGCACAGTAATTTAAAGAGGGGCAAAATGTAATACCCCAAAAATGGGCTATAAGTTCATTAATCTCCTACATCTTCAATTCGAACAAAATCGACATCAAAGTCCTAATCTAAGGCACATCTAAACATCATCGAATCATAATTGATTATCTTAAAATCTGCATCAGAGAATATTCCTAGTAATATTCCTAATTATCGTAATTATCTTTAATTTAATGATTATTTGGCAATAAATCACATTTATCCTAAAATTTGATTAATTGAATATTTTCATATTTAATTAATTAGATTTAATATTTGCCACTTAATTGTTTAATTAAATTTAATTGTATCTATTATTAATTGTGTTATTTAATTTTAACAATAAATCAAAATTCTTATGAATAATTGATTAAATTCTTATTTAATTAATTAAAGCATGTTGTCATTATTTAATAATATAATTTTTAATAAAAGTTTGATAAAATAGTTAATTAACCCATAAATTAATGATTTTATTTCAAAAAGCAGTTAAGTTGAGAATAAATCACTTTATTATTAAATTAATTCATAAATAAAACATGCACAATCATAAAAGCAGACAATTGTCAATTATCAATTAAATCTAAACTCTATTTTGAGTTAAAACTTAGCTTTTGCATATTTTTGTGAGTTAATTATCCTTTATTTAAAAATAACTCAAAACTCAACCTGAGTTATTTGAGTGATTTATGGCTTTTTTCTCATGCACCTCCAAAGCCTTGGATTTCTATAAAAACAAGGCTCGGCTCTTCATAATTCATCTCATATTTTTGCACAATCACGCTAGAGAATTGGAGGCTGAGGAATCAACTTGCGAATTCAAAGCTTTGTGAGATCAATTTCAATTGCATAGCTTTTATATCTTAGCATAGAATTTCATAGTTTTCATATCATTGTTAGATCATTTAGCATCCATAGCATATCAGTTTATCATTCTTATTGCATAGAAAATTCAAAAAAATAGCTTAATTGCATTCAATTTCATATCCATCTTTTGCATTCAAATCCTTCATTTAGGTGTTGTCTAGGTCACTGATCTCGATTGCAATCTGAGAACATCAATCTCGCACCTATTAGAAGGCAGTAAATCGCTTGGTTAGATTAGATTTCAATTTTGCACGATTTTGATTATCACTAACCTCTAATGTTTTACTGAAATGTTGTGTCTACAGATCAGGTACAATTTTCACACACACATAAAGGAAGGAATATTTTTCCAATTTGTATTGATGATATGTGATGCGGTATGCATGAAGTGAAGAAAAGAGCTAAGCATGAGAGCGAAATTGTGAAGGAAGACATGCGAAGTACAGAGATCTAAAATTGAGATCTGATGTAGCAATGAGTGCGGTTTGGCACAGTCAGAGAAGAGATAACATATTATTCTATTGAATAATGAAAAGATTATTTAGACAGTGAGTTCAGTGATCTTACCTTGAAGCTGTTTGGGCAGTGGCTCCTTCTGTCTTCCATAACTCTTAACAGGACTAGAATCTTTTAACAGGGATTCAAAATCTCCTAACAGGGATTTATATGTACTGAATGCATTTCATAAGACTCCTAAAAGAGTACATCCTTTCACAAGGAATATTCATATTAGTGCATCTTTTGTGGGCATCATTCCCACTGGGGTTTACTCTTTGATCAAGAGGTTCCCTAGTCAACATATATTGTGTTATTGTGTAATTGTGTATGAATATCTTTCTATGGTTGGTAATTATATTGCTTACATGTTTTAATATTGTTGAAGATGATAAAAGTTATAATTATCAGATAATTGATTCACCCCCCCCCCCCCCTCTCAGTTATCTTGGTGGACTTTACTTTCTAACAATTGGTATTAGAGCAACAGGTCCTTGAAAGAGAAGTTTAATAGCTTAAGGAGATCCAAGGCAAATTTCAGGAAAGAAAGCCCTAAGTTTGATGGAGTAAATTTCGACAGTTGGAAAGAAAAGATGAAGACACATCTACTATGTTTAGGACCAAGTTATTAGTTGACTACAAAGAATGATAAGACTAACATTGAAGAAGATGATCTTGAGACATGCTCTAATGATGAGAGAGATCTATTCATGTGTTACATACTTGTAAGAGAAGCACTTTTGACAGCACTTCTGGAAAATGAATATAGTCAGGTAAAATGTTTGAAAAAGTCTCATGAAATTTGGAAAGCTTTGCACTCTACTTTTGAAGGTGATGAACATGCGAAAAGAGTTAGATTACATAATTGGATATGTGCATTTCAAGATATAAGAATGTTGGAAGATGAATCTGTTAGAAGCTATATTGGTAGAATGTCAGAAATTGTTGCAGGGATAAAATCTTGTGGAGGAACAAAGACAGAGAATGAAGTGATATGGAAAATTCTGAAGACATTGACTCTTGTATTTAAGCAAACAACACAAATGATTGAACAAGTTATACCTTGTACTATGAACTTTACAAGAGAGACTCTTCTTGGAAGATTGGACGAAGGAGAGATGTGTACACACTAAAATGGTGCACTTCTATGGATCATTACATTCAAGAACACTCAAGAATGAGGTCTCAAAAATTGATCCATAGCTCCCTAGACATGGAGTGCAAGGGTTTTAAGAATGCTCTCAGCTAGAGCTATTTAGCCTATAACCTTGCTAGTAAACCATGCAATAGGAGATTCAATGAAGACAAGGGCAAGAATGCCAATATCCTCAAGAATCAAGAATGAAAATGCAATGCAACTATACTAGAAATGGAAATGTAAGCTAAGCTATGAAAGGAAATATGAAAGTGTTACAACCCAAGCTAATTAATCTATGTGAGCTAATCTAGAGCATAGAAATGAAGCTAATCTAAGAAAGCATAAATATGAAGCTAAGCTAAGAATGTAAGAATGAGCTATGGAATGCAAGAATGAGATGTAGATGCTAAGAATGCTCCAAATCTTCAAAAAGCTCCAAAGTGACCTAGAAATCCTACAGCATAAAGTTAGCATAAAAAGTTGGGGATCTAGAATGAAGAAGGGAGCTCTCCTTTTATAAGAAATGAAAAGGAATGGACCATGGGGATTAAGAGGCAAAAGATTTAATTAATGGTGGAGCTTGGAAGAGGAGCAATTCATGTGCACAAGTATCCTCCAATAGGAAAATAAGAGTTGACTTTTTTGTCCATATGAGACAAAAAGTGTTTTTTCCCTTTTTATAAAATAAGAATAATGCTTTATTTGTGCAACTTAGGATAAGAGGAAAAGTGGGGGCTTTTTATTTAATAAAAGGGGAGGAAATATTCCTTTTAATTAAATAAAGACTTAGGATAAGATGGTTAGCCCATAGAAAATAATCGAATAAATGATAGAACAAGGATTTGATCAAGAATAAGCAATTAGTGATTTAGCAAAAGGGGCTAATAGTCTAGATGACCATTTTTAGGTGTATACAAGATGAACCTGAGGTTATCAGGAGACTTGCCTAGAATGGAGACAGCATTCAGTGCTCTTATTATTCGCCCTACATTGTCAAGAAGCATCAGTGTGAGCGGAGATTATGCTGGCAGCAGCAGATCCAAAAATGAAGAAGACAAGAAGATTGAAGAATGTATTCCCTTGCTTGTGAAAAGAGAACCAAATGGTAAGAAAATTTTTAAATGTTGGACTTGTCAAGAATATGGTCATTTTGCATCTAAATGTCCTAAGAGATTTAAGAAGTATAGAAATAATTTCAAGCCTAAAAGATCTAAGGAATGTTATTATGCTAATGATGAAGACCTTGAAGCTAGTATTGAAAGAACTTTAAGTGAAAGTGATACTGAGAATAATGATGAAATAGGATTTGTAGCAATTAAAGAATAAAATTTTGAAACTAATGTTAAGGAAGAAAAAGCCTTAGTTTCCCCAGTTGAAAAGAAAATTGATTGGATTATAGATAGTGGTTGTTCACATCATATGACTGGAGATATGAAAAAGTTCATAAAGTTTAACAATTATGATGGAGGAGTTGTTAGAGTTGGTAACAATGCACCTTGTTTGATTAAAGGTATAGGATCTATTACTCTTGATGGAAAGACTAATATTGATAATGTTTACTTTGTGGATGGATTGAAACATAATCTTTTGAGTGTTGGATAGTTAGTTGATAGGGGATATCAAGTTTGGTTTACTGAGAAAACTTGTGTGATAAAGGATAAAGATGGAAATCTAATTGGAACTGGATCTAGAACCAGAGGTAATGTATTTCAGTTAAATCCTACTGAGATGACATGTTTGATTACTAAGATTGATGATAGTTGGTTATGGCATAGAAGGTTTTGTCATATAAACTTTGATATTATTGTGAAAGTGAGTACTACACTTGCAGTAAGGGATTTGCCTAAAATTATGAATCCTACTAACATGATTTGCAAAGAATGTGTGATGGCTAAGTAGAAGAGAAGTTCATTTTCTAGTAAGAAATTCACATCGGCAGAGAAGTTGGAGATTGTTCATACAGACTTGAGCGGTCCTACCAGGACTAGAGGATTCTATGGAGAAAGGTATTTTATGATTATTGTTGATGATTTTACAAGAATGATGTGGATTGCATTTCTGAAAGAAAAATTTGAAGCATGTGATAAGTTTAAGATCATTAAGAATAAAGTTGAGAATGAATCTGGAATGAAGATTAAATGTTTGAGATCTGATAGAGGTGGTGAATTTACTTCTAGAGAGTTTAGCACTTTTTGTGAAGTGAATGGTATTAAGAGATAGTTTCAGCCCCTAGAACACCTAAACAAAATGGTATTGCAGAAAGAAGAAACAGATCAGTGACTGAAGCAACAAGAGCTATGTTATTTGAGAATAATTTAGCGAAGACATTTTGGAGAGAAGTAGTGAATACAACAGTATATACAATGAACAAAGTACAAATCAAAGAAAACACAAACAAGACACATTATTAATTATGGTTTGGACATGCACCCTCAGTTAAGTATTTTAGAATTTTTGGAAGCAAATGT
Organism: Chamaecyparis obtusa; assembly: GCA_027943335.1. Classification (NCBI taxonomy): domain Eukaryota; kingdom Viridiplantae; phylum Streptophyta; class Pinopsida; order Cupressales; family Cupressaceae; genus Chamaecyparis; species Chamaecyparis obtusa. The sequence goes on from BSBK01006848.1 coordinate 3,875,728, forward strand.
TATATAAAGAGAGATGATGATATTGGAAAGTTTGATCCTAGAAGTGATGAAGGTATTTTTCTTGGATATTCTTTGAAGAGCAAAGTATATAGATGTTACAATAAGAGAACTAAAATTATTGTTGAGAGCGCAAATGTTAAAGTTGATGAAAAGTTCAAAATTCAAGAAAGAATGCTTGATTATGAATCTAATGAAGAAGCTCATCCTAAGCCTAACACTGAAACTACTAAATTATTCTATGAGACTGACAACGAATTGTTGAATGAGAATCATGTTGAAGAAACCAGAGAGGAATCTAGAGAAGAATCTACAATTGAAGCAAGATCTGAGACTGACACTGAACAAGTATTATCAAGACATCATCATGTTGAATAAGTTATTGGAAGTCTGGACAGAGGAGTTCTGACTCAGAATAAGGTACATTTATATTTGATTTGTCAAATTGAACCTAAATCTACTACCGAAGCTTGTGATGAACATTGGATTAATGCTATGAGAGAAGAACTAGATCAGATAGAAAAGAACAAGACATGGGAATTGGTCCCTAGACCTAAAGACAAGAATGTGATTAGAACTAAGTGGGTATTCGGAAACAAGATGAATGAACAAGGAGAAGTTGTAAGAAACAAAGAAAGATTGGTATGTAAGGGATACTCACAGCAAGAAGGAATTGACTATGAAGAAACTTTTTCACGAGTAGCAAGAATTGAAGCAGTAAGAATGTTTTTGACCTATGCAGCTTTTAAGAAATTCAAAGTGTATCAGATGGATGTGAAGTCAGCATTTCTGAATAGAGAATTAGAAGAAGTCTACATTGAGCAGCCTGAAGGTTTTACTTTGAGTCAAGAAGGAGACATGGTATGTAAATTGAAGAAAGCACTATATGGACTAAAGCAAGCACCTAGAACTTGGTATGCAAGACTGGATAAGTATTCGTTAAAGTTAGGATTTGCTAAAGGAACAGCTGATAGCAATCTGTACACAAAATAAATTGAAAATGGTTTGTTGATTATAGTTATTTTTGTTGATGACATTATTTTTGGAGAAGATGAAGCTAGTGACAAATTTGCTGATGAAATGAAGATTGAATTTGAAATGAGTATGATTGGTGAGATGAAATACTTTTGAGGATTACAAATAACACAAAACAATGATGGTATCTTTGTAAGTCAGACAAAGTACTTGAATGATTTGCTGAAAAGATTTGGAATGGAGGATTGTAAACCAGTTGGAACACCTATGGTAACCGGACATAAGTTATCTAGCACAGATGAAACATCGGCAATTGAGCAGAAGAAATACAGATCAATGATTGGAGGATTGCAGTATTTGACACACACAAGATTGGATAGAGCACATTTAGTTAGAATTGTAGCAAGATTTCAAGCTGAACCTAGAGAATCACAATATGCAACAGTAAAGAGGATACTGAGATATTTAAGAGGTACACTGGACTATGGATTGTGGTACGAAAAATTTGATGATTTTACCCTATGTGCATATATAGATGCTGATTGGGGAGGCAGTGTTGATGATAAGAAAAGCACCAATGGAGGAGCATTTTTCTTTGGAGGAAGATTAGTTTCTTGGCTAAGCAAGAAGCAGAATTGTATTTCACAAAGCACAGCAGAAGCAGAGTATGTAGCAGCAGCAAACAATTGTAACCAGATAATTTGGATGAAGCAGATGTTTAAGGATATTGGAATTAAATTTGTTGAACGTGTTGTTATACATTGTGACAACACCAGTACATTTAGTATGTCTAAGAATTATGTACTACATTCTAAGAAAACATATAGAGATCAAGTATCATGTTGTAAGAGAGAAATTTGCTGAGAAAGAAGTCAAACTCGAGTACATAAGCACAAAGGAACAAATAGCAGACATATTTACAAAGCCTTTTCCTAAGGATACATTTGAGTATCTGAGAGGTATGCTTGGGGTTATGCCTGAGCCTACTTTTGAGTAGTGATGCAGTTGGTTGCATCCGTCCAGTAATATATGAGCCCTATCTTTCTTCTGGACTGGATGTTGGTACTTCTTCTATGGGGGAGTATGTGTATCTGAGCTGAATCATGAGGACTCTAGTAAATGTATTTTTCTTCTGAATAGTGTCTTTTGACATTGAGATGTTGTTGACATAGTAATGAAATTTGTTTCATTGATGTCAATGGGGGAGAAGTATGCATGAAAAATAATATAAGAGAACTGAACAAGATAACGAAGCAAGATTTGATTGATGAAGAGGATTTGAAGAAGTAGTGTTGTTGTTGCCCTAATTTTCCTTCCATTCAAATTTGGCCCTGGTTTTTATGTCAGACCTTCATCTCCTCAATCCTACGAGGAACTCCAAAAAATTTCATAGCTTTATCTACTTCACTCTGTTCTCTGCAACTTTTTCTAGGTCCCTGGCTAGGTGAAAAGTCCTTAAAAAATTCATAAAACTAGTCGTTATAGGCCAAACCCTCAAAAAAACCCTAAGCCCTATTATAATTCTTTGTTACTTTATCGGCCACTTAGATCCCCAAAATGCATGTGCATTTTAATTCCTTCAGTCACCAAATCTCTGATTCTGGTGGTCAAAGCCCTAACATTTAGCGATCTGGCGAGCAGTTACCTTTTGAGTTGGCAGTCTCTGCTTAGCGGCTAAAGTCAAGTTTCTACATCTGACGGTTGTCGCATGATCTCATGGCCTTAGAAGATTTCATGAGATCTTGTGATGACCGTCAATCTTCCTATCTACAAAGTTTGGTTGTCAGTGGGTCCGGCCACGTTGTCCAAGCTGTACACCTTTGATTGGTTAAAGACTTTTGATTCAGCACCATGTCAGCGCAGGCCCGGCGGTTGTCAATCGATGATGATCTAACGGCTAGCGCATGATCTGAAGGAGCTTTTCAAACACATGAGATCATGTGCCTACCATCGATCTTACTTTATCTCTGAGCTCTGTCAAGTGGGTCCTCGGTTTCTGACATGCTCATTCATCATTGGTTGGCCAAACGATAGCTTGGATGTGTCAGTGGGATTGTGTCAGAAGGTCTACGGATGTGTCAGAAAGGCAAAGATCTATGGTGGTCGTATGATCTCATAGAATCTTCTGACCACATGAGATCATGCGACAACTATCCGATTGGAATCTAGTGGGTCGTGGGTCCAATGTGCTACCTGGCACTGACATGCTTGCATTTGATTGGCTACAATGTGATGACGGGGATTTGTCAGAAGATATGATGTGTCGTGGGGTCCCGGTCTAATAAGGATCTATAGTCAGCACATGTTCTGAAGGAATATTCGAAGGGTATGAGATCATGCGCCTGCCGTTAGATTAGAATCTAGTTCAAGTGGGTCTGATGTCAGAGAAGTGCCGAGGTGTATGCCTACAAAGCGGTCAGAGAAAATAAAAGAGTGACAAGTGGCAAGTCTGGGCCCGGGGTTTAAAGATTTCTTCGTGACTTAAGAAGACAAAAATCAAGTGGGTCCAAGCTGGTAAATATGCCAACGTGCTAAAGTTTCATTGGTCCTTGTATTGCTAATATGGACTTGGACTTTTCAAAGGGTTTTATAACTGTTGTCGTGTATCGTGGTCATCCATCTACCGAGAAGGATTATGCATTGATGGTTGTGTTTTAATTTCTGACCTACTAGCCATTAACGTTTAAATTCAAATTTCCTGTGAAGTTTTTGTTAGGGTTTTTCTCTTTTTGGCCATGCACGACATCGGTTAGCTCAGGAATTATATTTTTAGGATGGTTATGGTTGTGAGGATGATAGAAGTGACTATTGGTCGGTGTCTGCAGGGTCCTTTGTCGCGTTTTCACGATAGGAGGTGCTAGAAAGAGTTGGCGCCACCTTTTGAATGGTACTGTTACCCAAGGAAATAAGATCAGATTGTGAGCCTTCATGGCTTAGTGGAGTTGTAGGTGGGTAGATGAGTCGAGGTTGTTGTGTCTGCAAGTGAGTTTAGTACACCAGGATCAACACGCAAAGAAGGATATGCTCTGATCAGCCAGACATTCTCAGAATTTGATGATGGGTCATCAGTACAACTAGGGTTTGATTATTATATTGTAAAATCTTGTAACCCTAGTTAGGTTAATTTTTTACTCCTTCCTGCGTGCAGTGAGAGGTATATAGTTATTTTTGGGAGCCTTAGTGCTCAGAGTTAGACAATTGTAAAAAGAAATTCATCTTTCTTAAGAGTTATCTGTGGCATTTTCTCTACCCTCTCACTTCTACAGTTGTGTTCTTTCATTGATAATTCAAACATTACAGAGGTATTTTGTGACAATTCTTCATGTCCCTATGCTTCCTTGTTTGGATCATCTCTTAATGAATTGAAGTCTATGCATGTTTTCAATGACAACTTAGGGTTCCTGATCCCTCTTACTTTCTGTAATTGTGTGTGTTATTGTGTTTGATCTGATTTAGATATTTTTGTGGGTATACTTCAGCCCCCTAACAGTCTTGTCTCAATCCTACACCGAGTTGCAGAAGTGAATGTTTGTTTGCGGGTCATAAGTTGTGTCTTATGTTCAGGCCCTCCTGTGAAACACTTATGCAAGCCTATTCAGTAAGTTGTGCCCTACTAGACCTAAGTCTTTCATTGAGTCTATCCCTCTATGCTGCAATTCATACCCTAATTTTGGCGTATCACCTAGTAGGTAGTTTGCTTTCATTCATTTCCCTTTCCAAGCATTCCTTCTATCCCTTTCCCTCAAAAGTTTTACTTTCATGTCTAGAAGCAAATTAAGGTGATTATCCAAGAGGAACCAGCCTAGAACCTGGAGGTCTCATCTCAGTTAGCATAGGTCCCATGACCTGTAGATGATTCTCATGTTATACTAGGTTATCAAGACTACGAGAGCTTGAAACAAGGGTGCAAACTTAGTGTATAACAGTTGCAGTATTAGATTTTTGAAACATTGGATGTTTTTCATCTATGTTGCCATCAATGCTAATGGGGGAGATTGTTAGGAATGAATGCTAAAGTGTTTGGCACCCATTCTATAGCAGTTATTGTTGCATTCATGACTATGATTGTCATTGATGTCAACACAGTGTTTTACCGAAGACTTGTAGAGAAGCAGATAGTTTTTTGATTAGTGCACATGGTATATTGCATTTGGAGCTATGTGACATTGAGGATATACTCCTTGATATTTTATATGTCTATGGTTAAGAGTGTGGATAGTAATTCTTTTATTCATGAAAGTTATGATCATTTTGGTGGAAGTAGTATTCAGGCAGTGTTCCTGAGTAGCGGTTTTTGGAAATCGGATGATATCTCCTAATCAAGATGGAATCTGGCTTTGTGCAATTAAAGGGAAGTTAGAGGCACATTGATAGTGATGTGGATGATAGTGCAAACTTTGAATTCACACGAGTGAAGATTTATTGTATTTGGAAGCTGACATTTTTATGTAATTTTGGTGTAGCATGTGGAATCTTTTATTTTGTAATTGTATGCCGACTCATTTGTAATTATTTGAGTGTGGTATAAAGGAAGGAATGTTTTTTCTTTTTTGTAGTGATGATATGTGATGCGGTATGCATGAAGTGAAGAAAAGAGCTAAGTATGAGAGCGAAATTGTGAAGGAAGACATGCGAAGTACAAAGATCTGAAATTGAGATCTGATGTAGTAGTGAGTGCGGTTTGGCATAGTCAGAGAAGAAGTAACATATTATTCTATTGAATAATGCAAAGATTATTTAGACAGTGAGTTCAGTGATCTTACCCTGAAACTATTTGTGTAGTGGGTCCTTCTATCTTCCATAACTCTTAACATGGTTAGAATCTTTTAACAAGGATTCAAAATCTCCTAACAAGGATTTATATGTACTGAATGTATTTCATAAGACTCCTAACAGAGTCCATCCTTTCACAAGGAATATTCATATTAGTGCATCTTTTGTGGGCATCATTCCCACCATGGTTTACTCTTTGATCAAGAGGTTCCCTAGTCAACATATCTTGTGTTATTGTGTAATTGTGTATGAATATCTTTCTATGGTTGGTAATTATATTGCTTACATGGTTTAATACTGTTGAAGATGATAAAAGTTATAATTATCAGATAACTGATTCACCCCCCCCCCCTCTCAGTTACCTTGGTGGACTTTACTTTCTAACAATATGAACCTATTAGGACCTAATATGACCTATTAGGACCCAATTAGACCCATTAGGACCTTTGTATACCTATTAGGACCTATTTATACCTATTAGTCCACCTAATTAGACTTAATTAGACTAATTAGGACCTAATTAGACTTAATTAGACTAATTAGGACCTAATTAGACTTAATTCGACCAATTAGGACCTATTAGGACCTAATTAGACCTATTAGCACCAATTATGACCCAATTAGACCCATTAGGACCCAATTAGATCCATTAGGACCTCTTTATACCTATTAGGACCTATTTATACCTATTAGGACCTAATTAGACTTAATTAGACCAATTAGGACCTATTAGTTACACTTTGATGCCTAATTAGACCTAGTTGGACCTATTAGAACCTATTAGGACCTATTAGAACCTATTAGGGCCTATTAGGATCTATTAGAACCTATTAGAACCAATTAGTTACACTTTGATGCGTAATTAGAACCTATTAGGACCTAATAGGACCCAATTATATACCTAAAATGACTTAATTAGACCTAACTTCATTCGAAAGTTTTCAACCTTCTAAAGTTGGAGAAGGGTCATCACAATCTCAACAAGCCCAACCTTCAAAAGTTGGAGAAGTGCCATCACATGATCCATAAGCACAACCTTCTGAAGATGGTGAAGGGTCATCGCAAGCTCAACAAGCACAACTTTTAGAATATCAAACAAGTTCACATCTCTCTCTCTCTCTCTCTCTCTGACTCTCTCAATTTACTTTTCTTAAAGATGAGTTAAAAGAGCCATTAAAATTGTTGGGTGTAGATGCAAGTTTGAAAAAGTTAAAATCGTGTTATGTACAAAAATATATTGTTGACAGTGTTAAGGAAGGTTTTAATTCCATTGGAAAAACCACTAGATCTATAGATAGGTCCATTTCAAGAAGAGTAATACTGACATCTATTTTAAATAAAAACATGTCCCAAAGAAGACAAAATTCTTCACTTTCATCTCATATCGGGTATAGTAGGAAGACAATGACACATTATTTGAAAAGAAGAATCAATTTGGATGATACTACATTGGAAGGTAATTGGGCACTAATGTGTAGAACTCCTCAGTCTGATAGGATTAATGAAATAGTTAGGAACTTAGTTATGATATTTTGGACTGATCATATTCATCCTATCTCTTCATCCAATGACAGGACGTGGCATTCGTAAGTGGAGACTTGATACTGATGACCATGAGAGAATATTTAATGTTATTCAAGAGAGAGATTATCCACTTGATGCGGACTAAATCACGCATGAAATATGATTTGTCACGGGCGAGACCGGAGGTTTTCTTAGCTCCATCCTTTTCTACTGGTGCCCATAGTGAATGGAGCAATTTTTAAAAATTTATAATATATCTAAAAAATGTCTTACTTGGATATGATTTATTAATTATCTACCTAAATATGAATATGTATTGAATGCATGTCACAATTTACTTCATTAAATCAAATCTCTAAGTTGATTAATTCTAGGTCATGTGGATACAAGTACTCTAACTTTGGAATATGAATGTGTACATTGAATTTGCATGTTACATTAGGACACGTGTTTTAAATATAAAATCTACTTGAAGTACAACAACATTAAATTAAAAAGTACGTGCAACTATTATCAAATGTACATTTAAATATAAGTAAGATTCAATCAAACATAGGTCTCAATTATATAGCTCACGTGTCAAACTTACATTATTCATAAACATGTAATTAAACATCATTCATGTGTTGAATCAAACACATGTACATATATTTAAAACATAAAATTCATATATAATCCAACATGTACACATGTATTTAAATTAAACACATGTAATCTATTGAAAGTATTGAATTTACATTTATAAATTTAAAAACACAAAGATTGAATTTACTTATATAAAAATCACATGAACTCGTGTAGAATCAAACATGTACATGTATAAATTGAAAAAACATAGATTGAAAGTATGTACAAGTTCATCACACATGCACACGTATAGAGTGAAAGTATATAACATCCAAGAAACAACAATCATAGATCAAGTACTGTAAACATGAAACATATGGACCAATCATGTGTCAAACATTTTATCAAAAGGGTCTAGAAATGAAATATAATATCAAACATGTCAATCGATTGTAGAGTCTAGAAATGAAATATAACATCAAACACATGTGAATATATATGTAATATGTAATATGTCTAAATCAAATATGAAAGTGCCTAAGACTCATCATGACGACTCCTCACTAAGCGGTCAAACCCAAAGTGACTATCATGTTGTGAAGGATGTGCAGATTCCTATAGAGAAAGAGATATATAAATTAATATATAAACATTGTACACATCTTAAGTTTGATAAAATATTGTACAAGAAAACATGTTATAAAGTGTGTAAACACAATACATGTACATACATCAATAAATTAAAAACTCACATGTCCACTGATGTCATCATTGAGTGAGTCCCAACGACGTACACGATCAGTGTTTAAAGGAGTAACAAGAGGCATATCCTGGTAGACAAAAAATATATCATATATATACATGTACATATATATAAATTGATTAAAATTTTGAAAATAAATAAGTTAAATTATAACATTATATATATATATATATATATATATATATATATATATATATATATATATATATATATATATATATATATATATATATATATATATATATATATATATATATATATATATAATCTAATTTATACCTATGTAGGTGGTGGCACTTGATAGTACTCAGACTCCCTAGCCTCGATCCTATCAACCAAGATATCAAGATTTTGTTGCATCTAGTCTAAGCTCAACTATACATCTGCAACATGAGTAGACTGCACATGTCTCTCTAATGATGAATGTAATGAACTAACCAAATGAGATGGCATGGAAGTCATATCATCATGTGTCAGCAAATCTAGGTAACTCACAGTGGTCATGGTGATGTCAATATCATCAAGGCCAACATCAAAGAACTGGTGCCCTACACTGACTGAAGGGTTTGTACGTTGTGTCTCTCCCTATGCAGCAATAGAGTGGTCGATCGGTGGATCCTCACAAGCACTTCCACTATGGCCATGGTCTAGGTGAGAAGGATGTGGTTGGGCGTATCTGACAGTACCCACACGAGATCTAACATCTGATATGGGGATATCATGCTCAACTGTTATAAATGCATATGCATCCAACAAATCCTCAGCCAAACTAGTCAATATGACCCATGTCATCTCTTTTGTAAGTCCCTATAGGCTAGAAAGTGAAGGGATGCCTATTGCACTATACATGTCATGTGTGGTCCTGTTAGAGGGTGCTCCACCTAATGATCTAGAGTGTCATCGAGACATCAAGTATTGACCAACCTAATCACTAGATATGGATGTGATAGTTGCTGCAATGTCCCTCACACTATCAATTGCACCTCAAAGTTGGGTGCTATGAATAACATCATTTGCAACATGACCCAATGAAGGAGCTATAACAGGTACCCTCTGACCAGCAATAGCCATGTGTATCGGCCTCTGCCAATCAACTCGACGAAAAGTGTCTCTATCAACAAGTCTGACACACCCTTGTCCTAGACGTGCTGGAAAATCAGTGTAATTAACAACCCTCCTTAAACAAACCTCGACAAAAATATGTTGAACAAAGTACAATAGAATCTGGTCATTATTTGGATAACGACCTTGGGCAGCTAAAAATCATGGGTATATCAATCATAATATAGCAGGGTCTTGACACCCAGTAACCTGATATCCCTTCACATACTATAAATCCACATAAGATGGGAAAGATTCCCTTTTCAGAGTCTCTTTAGGCACTAAAGCCTGTACCTCCTTAAGAGAAAGACCAGAGCCAACCTCTTGTATCTTCCTCTCAAGTATGGCCTTTATAACATATGGGGCATAGGGAGTGGTACCATGAATGTCATCTCTAATGCTAATCAAGCTAGTAAGTATGGATTGACATGTGCTCTTATAGATACTAGAGCTAGTCTGATTATTTATGAAATCTTGCAACCGTTCAATTTCTCTATTAGTCCATGCAAATAGTTTCACGGGGAGAATCGATGGATTTGTCATGTATGATGTGTAATAATATGTTTGATAGATCTGTATATGTATACCTAAAAGATTTTATTTACAGTCAAATGAAGTCTACATATATACATTTTCCTAATTTAATTGAAAATAAAATTAAAGTATGCACATTTCGCTACATTATTTCAAAGTAAAATCAATTACATAAATTATATTTAAATGTAAATAAACATGCACTGTATATATGTACACACATGCATATATACATGTGCACATATATATGTACGCATATATATACATATGTATGTACACATATATACATGAATATATACATGAATATATACATACACATACATATATATGACATATATGTACACATGTATATATATACATGTACACATACATATAAATGACATGTATACATGTACATATGTATGACATGTATGCATGTCATATATATATATATATATATATATATATATATATGACATGTCATACATATGTACATGTACATATGTACATTTATATATGTACATGTATATGGATATATGACATGTATATATATGGCATATATATGACATATACATGTACATACACACACATATATATGATATATATATATATATATATACACACATGTATATATACATGTACACATATATATGACATGTATACATGTATATATGTACATACACATACATATAATATATATGTATACATGTATATATGTACATACACATACATATATATGACATGTATATGTATATATATATACACACATATATATGACATGTATATGTATATACACATACATATACATGACATATATATGTATATACATGTATACATATATATACATGTCATACATATGTATGTGTATGTACATATGTATGTATACATGTCATATATATGTATGTGTATATGTATATATACATACACACATATATATGATATGTATGTACACATGTATATATGTACATACACATACATACATATATATACATGTGTGTACATATACATGTATATACACATACACATATATGTGTACACACACACATATATATATATCTCTGTGTGTATGTGTGTGTGTGTGTGTGTGTGTGTGTGTGTGTACACATATATATTTGTATACACGTGTATATATGTGTACACATACATGCACACATATGTGTGTGTACACATATATACACACATATACATGTACATATATATACACATGTATATACATGTACACTTATATACATGTATATATACACATACATATACTTATATGTACACACATGTACATGCATATATACACATACATATACTTATATGTACACACATGTACATGTATATATGTACACATATATACATGTATATACATATATGTATGTATGTGTATATACACACATATACATGTACACATATATACATGTATATATGTACAGATATATACATATATACATATAAATATATATACACATACATGTATACACATAACATGTACACACACACACACATATATATATGCATATATACACATATATACATATATATATATATATATGCATATATACATGTATATATAAGAATATACATGCATATATACAGATATACATGCATATATACATGTATGTATTACTAAATATATATATCAAAAATAATAAATAATGTAAATTGAAAATGAAAATACTTGAAAATGATGGTTGACAATCGGAAGCCAAAGACTTTCAACCCCGCTGAAACTGTGAAAGCGACAGTTTCGGCAGGGTTAAAAACCCCACCGAAAATCATACTTCATTACTTTCGATCGAAAGTTTCTTACCTAATAACTTTCAATCAAAAGTACTTGCTTACTTTCAATTGAAAGTAAGTGAAGTACTTTCGATTGAAAGTTACTTCCGATCAAAAGTACGGATTTTCCGTACGATTGGAAGTTCTTCACTTACGATCCAAAGTATTAGTCACTTTCTATCGAAAGTATGATGGGTTTTTTTATTCAATCGCGCTTTTCAGGACATTTTTCTTCCTCCGAAAAAGTGTAACCCACTATTGTGGGTTCACCCTTCCATTTGTTGCATGTTTGATTTTGAATAGCCATTTGGAGGAAACCACTAATTTATTTTTGGGCTTGGGTACAATATCCCAGACATCATTCTTAATGATAGAATTGTATACTTATGTCATGGCATCCTTCCAAGTAAGATGTTGAAGAGCTTCCTCAACATTAGAAGGCTCTGATTTTATTAATTCACTCATTAGTGAAACATAACTAGAAATTTTGTTGGGTCTTTTATTTTCTTTGGATGTACCCGAAGGAGCTGCATATCTTCATGCTTCTTCAATCATCTTCTTGGCCCATAGAGGTTTTTTCTTGTTTGTTTTGATCTCTTCAGCAATATCCATGTGATCATTGAAATCATTGTCCTCAGTGATCTCTTGTATCTCCCTCTAAATATCAGGAGAGAGATCTTGACTATCATCATTCATTTCATTTTCATCTTTCAATCCTTCCAATGCAATATCTTCCTTGAAGATCACATCTCTACTTAGTTCAATATTAGAAGCTTATGCCCAAAGGTGAGTTTCTAGGTTTTGATCATGTGTCATAACTTTGACACATTCAACAATAGTTATGTTCTTTCTTTTTGCAACTTCGTTTTGTTGAGGGTTGTAAGGAATAGTGTACTCCCTCTTAATCCTAGAAGTTTTACAAAAGTTTTTGAAGGCTTCCGAAGTGTATTCGTTCCCATTGTTTGTTTTTAGTGTTTTAATACACTTTTTAGATACATTTTCTACTAGAGCTTTAAATTCTTTAAACTTTAAGAGAATTTCTTCAGACTCTTTACACTTAAGAAAATATATCCATGTTTTCCTAGAGTAGTCATCTACAAATATAATGTAATACAGGTATCCTCCAATGGAGAGAACAGACATAGGTCCACACAAATCAGAGTGAATAAGTTCTAATACATTTTTAGATTTACTTTCACTATTGTGAAAAGTGTTTTTGATATTCTTCCCTAATGCACAACCTTTGCAGGTGCCTACATGTTCAGTTTTGAGTTTTGGTAGACTAGTGACCATCTTCTCTAAACTGGGTAAACTAGGAAAGTGGAAATGCCCTAGTCTTGTATGCCAAATTTCATTCTCATTAGATGATTCATAAATTAGGGCTTGAGAAGAAGTCCATAGTTTATAAAGACATCCTTGTCTTATACCAATAGTGTGAGCATTTTTAATGGTAGAGTTCTAGGGCCAGGCTAATACTTTTCCTTCCATAAGTGTGATTGTGTATCCCTTGTCTTCAAGAGCCGAGATAGAAACTAAGTTTCTTTTGATCCCAAGTACAATTAGTATTCCTGTAAGTCTGAGTGAGACACCAGATTTGAGTTGAATGGTACAGTACCCAATTCCTTTTACTGGATAGTTTGTATCATCTCCAATAGTTACTTCCTCATCAAAAGTTTCCTCAATGGAATCTAGGTGATCTCATAATCTTGTTATGTGCCTGGAGGCCCCACTGCCTATCACGCAGGTGTTCATGATGTTTGTGACTTGACTAGATAACACAGAGTAAAATACAAGTTTCTCTAAATTTGTATTCATATTTTTAACCTCAACTAAAGAAGCTTGGGATTTTGTGTTCTATCGGGGCACTTCATCGCAAGATGACCATATTTGTCACATCTAAAGCATTGTGCTTTAGATAGGTCTCTCATTTTCTTGGATGAATGTTTCTCGTTGGTGTTTAAATATGGTTTTTTTCTTTTATTAAACTTTTTTCCTCTTGTGAGTTTGAGTATGTAGGATTTGAATTTCATCTTTTGGAGCATTTGCATCAATCCCTCTGGATATCAACCTTGACTCTTCTTGAATGTAGTTTGTTTTCAACCTTTTGAATTTGGGGAGTTTAGGTCGAGCACTGATGCCTTGAATAAATGATTCACAAGAGATAGGTAGTCCATTTAGGGCTATCATTGATAATTCCTTACTATCATAATCATGACCAATTGTAGAGAGTTGATTTCTCAAATCAATTATTCTCATAAAGTATGAAGTAATAGTCTCTTCTTGGTTCATCTTCATTTGACTAAGTTTATTTTTGAGAGTAAGGACTCTACTAGAGTTGTTTATCTCAATCATTTCTTCAAGAACTTTGAACATGGCATTTGTTGAATCTAGTCTGATAATCATAAGCACTAGATGATCCTTCACTCCAGCTACTAGCAATTTCATTGCTTTTGCATTATTCTTTTCTCATTGAATCTTTTCATCTTTCTCATTTTGTTCAGGCTCCTTTTCTTTCACAACTGTGATTAATTCGTTCTCTTTCAATGTTAGTAACATTCAAAATCTCCAAGCTACGAAATTTGAGACGCCTTCAAGTCTATCCTCAAGTCTAACTCAATTCACCATTTTGACGAGTCTAATAATTTTATTACAAAGTATTTATATAGTTTGATAGATTAATATAAGAATTTGATCTGGATATTTTATTCCAAATTTGGCTCTGATACAATGTTAAGAGACTAAGATCATATGTGATATATATTTAATTATATTTTTATATCAGACTATGTACTTGAAATATATATATTATTCTCTATATATAAATCTGCACTTGGAAGAACGCTACTTTTTATTTGTGTTCCAAATGCAGATTTCTCTAAATATAAATATCCAAATAAGAGAACATGTCTCATGGAGAGACATGTCTCTACAAATGTAGAAACATGTCTCTACATGAGACATGTTCTTTAACTGTTGCAGGAGATATCGTTTCATAACACATGTTAGAGGCATTGTTTAATACATAAGGTTATCACATATTATGATATGGATAACGATACGTAATACGTATTGTTACATGTGTTACGGTTCGTATTATGTATTGTAACACATATCGATGCCTCTTATACAAGCAGCATGATAAGTATCATGATCTCCAATATATATATATATATATATATATATATATATATATATATATAATCATTTTCCAGAGATGATTCCAATTGATTAATTTACTAACCAATGCTATAACATTTAACAACAATGATCCCTAAAGGAGCCATTGAAAAGTCACCACCTCTCTAAATGCCTCAGTGTACAAAGGGAAGCAATCTATACAAGTTACACCTACTTCTCCAATGGAGAAAACAAATTTCATGTCCTCTCCATTTATGTCCAATACATATAGAATCGACTGAAAAGGTTAGAACTCATTTAGGTAGAACTCAAACATAGCAACACATTATTCTATCAAGTTCGCACAGGTCATGATCCGACTCGACAATACTTACTCACTGGTAGACTCTTCTGAACCTTTCAACTTTACCAAAAGACTAAGGACCTATTGACAATCACAGTATTCTTTGAACTTACTAAAAATGTCAATTGTATCTACATAAATAAAAATGACTAAAAATTATTAACAATCTTGTTATTCTTACTATATGAATCTTGTCTAAAATGAACTTTGGTAACTTCCTTTCATTACAGTTAACTTAGATTCTAAAATGAACTTTGGCAACTTCCTTTCATTACAGTTGTTAACTTCTAATTTGAAGTAAACGCCTTCCATAATATTCTTGAGAGAATTTTAGGTCCCAAGAATGCTGAGCTAACTACACGGTCTGAAAAAGGGCAAAACAGGAAAAATGAAAATATGCTGAGGCCTAATATTAGTCCGTGAAGAAGAGTAGGGAGCTAATCACAAGGACTTTAAAAAAGTGAAAATAGGAAAAATGA
This sequence comes from Chamaecyparis obtusa, assembly GCA_027943335.1. Classification (NCBI taxonomy): domain Eukaryota; kingdom Viridiplantae; phylum Streptophyta; class Pinopsida; order Cupressales; family Cupressaceae; genus Chamaecyparis; species Chamaecyparis obtusa. Next base: position 3,891,665 of record BSBK01006848.1, read on the forward strand.
AAAAATGCAGGGCTATATTACTCCATGAATACCCGTGTACCAAGAACACAGACAACAAAGGAATTCTTGGGACAGGTAAGATAAACGATATTTCACTAGCCTGCGGCAAGACCATTTGAACAACATTTAACCTCTAATACGGTATAAATAGAAAACACGGTAACTTGCACAACATCCGGTAATATTAAATCTCATTAAAACTTTTGTCCAGTATGTCTAGCCAATAGGCCAAAGTCTGATGACTCGTAAGAGAAAAAAATGAAAATTTTGATGCACATATTGTGACCCTGGTGGCGTGAAAATGTGCAAATTTGTGTTCAAAAAACATCAATGTGACTGAATTTTCATATAATATTTGTCTCCATCTTCATTTACTGCTGGAACAGAATTTCTGATGACCAGCTGAAAAATGATCAACATAAAAGCTATTCAAAAACTTCTGTAAAACACGACTGTCTACAATAGCAAATTACTATTTAATGGACGAATTGCTGGGGCTTGCAATAAGTGTCGCTCTCACAATGTTTATATATACAAAGCAAGTTATTAAAATTTTAATACGTCCCAGGATTGAGCGTCAAATTGCAAGGTTTGATGCCCTTCTAAATTTCAACCCCTAAAAAGCAATTGGAGAAATGCAACAAACATTCCATATAAAGTAAGAAAAAATTTTAAGTGTACTGAATCCTTCAAATACTATTATTTCATTAGGAATGAAAATCATTTTTTACAACAATTTTCCATGACAATAACCAGGATAAGAAATAATAAACAAATGAAAATGTTTCCTATACAATAATGACAAAAACCAGCCACGGATATTGCATATGACAGGCGGAAAAACGAAGTCATGAGAATGCAAGTATCTTAATATCGTGAATCGCTCTTAAATTTTATTTTAATTTTTTAATATGGCTACCACATCAATTGCCTAAAAACATGAGCAAAACATATGTCCAACTTTACCTTCCGACTGAATTTCCAGTTCAGATTGTGTATTCAATAACCAGACATCTTGGCAGTGAGACATCAAGTGGATAGAGATTGCAGAAGGGAATGTCCCACTTCACAGAAAAATACAGAGAATATTTTGCCATTATCTACCAGTTATCAAATCACAGTAATGATACAATCAGAAATGTACTTCAGTTCCAATATCTCCATTTGAGTCCAAAATCTGTACATCAATAGAATCTCAAGATTGGTACAGCACACCATTGTGGAATCTCCAGGTAGACCAACTTCTATAAAACCCAGTTCTTGTACCATTCTGCATGGCTTCACATATCACTAGCAATCAAGGGACCCAGTACAAATGGAGTATGACAAGAAATGTAAACTTCAAAAAATTACCCCTGAATAACTTGAGGTTGATAAGACAAATTGGTTCTTGTTAAAAAGTAAAATTAAAAAATTATATACTTGAAAAATGAAGCGTGAAACTCAAGACTATTACCAGTTTGATCCTTGTTTCTGTATTAAGTAAGCATTACTGCATACCTGTAAAAGGTATGAAATGCCTACTGGAGGCTGCTTTTTGCATTCCACCTCAGTTACGTGTATATATATTTATCTCCAAGTTTATTCCTTACATCCATGCCAACACAGTTGTATTTTCAATTTTGTACATTTGTAGAATCAATCCTAGAGCTCTCCATTGTAGAACTTTTTGAGTACCTTGCTGAAACTGATTCCACTTCTACCAAACTGATAGACCCACCATTTTCAACCACCTCCTCATGTGATTCACCACTTTCCTGCATATTTCGTAAAGCTCTTTTTGCATATATTGTGAAGCCAATTGTAGTACCAACAGCAATGACAAAGCAAATTGCATTATATATAATCTCCACAGGGGTTAGATGACGATTTTTGTATTTGACGTCTGCCAATGTCTTTAAAAGAAGGCCACTGCAAGACAATAAAAGAATTTCATCCAAACCAAAATAAGCAGAAGGTTTCCAGAGTAAAAGCAAATTAACATTATTGATAAGTCATATGAGAGTGACTGTAAACAATACTGCTTCCCCAGAAGGAAATTCCCTTGTTAAGAGTTCCTGTTGTAAAGAGATTGTACAATACTACAATGCATATACTATAATTTAATTTGCATTATGAGATGGTAAAGATTCAAGGAACCGCATACGTAGATAACCTTAAGTACTATCAGCAACCTGTTGAACTCCCCAAAGGAACAAAATATAAAAGCCATGACTATTTTTGGGTCAGTAAAAGGCAACTATAATAATTTATGGAGCCGATTCCCTGAAAATTAATCTAGCTTGATTTTTTGCATCCAGCCAGTAATATGCCCATGTTTATACAAAGTTCCTTATAAGTGGGGACCAAATCAGAAGCTTACTTATACGAGCTGTGTTACAATTAACTTTGAAAAATTGAGAAATGCTGAGAGGGGGAGGAGGTGAATCAGCATTTCAAACTTTTAAATCAAAAAAATTAAAGCAGAGACACACACGCATAAGAGGATGAGACACACGCACAAGACGATGAGACACAGAATTTTATCACATGGAAAACCCAACAGGGTTAAAAAACCACGGCTTCTCTAATCACATGGGCAACAACCCCTTCTTACAAAGAGCCACAACTCTTAACTGGCTTCAACCAGTATACTCAAGGCACCAACCCCTTCTTACAAAGAGCTACAACTCTTAACTGGCTTCAACCAGTATACTCAAGGCTACAACCTTTTCTAGAAGATAAAGATATCCGAAATACAACCAAAAGAATAATCTCTAGTCCTTACAGAAGCATAAGAACTTCTCAAAAGTATAACAGACTGCCTGGAAACAAATTCAATTTGGGGCTGACAGTCTAATCTCCAGCACTACATAAACAGTAAAGCTAAAATGACTTCAAACTGTTTTCCCAGCTGTAGGACAATACTGCTGCTTATGGTTAACTGACTATAGCATCAACAGGCTACCATTTACTTGTGTGTCCCTCAGACTAATCACTGTGTCTGTGTGTATGTTTTCAAACAATCCTCTTTTTGTGATTAAAGTCCTGCAGCACTCCCCCTGAAATGAAATACCACTGATGTTCCTCTCTAGTTCACGTGCCTACCTTGATATTTAAGACACACACTGCTGTCGAACTTATCACTATTCTGATTCCTTTTCTTTACTGGCTATGACTAAAAGTCGTTTTTCCCGGGCATCACTTGCATCTTCAGAAACTTACACCGACTCCATGTATCTGTAATTTCTCAGTTGCCAAAAATCTAACACTTCTCCCTGTTGGATACGATTACTTTTTTCTTTTGGCACTCACTCTGCTATGATCAACGACACCCCTTTGCTGGAGACGTTACACACCTTGAATGATTCCCCTGCAACAACACATTTGCCCAGACTGTCGCATATGCCTTTTACACAAAAATGCGATGATTTCCCCATTCTGTGTATACTAAAATTGTCTTTACGAGAGTTGTGTTTGTGACCGAGAACGCACACAATGCATGACACGGGTGCAACCAAATCTGCCGGCAGTTTTCAGGAGATAGATTCCTTCACATTTTGAACCCCCAACTCTATCACACTCACACAATCCTTTTCGTCTGTTCCAAAAGTTCACACCATGCGTTATCAAAAACAGTGCATATGCTTGTATTTTACCACCCGCACACTGTGTTCCTCTTTGTTTTTTGTCCACGGTGCCCACACACCGAAGATAACTACTAATCTTCCTTCTCTCCATCACACTAGTTGTAGTTACCTCCTCACAGAATCGAGTATAATTCTCGATACATAGTGCCGTTACAGTATGATGAAACACTCGAATACATCCCAGCAGGCAAGCGTTAGGGGATGCCTGACATTTCAACCACCTGTGAAGGAAACAAAGAGCGTAACTCTAAAAGGAAACTTCCAAACATTGCGTGTTTGGTTCAGGAAGAAGAACGCATCTTCACAGCAGTCAAATGTGGCAGAGATTCTTTATGTGGCTTCACTCCACAGACTTACGCACAACTCTTTGTTTTACCTCTTCACTCACACTACACATTAACAGACTGTTACAAATGAAAGCCTAGCGTCTTTCATAATCAACACTCACATTATTAACACACGGCATGAGCTCAGGCGCAGCACACGGCAAAAAGAATTTTCCTTAAAAAAGGAACATGCATCCGAACAAGACACATGGCAAGAGATATTTGGAGATTACAAACATTCTTAAGGAGAACAGATTGTCTTATGCGAATCCTCCCTAAATCAAACAAAACATAGAGTGTGATGACACATGTCATATGATCCACACACCTAAGCAGTTGACTTACACAGCAAACAATGGCACACACCAGCAGCATATACTGGTTTGCAAGTAGCAGAGATACGTTCATCAATGACAGAAAAACTAACAAACTTGCATAAGAGAACTAAATTCTCAACATAAAAGGAATTCTCTAACACTATTGCTTGCTGAGAGGATCAGACTTTCTCTTAAGTGATTCAATCTCTGGGGTCATGTTCTTCACCTCAAATTTACGCATGACCTCCAGTTGTTATACATGCAGTCAGGAGACAAGCATACCGGTAGTCTCTAGAGGCTGAAGAGAAACTATACAGCATAAAAAGAGAAACGGTAAGAGTGTCATCAGTGCTCCACTAGATACACAAGATGGTTCTTCTGAGTTTGTTGAAGGTAAAAGCCTCCAATCTAGAGAAGCATGTCTTCAGAAGAAGAGGAACTCAAGAATGCAAAGGGTCCCATGGATTGAGGAGCTTTCAGTTTCAATGGTAGAGGAAAGGTAGAGATAAATGGCAACCAACATATGTCTACTGTAAGCCCTAATCAAGCTCATAAAGTCCAAACTGCTCTCCAAATGAAATTGCAAACATGGCAATGGTGATTCAAGAAGAATCCAAAGCAGTAGAATCTGAAGCTAAAAAATGATACAAAGAACTTTAGTGAACATGTGTGAGTAGGCCCAAAACTTGACTGAACTAGAACAGTGTTCAAAATCTAAAGCAAGTGTCGAGGTAAGGTGTGCAATCTCGAAGTCATCATTGACAGTGAAAATTCAAATAGCTAGGTAAATACAGAGAAGGCATATATGTAGCAGTTTACTAGTAATCCAAACTGAATCCATACGACTTCTTCATTTGGCAAATATGAGTCTGCTTGTTAGTCAATTATGATTTGCTTCATTTAATATTGTATCATATGTAGATAAAGTGGTTTATAATGTAGTGCCTATGAATGTTTGTTGTTTCCTATTGGAAGGCAATGGCAGCATAACAGGAAATGGCAAGGAAAATAATTATCAAGTGCACTTAAGAGACACTGAAGCCTTTCAAAGATGATGGAAGTTTAGCTATCATCACTTTGTTGTTCTTTGCATTGAACTGAAAAGAATCATTCAATGATTTTAAAAAGAGCAATTACCTTCCATTTAATCTATGTTCCGCAAAGTTTTAGAACAGGGGATGAGGGAATGCAGTTATAGAGATGGGCTAAAATTTGAGAATTTCAGGGGGACTGCAGCATATACATACATAAATATATACACACACACATATTAGACTTAACATGTCCAAAGCTGGTTGCATACAAATCAGGCAAACAGACTCATGACCTGGGAAGAGAATGAGTCTGATCAGATTTGCTAAATCTACCAGACTCGGCTGTCGGTCACACTCAGCCATTAAATTAAGAAAATTAAAGAAAGAAAAAAAAATGACTCAGACTCAGAGAGAGAGAGAGAGAGATACATATAGGACTTGCCTAAACTTAACAAGTCCGAAGCGGGTTGCATACAAATCAGGCCGACAGACACATGACCTGGGAAGCCAATGAGTCTGATCAGATTGCCAAGTCTGCCAGACTCGGCTATCAGTCACACTCGGCCATTAAAGTCAAAAAATTAAAGCGAAAAAAAAAAGACAGACTCAAACTCAACCATAAAAATTAAAGTACACGACTTGGCCTAGTAATACTTCTTTTTTATCTATTAAAAAAATTGAAGATGAAAAGCAAGCTTTTCTTATAAACTCATACAAGTTTAGATCTACACTTTTAAACACTTGCGGAATGTGGGGAGGAAATTGTAGGTAGAAATGGCAAAGAGATCTTGCCTATCAGCATTAGATGGAAATATTCATTGAAGTAAGTCAATAATGGATTAACACTTGCCTGCTAGTAAACCCAAACTCCCCGTTTGTTATGGAAGTTATCACTTTAAGCTAAATACATATATCTTAAGTTTGTTTATTTTTACACATTTTCAAAAAGAGGAATGAAAAATAAAACATGAAATCAAATCCCACACACAGTACTAAATATAAGAAAGATTATAGCATAATTTTGTAACGTGATGAAATTTTGATTTATGTAATCCACAAGATAAGCTAGGTTAATGCGGATAAAGGTAGGCTAGCATATGTTGTCTTGAATACACAAAACTAAAACTACTATCACTTCTCGTTTCCACTTACCCTTAGGGAGCAGAATGTTAATATTTAATACACTATAAATCAGACATGCATTTTGTGATTTAAAATTATGCATTGAATGTGATGACATTTATGATCAGTATATTATTATGACAGTTCATTATTTAGTTAATAATGTGTAATATTCATGGAGATTATTCAATATTTGAACTGATATCTGATTGCTCATGAGATTTTAGCACATGTTTATCGTTTTTAAATAATTGATAAATGGTGTGATATAATTGGTCATTATTGTAAATCTTATACAGCTGATATTTTATTTATTAATATTGCTTTGCATTTATATTCACCTGTTGTTGATGCAGACTAACTACTGCCTATCAGCATTAGATGGATGCAGGTTAGATATTTCACCCTTGCATATGGAGGGAGAGCATCATCCGGGAGAGGGAGGCAGATCATGATAGTGGAGCAATTGTAACATACCTTCCAAGAACCCACAAACTTGCACAAAATTGTATTTTAATTGTATGTTGATGCATTCGTAGGCATGGTAGGAGTCTACTTAGGAGTTTCATCATGAACCTTGGGTATGAAACAATGGTTGTTTTTTAATGTTTGCATGATGTATGGATTTTAAAAGGTCATTCCCATTGTTTGTGTGTGTTAAAGTTTATACAGTTGTATTGCGTGACTAATGGTTTTCAAGTTTTATTTGACAAAGAAAATAAAAACTATTTTTATGGGATTGACTGATTATTTTGTTGAGCTATTTCAAAAACAGACATTTTTATTTAAAATTATTGGGTTTTTGCTTTTCTTTTGAGAAACCCATACGAAAATAGAGTATCTGTTTGTTTCAACCTTATGTTTCAGGGATGTTGCAGCATGTAAGGCCTGCACAAGGGCTGTAATCTCAGACTGATTTTTGTCATTTTCATGCATTCATAATATAAGGGATTTTTTTGGTTTTCTGTTAATTTGATGAAGGATTTGGTCAAACATAGAGCCCATGTGTGACAGCCACCTGAGGAGGACATTTTAGGGAGACTGGAAAAAATTGCAAAGGCAAATTGTTAAAGTTAGAGGTTTTGTCATTGCAGTAACTTGTAATAGCACTTATTGATTTTCTGTGTGTTTCAAGTTACCTTCTCAATGCATATGTATATGACATTAAGAGGCATGTCTCCATAGAGACATGTCTCTTTAACTCTCAATAGTTATCAATAACATTTGCTTATTATCATGATTAATATAATGTGATAATAACTTTTATATATATATATATATACTTTATTATCAATAATACTAATGTTCCATGATAATAATTGTGTAGGATAGATATCAAATTTTTGAGACCGATAGGTCATTCAAACATTTGATTTCATCGATTGGAATCATCCGATCGACGCTACAATCATTAACACTCCCTCTTGGCTAGGGAGGATAATAAACACATGATTAGATATTACCTCAATGTAATATCAAGTTGGCATGATTAAGGATATCTTTGATCAGAAGATACCCACCATTTAGATACCATCTCATGATATCAGGAATAATGGCCTCAGAATATCAAGTCACGTGATATTCACCAAGTACTCTTAGTAATGGCCTCTTGAACGTCAAGTTGCATGACATTCACCAAATACTTAAAATGTTCATAAGGTATGTGCACACGTATACTTAATGATACTTACCATAGGAACATTATATTCATGGTTTGTTTAAGGAAATTAATCCACCATGCAAGATATAATCTATCATGATCTACTGAGACATCATAAGATATCCGTCATAATAGAAGATTAAGTTATTGTAAGATCGTCACCTTTCAATAACTTCTACAAATACAAGAGATAATCATTTGGAAGTCGTCACTTCTTCATGATGTACACAGGGTGCAGACTCATTAAAATCATGCAGTCACACATGGATTTTCAGACTCCCTCTGAATATCAATCTTTTGAGCTCCTCATCCAATGTTGCCTCCGATGAAGTGTCAAACTCCCTCTGAATCTGATATCAATCTTTCTTTTCTTGTAAGAACATCTCCGGAGAGAAAGGAAAAATAGCTCTTACAGTACGTATAGAAATACAAATAAGAGATTAACTACAAGAAGTAAATAAAGGTAGTTCTCAAGATATAATAATCAAAAAATACTTCCCATTATTGTATTAGTTTGAGGTGCTTTAGCAATCAGTACATGTGTTTTATCTGTGCATCTTCACATGTTTGGTATACAAAATAATCGTACACCATTATACTTTGATAGAGACATATCAAGTTTTGAAACTCTTATTTCAACTATTCCTTTCAAACGACTCATGATCACAATCAATGAAGGCTTGACTTTCCAGAACGTCGACGGATAATTAAACTTATAGTTCGCGTCCCAATGAATTTGATATACTGACTTGTTGACTTCACTCACATGGTCTTGTTAGTTGTCAACTGTCCTACTATATGCCCATCGAATGAAACTCCCAATCCAATTGTGCACAAGCAGTCGAAGAGCACAGGTTTGAGTTTGTACCGACCACATAATCTGTTGGTCTTTGATTTGCAAGATGGCACCTTGTTTCAGTCTTTGTTAGAGTAACTTGTCACACTTTCCTAGCCAACGTCACTGCTAGTTCCCCACAGTGGACCGTACGCAAGGAGTTTTAGAATCCACTTCTTCTCCCGTCGTGACATAGAGTATGGAGCAATGCCAAAATATAATTCACCGACTATGCATATCGTGTATAGATCTCTCCAAAATATTAATGCGATGCCATCAGATTAATAGAACATTGTCGTCAATGTGAAACCTCCCGTTATTGGTAGATAACTCTACTCATCTACGTTTCATAGATAACTCCAACGTGAAATCCTTCAAATGCTTTCCTACATCAATCTTGGTTCTAAAATATAAAACGCAATTAGTAACCAGAAAATGGTTCTCATCAAAAGTAAATAATAATTCTAATTGATGTAGGAAACCTCACAAGTAGGTAGGAACCTGCTCTGATACCATGTTAAAGTTAGAGGTTTTGTCATTGCGGTAACTTGTAATAGCACTTATAGATTTTCTGTGTGTTTCAAGTTACCTTCTCAATGCATATGTATATGATATTAAGAGGCATGTCTCCGTAGAGACATGTCTCTTTAACTCTCATTAGTTATCAATAACATTTGCTTATTATCATGATTAATAATGTGATAATAACATATATATATATATATGTATGTGTATATATATATATATATATATATATATATATATATATATATATATACACTTTATTATCAATAATACTAATGCTCCATGATAATAATCGTGTAGGATAGATATCGAATGTTTGAGGCTGATAGTTCATTTGAACATTTGATTTCATTGATTGGAATCATCCGATTGACGCTACAATCATTAACACAAATAAACAGGGAAAGGTACTGGAGTTTGTTTGAGAGCTATTTTCAAGTCATTTTCTTAACAGGTATGTGGTTATATTTTGTTTATAATACTAATGACTAAAATGTTTGAGGTTTTGCCAAGCAATGTTATTCATAACGAGCTATTTCACATTTAAACTGTCTAGCAGCATTTTTCACGTGACTGCAGATCTATTCAGTATGCTTGAGCATTTGAAACAATCAAGGTCAATCTTATGTAGATATGGGTCAATTTTTATAGTTATATTGCCATGTCCCCGCCATGCTAGGAACGATCGCAGATCTCAAACCCTACTAATAGGCATTGACCCATATTCCCTTCGAAGGAGATCCAGTGTAAATGTCCAAGAATATATTTCAAAATCGAATTATCAGAAAATTGTCTTATTTATAAGACATCATAATTTTCTGATCTCAACAAGCAGCGATCAATGTATCAGATTAAGATAACCATGAAATGTATCAGATTAAGACAGCCATGATGGCTGAAGATGTTGATTATTTCAATTGGTATGGTTTCCTTAATGAAGCAAGCGACCTTATTAAGGAGATTATGTTAGACAATGATTGCAATACTCCCATTAGACTACAAATTAGCTACTCCGTCAATGAGATAAACTATATAAAGGTCTTCAACCATCGTAGTCGACATATTGATCCCCATATCAAGATGACAATGTGATATGGTCAGCAATCACTTCTAAACAACGGCATTACCTCAATCCAGCATACCATTACCGCCCTGATTTCAAGGCCAATGAGGAGGTTCTTATTGGCTCTATTCATTGTTAGAGTGGCTGTCTACTGCTGATACTGATATCAGAACTACACTCCGTGAGATAGACACATTCGATAATGTACAAGGGGAGTTGTTTGGTAGTCAAATGTGCAAAGCTGGTCACACGGAATTGCAGCTAGGTAAAAATATGCGTTAAGTGCATAATTCGATTTTATAATTTAGTCTTAAAGTTGGAAATGAGACTGATTTTTTTTCTATTTTTTATCTCAGATAGATGGTGGCTAATGTTTGATGCTAAAACACCAAACCTTCAAAAATTGGCATTCACATATTGAGCTAGTAATGTAGCGCTTCGGGATGTGAGCACAACTGGAGCATGTTTGAGCACATTCATTCCAAAAGGTGCAATAGATTTTCCATGGAGAAGTTGAATGATCTAGTATTTGTTCATTACAACCTTCATCTTAGAACAAGACAGATTTTGGACAATGACTCCACTACGATCACACTAGAGGAGGTCGATCCAAAATCTAAGTGGATCACTGAGTCTACGAATCCTATCTTTACTTATGAGGACCTTGAGTGGATTGACCAGGCAGATAGAGATGCTGAGGCTATGGCCATGGAAGAGGATAGAGCACGATCAGACATAGACACAGGCACAAGCACAACTGATGTTGGTCAGAGTGGCGTTTCAAAGGCACAGACTATGGCTGTTCATTCATCTAGGACCTACCTTAGATGCCTTTGTAGGAGGGATGCAGACTCCTCTGAGGCTGAGGCTGAACTATAGACTTTTTTTGTTTTGATATATGTTTAAAACATTTGAATGTCATGGATTTCATATTCTATGAGTTTTATATACATTTGACAATATTTATCATTTTATATATCTAAGTTTGCTATTTCCTTCATCTACAATTTGCATTTATACTTATGTGATCGATATATACTTGTGTATGTGATCAAATTAGCTTTTATTTTATGATGTTAGTGTGCCTTTAAGCTTTATTCAATAAAGGGTAAATGAAACAAGTTTTAAATCTTTAAAAATCTCTAAATTTCTCGGGTTTTTTCACTTTGCCAAGTTTTTGCCAAGTCGCGAGTCGGTTCAGCCTTGCTGAGTCTGCACCAAATCCGAGTCTAGGAACTTTGATTTGTAGAGTTTGTTGCAATTGTGCATAGAGATATTTAGAATCATTTTAGCCAAATTTATATGGCTGTTTATAGAGGTTTTTATATCTATTTCAGTCAACTTTAATTCAATTTTATACAGAAATTTTTAAAATTCTTTTAGCCAATTTTATCTGGCTGTTCATAGAGGTATTTTTAAAATCCTTTTAGTCGATTTTAATATGGCCATGCATAGAGAATATCATATCAATTTTAGCCAATTTTTAACTATGGTTATTCGTAGAGGTTTTATATCTAGTTTAGATGGGTTTATTTAGATGTGTAGAGATTTTACTATCCATTTTAGCTGAATGTATCATGGCTGAGTACTAAGGTTTAAATTCATTTAAACCAATTGTATATAATACATATGGATGTGCATAGAGGTTTCTTTGCATTTAAACCCACTATAGTTTGTCAACTATGCTTCAAAATCTATATCCGTTTAAGGCAACTGTACATGGTAAAATGGTACTTCGTTCACTGAGTAAATATAGGGCAGTCATATGACCTCACCGATTCCTAAACTCTGAAATTAGGAGATGGAACTCCCAATCATGTCAAGTATAGAATCAGGTTCAGGAGAGGGTCAAATCAACTACCTCTCCTTAATTTCCTTCACTTTGGTTCCCAGCAGTAATTATTCTTGTAGCTGAATCGTTTCCTCTTTTTAAAGCTCTACCTTTCGTGGGAAAAGGCCTGGCTATAGTCCTTCCACAAACTATCTCCTGGGCTTGGGCCATCTTCCTCCCACACATCCTGGCAGGAAGAAGGCCTGAGAGAAAGTAACTTGGGGTGGGTGGGGGAACTAAAACCGAGGAGTTGTCGATCATCCATAGAAATCTAAATCCATTTAAGCGAACTGTATATGGTAAAATATGTGAAAGTATAAGTGAATGTATAAATCGTAAACTTGTCAAACTAAGTATGAACAGCATTACACTTGATTTTAAAATTAGTAATCTTGAAAAACTATGCATGAACAGTATTATGCATGGCTGCACACTTTCTCTAATTAGAGAAACTTTATAGGAACAGTATTGTATACAATTACTGTACCTTTTACGTCTTATATCAGCATTATATAAGACTGTCTTATATCAGCCTTATATAAGACTCTCTGTATGTTAGGTGAATAGAATTCTTCATAGGAAGCCTTATATGAGAATATGAAACATTAATTTTGCAAAAATATATAAACATTTATGCGTGAAATAGTAATTAAGCAGTTTTTAAATGATTTATTTTTGTTTCTCTCACTCGGAAGCACCGTATGCTGAGTATAAGAAATGTTTTATAGTATTCTGAAATCTCATGTTCTGAACTGTTTCTAGTGTTATAAATTTCCTTTATAATTATGTAATGAGTCAAGCAAGATATAGTTGTGTTGTAAACATATAACCCATATTTTCACAAGTTTGGAGTATGATTAAATTTAAATGGTAGAGGGTTGCACTATCAAGTGATATCATAGTTGTAGGCATTATCAATTTGCTCTACTTTCAGGGTTGCATGATAGACAGAAGTCATGAGTAGCTAGAGTGTATCTAGAGTCTGAATGGCTAACTGCATATAATAGTGATTATACTTATTATACACTTGGTTCTTGGATTGGTTATGGTATTTCTGCAAATGTTACGATGTGCCACCCTAGTTGAAGGGTGAGGCCACTTCCAAAATGGAGAGGAATAGGAGATCACCTGGTTGGTGGTTGGTGGTTGGCGGTTGGAGGTAAAGCACTTAGATAATGCTCTCCCTCCTTACAATTGACACAAAGATCATATGCTTGTAGTGATCGTGATTAAGACCATTGGTCTTACTACGTTGTATAATTTGTGAAGTGAACTATAGCATGAATAATTCTCTCTTGTAGCACCATGTGTGGGCAATAGACCTATTGCAAAATTGCATAATAAAGTTCTTTCCTTAAAATGAATTATGTTGATCAACGGAAATGAGTAAATGTGAAGCATCTTAACAATTAAATTGTGATTCTAAATGATTTAGTTGTAAAAAACTTACGTAACTAAATAATATGTCAACTTAGGGAGAAAATCAGATTCTATTCATTTATTTATTATTTTCTTAATTAAATAAATGTGTTTATTAGTTTTGACAAGGAGGCTCGTTACAACTGATTTATGTGAGGCATATAAATTCATTGAGTTTTCTGATAAGCAATAATATTATTAAAAAATAGCATGTGCCATGAAAGTTTGTTTGGTTTCAAAGGCCCTAATTTGTGCTTGGTGGTGGAAACTCCACTCAAATTTCAAAAAGAAAAAGAAAAAAGAATCATTTTGGGCTGTGCTAGATTAAAAAGAAAGGTTTTTTTTTTGTTGACTTGTTTCCAATTAAATCCCAAGCAATTGAATGACATTAATACTTTTGGTTTGTTGAGTCAACTTGAATCCTAGATAATCCTGCTATGGTTCTCATAAAATTGTAGACTTGTCTAAGATATGAGCGCAAGATCCCACATAGAGTCAGCGGTGCTAAGGCGAGTGATGCAAGCACCTTTCTGCTATTGTTGATGACTCCAAGTTATGATTTTAGTTTCTGGTGCCACGGATAACATAATACACAATTTTTTAACACCTAGAACACTTGAGAATATTTACATTTAAAAATATTGTTTTACTTGACTCAAATCCATTTTTGTACTCATTTAATCAATGTATACTTAACTATGTAGTAAAGTGGCTCCTAACTAACAAATTTATTGTCTTTGGAGTTCATTTATTGAAGGGTGCATGGTAAAAGCTTTAAATCCTTAAAAAAATCTATATTTCAAGGTTTTTCAATTTACTAAGTATGCATGTCGAGACCAAGTCCAATTTGAAAATCAGCCTAGCAAGTCTAAGCCATGTCCAAGTCTTCATAAATATAATATATGTATATACAATATGTATAGTTTTGAAAGTATTGCTTATTTTATTATTACTATCTATAATATCATATAAATGTTTTATCAATTAATATATAATAGTAATTATTAATAAGTATATTATTTGTTTATTAGATAGATTAGTAATAGGTTCCATAGGGCCTCTTCCTATGAATAATCAAAGATACAATTTCTATCAAAATAAAATATTCCTAGAAGCTATAAAAACTATCTCCATCCCTCAAAGAATCCCAACAACCTTTCTCGTTTTCTTACATATTACCATTGTCCAATATTTGTTTTTGAAAGAAAGTGGAGACTCCTCATCATCTTGATACTATTTAACTATTTCTATGGTAAAATTTTCTTCAAAGGATTATGGAAGACCTTGCATGTCTAAACATTCTTCTGAATTAGCATTTGACAATTGTAAAAGTTTTGATATTCACTCTTGGTTCATTTTGTTGCGAATGTGATGTTGTTGCTTTTGTCACTAATGGTTGTCATTGATGTCAACATCCCTTGGCTGATTGGATGAGGTTCCATTTTAATGCTTTGGTGATCCGGATTGGCATGCTCTAGATGTTGTGATATAATGATCTATCTTAGGTCGTGTTTATCTTGGTCCCATTCATTTTGTAACATAATAAGATACACTCTTTTGGGCCCAACCCGATCTGGAAATTGGTTAATATGCTCCAAAAACATAGTTTGCATTGTAATGTGTAAATCCTATTCTTTGGCTCTGAATAATATGGTAAATGCGTAGCGTGTTGTTTTGAGCAAGGAGGTTCTATGTGGTCTACGTTTCATTCCTTTCCAGTGTGAGAATATTTTGTGGTGACCTAATTCAAATTGTGTTTGGCCGACTTAGAAGATTATGAAGGCATGGAATGGTATAAGTAAAAGATGATTTTGTTTGATGTTGATGTGTGTGAGGAATGCAAATCTGAAAGGAAAAGTCTCAATATTGTTAAGTGTGCGAAAGTGTGTGACCGGAGGCAACAGATCGTAAGGTTCTTCTGAAGTTGCAGTTGGTGATAGTTATTTCAGCAAAAGATTCCCTTCCATTATTCTTCTTTTGGCAATGAGCCTTTTTCTATTGGCAATAATAGTCGGGTAGTGAGCCCACCAACAATGACCCTACCTGTAGTGAGCAACTTGGCACTGAGCCACACTTTGTAAAAATCACCTTAACTGGGGTTTCATATTTGAGAATTAGCATTCTCCGCAGTTTTTCTCATCTTGGATTTTCCACATAAAATCTAGTGTTTATTGTGTATGATGTTCTTATGTGTTTTCATGTTCATATCTGTTTTATTTATCTGATTTAATTAAGATTGCTCTGGATCAATTAAGATTAAGAAAATTATTTTTGGATAGCTAATTCACCCACCCTCTCAATTATCTAGATTGTTCAACAATTGGTATCAGAGCTTTGGTTTCTTGAAGAAGAGTTTAACTGCTTGAGGTAGATCCAATGGCGCACAAACTCACAATTCCTAATTTTGATGGACCCGACTTTTGGAAAGTGCAGATGAGAGGTTATCTGATTTCCCTAAGCTACAATACTTGGAAAGCAATTGAGACAAAATATGTTATACCAGGAAATCGTCCTACTATTGCGGATGAGATTTCAGCCTATGAAGAGAATGAAAAAGAAAGGTATGCAATCTTTAGCACTTTATCAAAGACTAAGTTAACAAAAGTTATTTCACTGAACACTGCTTATGAAGTCTAGGAAAAGTTGAAAAAAATCTATGAAGGAAATGATAAGAGTCAAATTATCGAAGAAGTGGACAACTAAGCATAGATATGAAAACTTGAAAATGGAAGAAGGTGAAGATATAGCAAGCTACTTTCAGAGAGTTGACAGTGCAATAAATTAAGTCAAAAATCAAGGAGGCACTCTAACAGATGATGTTATGGAGAAGATTCTCATGACTTTACCAGAAAGCTACAGTGACAAGATCTCAACTATTGAGGAAGTTTATGATCCGAAGATATTCACCAAAGAGAAACTCTTTGGCACTCTGAACACTTTTCAGACGACAAAATTTGGAAAAGAAAAGGAGAAATCTGAAACAACCTTTAAAGCCACAAAGGCAAAAGAAGATCCGGATAGTAATAGTTCAGATGAGTTGGAGGTAAACTTTACAAGAAAATTGAATAAAGGTACCCACAAATACAAAGGTATGTTACCTCTTAAATATTTTAAATGTGGAAAGATTGGTCATTTAGCAACTAGATGTCTAGAAAAAGGGATGAGACAAAAGTTTAAAAGATTCAATAAGAAAGCCTATTATGTCAATGAAAATGTCAATATATCAAATGATGAATCAGATCAAGAAGAAAGTTTCTTTTTGGTGGAAAAAGACAAACCTAGATTTGATATCTCTAATATTTGTCTGGAATCTAATATTCACACTGAAACTGCATTATACATTAGAAGAAATAGAGATGAATGGTTGATTGATAATAGATATTCAAATCACATGACTGGTGATAAAAGTAGGTTTGTGAAACTTGCGAAATATGATGGTGGTTTTGTTAGGTTTGGAGATGATCAAACAACATAGATTGTTGGAATTGGTTCTTTTACCTTTGATGGAAAAAGAACACTCACAATGTTTACTATGTGAAGGGTTTCTATCATAATCTTTTGAGTGTTGGACAAATGTGTGAAAATGGCTATAATGTTGTATTTCAAGATGATGGTTGTGAGATCCGGAAGAGATCTGAAACTGTTATTGCGGCTGGAAAAAGGGCAAGTGGGAACATGTATCAACTAGGAGATACAAAAAGATGCCTATTATCACAGTTCAATGACAATTGACTCTGGCACCAGAGGTTGTGTCACATCAACTTCGACAATTTGGTAAGGATAAGTTCAACAAGTGCAGTTAGAGATTTGTCAAGACTGACCAAACTCAATAGCATTATCTACAAAGGATGCCAAGAAGGAATGCAGACAAGAGAAATGTTTAGAGGAAAAGAACAATCATCTACTGGAGTGTTGGACTTAGTACACATTGACCTATGTGGTCCAACCAGAACAAGAAGCTTACAAGGTGAGAGATATTTCATGCTTTTAATTGATGATTATTCTAGATTAACTCGGGTAGCATTTTTAAGAGAAAAATCAAAGGCATTAGAAAAATTCAAGATATTTAAGGCAAGAGTCGAAATTGAAGTTGATAGAAGAATCAAGTGTCTTAGATCTGATAGAGGAGAGTTCACTTCGGATGAATTAAACAATTCCTGTGAAAAACATGACATTAAAAGAGTTATTTGCCCCTAGAACACCACAACAAAAAAGTGTAGTAGAAAGTGTTGTCGGAATATTTGGTTGTACGGGTTATTATATTAATAAAGTATTATGTTAGCCTTGGTCGTTAGTGACCGAGAGGTTAGACAGTTCGTCACGACGTTTCGGTCGTGGCCCTTCGGGTAGTTTATATACCCTGATGTTGTCAGAATATTTGGATGTACGGGTTATTATATTAATAAAGTATTATGTTAGCCTCGGTCGTTAGTGACCGAGAGGTTAGACAATTCGTCACGACGTTTCGGTCATGGCCCTTCGGGTAGCTTATATACCCTCTCGAAGGATGGACACAAGAGATTTTATTGTGTGATCATTATGATGTAAATGTACTTGCCAGTCTGGAATGATTAATGAAAGCATTTATTATTCTATGATATATTCTGTGTTTATTATATTTCCTTTACTATGTCTGTGCAATACTAAGTTTACCCAGTGGGCAAACATCTAGCGCCGTTGCCAAACGAATCTGGCAAGTAACGGAATGAGTGGACGGATGGGAATACCATTGGAGGAGAATATCAATGTGAGGACAAATGAGGACGGAATCATTGCATAGACTTTATGCCTAATCAATTGAATAAAAATAAAAATTTAAAGAAGGAACTCGAGGAGGAACAAGCCGCCAGACAAGCCATACTCGCACAGCAGCAAACCGAGCGAAGGGAGAGATTCAGAAGACGCACCGAAGGACTACCGAAGGGAGTAAGTGAAGGCGAGCGTCTGGAGGAATCTAATCGGGAGGCCGAAAGAAGTGACGAGGACCGCCTGGAGGAAACAAGGAGCTTGTTTGGGTCCTTAACCTTAACCCCACGGACGGAAGCAAGAGAAGCCCGAAGGAAGGAGGAAGAGGAAGCCGCACGGAGGGAGGCTCAGAAAACCGCTGCTGTCGAGAGTGTCGAAGTGACAGAGGGGCACGAGGATCACAGTAGCCCACTAGGCTTGGACAGTTCTAGTAGTTCAGGGACATCAAGCGGTACGATACCGAACAATTCCGGAGGACCAACACAGGCAATACCATCCCAGCCTTTAACACAACCGGTGCTACAAACACAGTCGGCACCTAGAAAAGTAACCATGGCAACACACAGAGAAATTGCCCAAATTTCATGACAACGGAAAGGATGATCCAGCATGACATTGTCGTACGTGCGAAACCATCTGGTCAGCCAACGAGGTTACCGATCAGGACAAATGGATGAAGCAATTCCCCGCCACATTGAGAGGAGTTGCCATTGACTGGTACTCAGACTAGGATAAAACCAAGATAACCACGTGGGACGAACTAAAGAAGGGATTCGAGAAGGAGTTTCGGCTCCTCAAGGATGACAACGAGATAGTCTCGGTAATCTACGGAACGAAACAAGGTAAGAAGGAAACCGTAAGAGCTTATGGCCGCCGACTAAAGGAGCTAGTCGGGAAGATGGAAAGCCAACCAGCAAATGGCTTAAAGAAGAGATGGTTTGTTGAGGGCTTGAACTCCAAGTTACGACGGAAGATGAAAATAGTACCTCCGACATCCTATGGCAATGCATATAACCGGGCCATGGACCTGGAAAGTGAGAACAAAACGTCAAAAAAGTAGAACAAATCCTTGTCATCAAACGACGACACTTCCGAAGAAGATAGCAACAGTGACAACCAGCCGAAAAAGAAAGTCATGGCACTCCAAAAAGACATGGAGAGAATGCTAAAAGAATTTAAGTCAATGAAGGGGAATACGAGTAAGGATGACGAACTCTACTGCATGGAGTGTAACGAAAGTGGCCACACGAAGGGTGCCTGTCCCAAAAAGGCATTCTGTGACATCTGCCAGATTATGGGACATTCCACAAAGGAATGCCCATATAACATGAAGACACGACACCTACAAGTGCTCTTTACACAAGAGCAGCCATCCACATCAGGAACAACAGAACCAAACAATAATGCATCTTCAGGGGGTTACCGAGGCAACTGACGAGGCGAACGAGAGAACAATAATAATTCCACCCATAACAAGGTCCAATACGATGCGAAGGGACGCCCAATGATCCAATGTAGGGCATGCAACCAATGGGGTCATTACGCAAGCGAGTGTAATAATAATGACACCCCTCAGCAGCTGTGTTGGTGGTGCGGCCCTGGTGACCATGAAGATGCCAATTGTCCTAAGTCTGGTGTAGGGACCAACCTGCTAGATATTGAAGGAAACGCAAGGATAAAAGAAGCGGTATTGGCTCTTACCCAAGGGCAAGCGAAGGAAGCCAAGTACCCCCATATGGAGAAACAAAGGATGCTGGAAGCAGGACTCTACAGCACAGACGCAGAACGGAACATTGTACGGCAGATGCTCCAACTGGAGGTACCTGTGAAACTCCAAGACCTCCTACACACCATGCCACATTTGGGGATAGTCCTACTGGGCACAAAGGTCAGCCAAACCAACATGAAGCACACGGACACTTCCATACCCAGAGGCTCCACAACGGATCCAATGCTGCTAGTTGTCAATAATGGCAAACACCCAGCCGTGGTGGAGATGGGCATTCTCGACACTATTCTAACAAACACCAGAATAGATGGCGGTTCCGGAGCAAACGGCCTACCTGAGGACACATGGAAAAAATTAGGGAAGCCTACCCTGTGGCCACCAACATTTAATCTGCTAGGTGCCGATCAACACGGGATTAAACCCCTCGGAACGTTGATGGCACAACCAGTTACGGTGGGTGCACAACCATTTGTACTTGACTTCGTGGTCATCCCACTTAAGCAAAAGGGGTATGACGGCATCCTGGGGAGAGGATGGCTAGTGGCGGCAAAGGCAAACCATAACTGGAAACGGAATACACTCTCGATGGAGAGTGGAGGCAAGAAATTTACCATTGATCTCCGGACCCAATTGGTGAGTGAGGAACTTGCCTCTTCCTCAAGGTCAAAATCCTAAGGGGAAAACAACCCATGAGACGAAGGAAGGAACGGAATGGAACTGAATAGTGAAGGCATGCTAAGATTGAGAGAATACGCAGAGGATGATGCAGATTCACTAAACGGTCTCTTCCACTGGCAAATAGAGGATTATGAACTCTTCCGACCAGCATGCAATGTACTAAGTATTGAGGAGGTGCTGGAAACATTTCCCTCCGAGTACGGTGAATACAACGAAGGGGATGCGAAAGTAAGCGAAGTCCCGATGCATAAATTTGATGAGTGAAACCCCCTGAGGTATAAGAAGGAAGAGGAATCTAAGATTATTCCTGTCCATGATGATTGGAATACTGTGTGGAAGACTGCAGCCTTCAGAATCTTTTTTCTCCTTCTTATGTACGGGAAGGAGACCGTGGTCCCGGTAGAAATTATGGT
This sequence comes from Chamaecyparis obtusa, assembly GCA_027943335.1. Lineage (NCBI taxonomy): Eukaryota > Viridiplantae > Streptophyta > Pinopsida > Cupressales > Cupressaceae > Chamaecyparis > Chamaecyparis obtusa. Next base: position 3,912,992 of record BSBK01006848.1, read on the forward strand.
TCCAAGCTTTTGGATCGCCATTGAAAACAGACTCGACGACAGGGAGAGGGAATGACTGCACACTATGGACTCTCGACGAATGGATACATGACACCAGCAACGGGACCAAATTGAAACATTCCCCGAAGAGGATGAACCCGAGACAAGGGATAGAGCAACCGAGAGGATGGAAAAGGACTCGAGCGGTCAGGCAGGCGACCCGAGAGCCGTCCGTACTAGCTACCAGAGAAGCCTTCAGACAGGAAATTGAAAAATGCCTGTACGGCTATGCATAACCGTACGGTGGAAAATAAAAAAAATTTTAAAAAAAATTGTAAAAAAAATTGTAAAAAAAAATTTAAAAAAATAAAGAAAAAAAAAACCAAAGGGAAAAAACATCGTATGGTCGTACGACCGTACGGCAAAGAACAACAAATCAAGCCTTCGTACAGCAATGCGACCATACGGTATCAAGGAACCACACAAGTCTTCATACGGCAGTATGACCATACGGCATCCGAAAACCGCACAAGGAAAAAACATAAAGACCGTACAGCAGGCAGGCCATGAAGACCGTACAGTAGGGAGACATATAGACCGTACGGTGGACAGAAGCTGAAGGCCATCAAACCATCATACAGCAGGAAGAAAAAGAGAGAAGAAAAAATGCAAGGCTGTCGTACGGTATGGAAGGATGAACATCAAGAAGCCACCATACTGAGGGAAGCAGGGCTCACGAAGGGAAGAGTACAACTGTACGGTCATACGGAGGCAGAACCAAGAAAAGATTGTCGTACGGAAGCCAGCTGCATGACACTCAACGAGCACACCCACCGTACAGCAAATAACGCAGCGAGAAAGAAAGTAATCCAGCATTTAGATTGTACGACCATACGGAAGAAGTGGGCGTGAAGGATAAAACTGTACGGTGACAAAAGAGCAATAAAAGTACGGCCACAAGGCTTGGGTTAAAAGGAAGAGTTCTGTGACAACCACAAAGGGAAACGAAGGAAGGAATCCGTGCGGTAGAGGGGGAAAAGAAAAAAAACAGTAGTGTGTTGAGGACTTCCGTACGGGCAGAGGAAGAGGAGAAATGAAAGGAAGAATTCATACGGAATTTGACTAGCAACAACGAGAGGAAAAGTTCTGTTAAAAATTTAAAAAAATAAAAACGACAAGTAAAAACAGTTTGCAGTGTATAACGTATGGTACCGAAGGGAAGGACATAACAAGGTAGTGAGGAAAACATAAGCGCCTGGCAGAAAAGAGTGTGGGACAGGAAGAAAATCACAAAAATGGTGTGTTCCATGGACTTTTGTGTGGGTTGGAAGGTGCTGATTTGGTCTTCCTTCATCTATTCTTGCCCTCTTCTAGGGTCCTTCCTCATTATCGTCTATTGCCCTCTCTATATTGTAAGTACGGTTCCTTTTATATGTATGATGGGGGGTCCAAGGTTCTTTACACCTGAAACATAGATTTTTTCGCCTTAGCTCATCACGCTATTTTTGAGCTTCCACCCCCTTGCATACGTGGCCTTTTTCCCAAGGTTTTCTACAATGGAAACAAGGATTCTCTTTAGATGATTCTATTTTGCATTTATCTTCTTTTAGTGGAAATTTCCTGAGATGATCTTTAGGTGGTGGATGATCAAATTTTCTCGCCTTAGAAATTGCTTCAGTTAGGGTAGTGGGTTCAAAAGCGCTAACCGTACTTCGAATTAATTCTTTTAACCCTTCTATAAAAAGGTACGTGAGTCATTCTTGAGAAATTTCGAGGACCATGACTAATATCTTTAGAAATTCATTGGCGAAATCTTCTAATGACCCCTGTTGCCTCAGCTGGGTTAATTCTTTAAAATGCCATTGTGGGTGCTTTTGATCGAATCTCTTGATGAGTTTTTGGGTGAATTCATCATATGATGTTATGAGTTGATGGTCTAGAGTAAGAAATCCATAATGCCACCATTCGTGGGCCATCCTGACTAAATGTAAGACAGCAAATTTAATTGTGTTTTCTTCAGTCATGGGACTTAATGATAGGTATGTGTCTAATTTCCAGACCCATGCTCGAATGGAAATCTTTTCAGTCCCATCAAAAGTGGGTATGGTTACTGTTGTGAGGTTTTCACACCATTGCCCCAAAGAATTTGGGGACCCCCAATTTTTTGAGCTAGCCTTGACAATTTTCCTAGATTTGGGTATTTGGATGAATTAGCGAATTTTTGGGCGATCCGAAGGTTTTGGAATGAAAATTTTACACCTTCGATGTTTTGAGGCGCCTGGGAGGGTATAACTTGTTTTCACCTTGTGTGAAATATTGATTTTCTTAAACAGTCGATTTTGTCTCCAAGCCAAATGAAATTCGATGAGAAAATTTTATTTTAATATCTGGTAGGATAAAATTGCAAATTTTGGACTTAGATGAATTTTTGAAAATTGATGAAATTGAAAAAACTTGAACATTTTCGAAATTTAATTGTGAAATTGGATATTTTTGGGAAAATCTTGTAAATTTCTGGTGGTGAAAATGGAATTTAAATGAAATTTGAATTAAATTGCCAATTAGAGATAATAAATTGCAAAAATAAAAAAGATTAAATTGCCAAATGGAAATTAAATTGCAAAATGATTTTTGGGTTGCAAAATAATAAAAACTAATTTTGGTTGTCATGATTAAATGCATTAAAATCATTTTTTTGGGCTAAGTGTTAGTAATTTAGAAATTTTATTTGGGCCTCTTTGTGTGTTAAATTCAATGTATTTTAAGGCCTAAGAGGTGTAAAATTCAAGGTAAGTTATTGGGTCCACAATGGAGAAGGTTTAAAGCTATATAGGAGGCCTAAATGACCTTTTTTTAAAATTTCAATTTTAGGGCCTATGATAATTTCGGATTTGGCTAATTTAAATCCATTATTTTGCACTAGGCTGGCCCAATTTTAAATTAAAATTAAATCCCCTAGGGCTGGTCAATTTATTTCATTTAATTCATGTTTAATTTGGCAATTTTAATTTTTTGTTTTTCCCTCCTCTTATAAAGTCGGCCCTGCTTTTTGGACGGAAGAATTTGGTATAAAGGGGGAGCCTTCCTCCTCATTTCTTCACTCACCATTTCCCTTTCTCTTGGCAGCGAATTTGAGGAGCAGATTTGAGTAAGAGGGGCAGCGAAAATCTTCTTGGCTAGAGTTGCGAAATTATTGGGAAGGAAGCAAAAAAAAAAAAAAAAATCTGGGCATTAAAGGAGCAGCAGACCGGTAAATTTGGGCAAAGGAGGCAGCAAATTAGAGCAGGGGCAAACTTGCAAAAATCATATTTGAGAAGCAGACTTGCAAAAAAATCAGATTTGAGGGGTAGACTTGCGAAAATCATAGAAGGAGCTACAGATTTTGCCCAGGCCTGCCTATATAAAGAAGAAAATTTGCAAAATTTGGTGAGTTTCTTAACTTATTCTCTTTAATTGTTATCTTTTCTTTGGTGTTGTTTGTTTGGATGTCGGAGATAAGTTTCAGGATTGAGAGAAGGCTGGTTCATTAAGCGGATTTCTCGATTGTCTTGATTGGATTCTTTCCCTTCTTGCTTGCATCATCCATTCCATGGCGGATGCTAGTGCAAGCAAGAACCCAAAGGGAACTAATACCAAAATAGGTGACAAGGAAGATATGATGCCCAAGACCACTTTCTTCTCGAAATTGAAGCGAGTCCGAGACACCAACATCGGTACCATTGACATGATACAATTGAGAGATAGGTTGAGAGAGCCCAGTCCTCTATGGCAAAGAAGATCAGCTTAACTTATTTTCTTAACTGTTATCTTTTCGTTGGTGTGCGTTGTTTGGGTGTTGAAGATAAGTTTCAGGATTGAGAGAAGGCTGGGTCATTAAGCGGATTTCTCGATTGTCTTGATTGGATTCTTTCCCAAAGGGAATTAATACCAAAATAGGAGACAAGGAAGATATGACGCCCAAGACCACTTTCTTCTCGAAATTGAAGCAAGTCCGAGACACCAACATCGGTACCATTGACATGATACAATTGAGAGATAGGTTGAGGAAGACTATGAAGGTCATGAAAGTTAAAGGAAGGCAAGGATAATGAAGGAGGAAGGCGAGACGATAGGTTGATGGGGTCAAGTTTGATTTCAAGGCGGTGGCCAAGAGTAAGGCTCTCAAATTGTAAAGAGGTTCACATCCAGGCAAGCCACCGAGGCCAAGACAAGATTACCCCAAGTGCATAGAGACCTCACCCTTTCAAGGTCAGGACATCAAGTACAAGCAAGTTCAAGTGGTGTTGAGCGGGGAATAAATCATTTGCACACACGTGAGTAACTTATGGTCAAGGTGCTTAGGTTCAACTTGAAAGTTTTTTCCCTTATTGAGTGCTTTGTCCTTAAGTGGATTTTCGGGTGGGTCATCCTGAAGTTCTTTGTCCTAAGTTACTTCATTCTTGAAATGTTCAAGAACATTTCTTTGGATTGATGCTAGATGTTGTGAGGTTTCACATCATCGCCCCAAACTATTTGGGGACCCCCCTTTTTCGAACTGGCCTTGGCTTTCTTCTCCTAGATCCCGATATCCCGACACCTTAGCCACTTTTTTTTGGGACTTAGAGGAACAATCGATTTTTGAGAATTGTTGGTATTGAAGTGCTTGGCTTGTGATTTTCGAATTTATTCGTGTTTTGGTCTCGAGTCTTTTATTGCAAAAATTTGGATGATTGAAACAAGGATCTTAAATGGATTAAATGGCCAAATAGTATTTTGAGTTGCTAAATGAAAGACGAAACAAAATTGAGCTTTGTCTCCTTCAATAACTTCGAGATTTTGGCTAAAAAATCTGGGAAATGGCATTGGGATTTCACGTAATTTTTGCTTTGAAAGTCAAAATCTGTTTGGAAAATAAATTTGGTACATTGAAACATTTAAATCTGGCCTCTTATTATTTTCGATTTTGCATTGAAAAATGAATTTTTGGGCTAATAAAAGTAAATACTGGGCAATAAATACATAAATCTGGGCGCAATACCTAAAGATCTGCATTAGAAATTAAAAAATCTTGGTCTTAAAATCGAAATTCTGCCCTTTGATATTGAGCGCAAGGCATAGAGATGAATAATGGGGCCTCTCTATGGTGGCGCCATCAATATGGCTGGTCCAATTTAGGTCTAGGCGCATTAATAAACAAAAGTTTTTATAAAAAATTTTAATGCTAATTTAATACTTCTTAGGCAGGTCGGCCCCTTTATCAAGAAGTTTTAATTGTCTTTGTTTACCCTTGTGCAGGTCGGCCCTATTATTAGGGCCCCAGGTCGGGTATTAGAGGGGCGCCTCCCCCTTCACTCCTCACCATCCCTTCACCACTCCAAGGCAGCGAACTTGTATAGCAGAGGGGGCAGCAAAAGTTAACACCAAAGCAGCGAGATAGCAGAGAAGAACTAGCAAAAATCAATAGAAAGGGGGCCTGTGACTGTTATGTTTGAGGGAGCAGATCCGAATATAAGAAGAGCAGATCTGAATGTATTTAGAGAGAACAGCGAACCTCATATCCAAGGCAGTGAAATAAGGAGGCAATTCAGTTTGAGGCTAGGGCAGCGACTGTATGTAAGAGGGAAGCCTGCAATTTTATATTGAGGCTTACATATTTTGAGAGGGGGGCCTGCTATTTAGAGCAGACCTGAAATTCTCAAGGGCAGATCCAAGGTTATCAAAGGCAGTGGTTTGCAAATTTGTAAGAAGAGCAGTCAAGGCACTGTCATAGGTAGTGGGGGGCTGCGACTTCAAGTTTGGGAGCAGCGACATTTTTGAAGGACTGAGATCTGACCCATTGGAGGAAGGAGCAGAAATAAAGTCAAGGGCAGCGAAAATCATCAGCAAGGGAGCACCGATTTTAATTTTGGAGGGCAGATCTGATCCAAATGAGCAGATCCGAACATTGTGGAAGATCCGAATTTGAAGAGCAAGGGCCAGATCTGATATACAGGAGCAGAGATCGGATATTAGAAGAGGCCTGCCATTTTGATAAGAGGCCACGAATTTGAAAGGTTAGGAACAGAAATTTGTGAAGGAGGACTTGCAGATTTTTAGAGGAGGGCTTACTATTTGATAGAGCCACGAATTTTGAAGAAGACCATAGTTTGACAAAGAGAGAAAGCTTCATATCTTGACCAAGCCATGCCATTTTGAGGACAAAGAAGATCAGTTTAACTTATTTTCTTAATTGTTATCTTTTCATTGGTGATTGTTTGTTTGGCGTTGGAGATAAGTTTCAGGATTGAGAGAAGGCTGGTTCATTAAGCGGATTTCTTGATTGTCTTGATTGGATTCTTTCCCAAAGGGAATTAATACCAAAATAGGAGACAAGGAAGATATAACACCCAAAACCACTTTCTTCTCAAAATTGAAGCGAGTCCGAGACACTAACATCGGTACCATTGACATGATACAATTGAGAGATAGGTTGAGAGAGCCCAGTCCTCTATGGCAAAGAAGATCAGTTTAACTTATTCTCTTTAATTGTTATCTTTTCTTTGGTGATTGTTGTTTGGCGTTGGAGAGAAGTTTCAGGATTCAGAGAAGGCTGGGTCATTAAGCGGATTTCTCGATTGTCTTGATTGGATTCTTTCCCAAAGGGAATTAATACCAAAATACGAGACAAGGAAGATATGATGCCCAAGACCACTTTCTTCTCGAAACTGAAGCAAGTCTGAGACACCAACATCGGTACCATTGACATGATACAATTGAGAGATAGGTTGAGGAAGACTATGAAGGCCATTAAGGTTAAAGAAGGCAAGAATAATGAAGGTGGAAAGCGAGAAGATAGGTTGATGGGGTCAAGTTTGATTTCAAGGCAGTGGCCAAGAGCAAGGCTCTCAAATTGTAAAGAGGTTCACATCCAGGCAAGCCACCGAGGCCAAGGCAAGATTACCCCAAGTGCACAAAGACCTCACCCTTTCAAGGTTAGGACATCAAGTACAAGCAAGTTCAAGTGGTGATGAGAAAGTTTCTAAGGACGAGCTCAAACATCCAAGGCTTCACCTCATCTCAAGGATGAAATAAATTTATAAGATAAGGTTGATGAAGTGGCAATTTCATGTGCATGCAATCAAATCATGCCAAGTGTCCTATGTTCTCATTGGTTGACAGATTATTGTAATTTTCTCATTGGCCCACAAGGTTGGTGCCCTCATGTAATTGGTTGAAAGATGGTAACCCTAATTAGGGTTTGTAAGGTTTAATCTTGGCCCTTGATTTTGCCTCTTAATCTTGGCCACTCGTTGTAATTTTGAGCCTCTATATAAGGCCATTTGTTCTCATTTGTAAAAGAGAGTTATGTTGGAGAATTGTTGCCAAAATACTATCAAAATTGTTCTCTATTCATTGTTGTGGTTTGCATGGTGGATATACATGATCATTTTGGTGTATTGCATGTTTCTTCTCATTTCTCAAATTAAAGTAGGATTTCATTTCATGTTGTTAGAATAGAAGTAGATGGCTAGTTGTAGGGCGATATTGGTAAATGTTTGATAGGGATCTATATATTGGGCCACTAGCATCTTAGCGGCTTGTTAAGAAGCCTTGTGTGGTAATCTAGTCTCATTCCCCTTGAATCATTGCATCTATGGAGGTAACGCCACTAGCAAGCTTTCATTAGGTTGATCCCCTTCCATTTGCCAATCTTTCCATTCTATAGGAGTAGTAGTAAAGCAAGAAGTAGTTTAGAAGTTCAAGTTTGAAGAGCAAAGTTGGAAGTGATATAAATTGGAAAATCAATTGAGTATACATTGCAAAGCTAAATCTCATCATAGCGAGAATTTGACATCCTCAAGTGAACAACGTAAGCCCGCCTAAGTGATTAACCAACAAATCACATTAATATAACTGAGTTAGTATCCACAGGTGTAAGGAACCTTGGAGTTTTCTCATGTTCTTCATGAGTATATACTTTTCAAGAGAGGGTTGAGTGTTCGGTATGTTATATCAAGTATTCAATTGCTATATGTTATGTAGTGGTACAAAACTGACATCAACAGTTACTTTATTAATTTTTTCCTTAAGATCTTTATCGGATTGTTTTTTCTTTTTGATGACATGGTTGGCTTTCATTTTGGCTTCACAATAATCCTTGAAGGATGTATGATCTCTTAATTCTGGTGCTAGTCTAGAGTATGCTTCTAAGATTTCATCCACATTATCGTGGGGTGGTCCATCCGCTTCTTCTTCTTCATTCTCTGGATTTTCCCTTGGTAAAAAGGAAGGTTGAGTTGGCTTTGGTTGTGATAACCTTGGGGAGAGGGTATGATTATTTTCAGAATGATTGGAATTTATATCCCTCCCATTGGTAGGGTGGGGCCGAGGAATATTATTGCTCATGCTTTGTATGGCTTTAAGGAGAATCTGATTTTGTTCCATAAGTGCTTGGGTGGTTTGGGCAGTTTGTTCCATAAAAGCCTTTATTTTGTTACTTAATTGTTCACTCATCTTGTTTCCTTTCCTTTGGTACGTTTTCATGTATCGAGTACCACAGGTTGGCAAGAAAGTTGCTCTGATGCTACTGTAATGTCCAGAGTCAATTTGGGTTCATTATACCAGCAATTACCATCATTAATAACTTATATATGATTAATAAATAAATATCTATTAATTTAGTTAAAGCTGTGGGTCTTAAAGATGCCCAGAATTACTGTTGTTCTGACATTGATTTGCTTCCTTCCCTATACCCTACATCACAAGGAAGTTGAAGGCAAACATAGTGGGTTCTTGGCTCGGTGAGTCTCTACTCCCAGCCTTAACCTCTTACCTACTCTCCTTCCTCCCGTTATGAAATGTAATATCTAGGAATTCAGAATTTGGTTGTTTATGAATTCACACCCTCACCACATTGGAGTATTAAGGCAAACATGGTGGAGTCTAGGCTCTCTAGCCTACCCTCTTACCCACTCTCCTTCCTCCAATTATGGTTCAAGGTATTGATTCCTGGTTTAAGATTGGACTTATTGCTTTTAGATTATTATGGTACTGAGGAATGCATTAGGTATTTGATATCAAATTAGACTGACTATCTTGTACTGATTATGCCGTGACTTATTCCTTGAGATTTCCTTTGATGTGCATACGTACCTAGCCTTTGATCTCCGCGTACGTGCGTTGCTAAGTCTTTTTATATATATCCTCAGAGTGTTTCCCAAGAATATGATTTATTTCACTTCTTCTTTGGATCGGCTGGAGATGAACCTGCGTGAATCCTGCAGGTTACGATTCCTTTGCTTTCCTTCAATTGTACTCTCCACATCTACTTCTTCTCAATTCTTTCTTTCCGCTATTTCCTGTCTTTTTTCTGTGTCTCTCCTTCCTACGTGAATGAAGACATATACTATACCCGAGGTTGCTTGAGGCATCGCATTGCTTCATATACTCGATAATAATCGTTTGTTATAAGTATTTAACAAATCGTTTATAATCCTTTGTTTATTATATTTACCCTCGTAATTTCTTTATATTTGTTTATAATTGTGATTTATTATTATGTTATTATTATTATTATAATTATAATAGAAGCCTTAATTATTTATAAGTCTTTATTATTATTAATAATAATGTAAGCCTTAATTATTTATTTTTATATTATTATGATTATTATTTATAATTATAATCATGATCATATATTAGCTATTATTGATCTTATATTCACTATTATAATCATTTATTATATATTGATATTTATTTAACCCTTAATTAAATATGGGTTTTATAATTGATTTATTAATAAATTTAATGATTCACTTACACTTGAAAATAATACTCATGTTATTTGAGGCTCATGACATAGACCAGCAGACAAAAACGTAATTGGAACAAAGTGGGCATTCTACAATAAACTAGATGAAAATGGATAAGTAATAAGAAACAAGGCAAGATTGGTTTGCAAAGGTTACACTCAGATAGAAGGTGTTGATTTTGAAGAGACATATGTCCCTATTCTCCAGATGGAAGCGATCAGAATATTCTTAGCTTTTGCAGCCTTTAAAGATTTCAAAGTTTATCAAATGGATGTAAAATCAACATTCTTGAATGCAGAATTGAAGGAAGAAGTCTACATTGAGCAACCAGAAGGATTTCAGTCAAGAAGTGATTTGAATTTTGTTTGCAAGTTGGAGAAAGCATTGTACCGATTGAAGCAGGCACCCAGAGCCTAGTATGGCAAATTAGACAAGTAATTGATTGGGCAAAGATTTCAAAAGGGATCTGCTAACAGTAACTTATACTACAAAGTTGACTCAGATCAAATTTTGATTGTTGTAGTTTCTATTGGTGACATGATTTTTGGAGGGAATGATGACGTGCAGAAGATTTGCAGATGAAATACAAAAGGAATTCGAAATGTCTATGATTGGTGAGTTAAATTTCTTCCTTGTATTACAAGTAAATCAAATCAACAAAGGAATTTTCATTTCTCAGTCCAAGTATATCAAAGAATTATTGAAGTTTGGATTGGAGAATTTTAGACCGATTTGTACACCTATTGTTATAGGATGTAAGTTGATAAAAGAAGATGATTCGCCCCAAGCTGATGCAAGTAAATACAGGTCAATGATTGGAGGATTGTTATATTTGACTGCTACTATCAAATGTCCCTACTTGTCTTCTAGAGACAGAGAACCCAATATTAGCAAGGTTAATAATTATAGCATATTAGATTTCAATATTTATTTTAATCAAGAGTTAAGATGATTATTTATCGCGTTTAGATAGTGTCAATCATGAGATCTTTGATGGTTAGCGTAAGGGCCAAGATGACTCAAGGGTCTCTAGGTAGAACCTGGAATATAATCCACATATTCTCCTTAACTGGACCCTCTTAGGTGCTTTCCCTCCCTAACTCATCTCATCTCACAAAGAAGATGATTGTAGTTGTCAAGTCTTGGGTGGTTAGCGTAAGGGCCAAGAGTACCTAATGGGGTCTTAGGCAGAACCTAGATCATAACCACGTATTCTCCTTATTTATGGCCCCTTAGGTACTTTACCTCCCTAACTCACCTGTAGCTTAAGGAACATGTCTTAAGTATATTTATTCCATATAGTTATTTATTCGTAAATATATAAAATTCATATATACATATATATATATATATATATTCAAAGATATTATTTAAGCTAAGTTCATACGTTAGTTCAAATATAGTCTTTTCTCAGAATAATATTTAATTCAAAGATTGGATTTATATTGATTTCTTAACATTCATATGATAATACTCAAACTGAGAACTTTAATGTGCATTCAGCATGTCCCGTAATACTCACCTATCCTCAGTAGTACCTGTGCTGGATGCTCGTCTGTGAACCAGTCGTTCGGTGCCTACGATACCTTATCTCCCCTGCCAGGTGCTAACGTGGTCTGCCAGGTAGGTTCCAATGGCTACCTTTTTGGCTATCCTATCTGTATTGTCCGAATCCACCTTCGATGCAGGTCTACCTCCGTTCCATTCTCTATTATCCGCTCTTCTATATGTTTGTCTCGTGTTAGCCTGTCCAAATGGAATAGATTACACATCCTGTGACTGGCACCTCTATAATATGTCTTCCATTGTAGCTTGTGCTTCCCATAACAATCTGTTATGTACGCATATGCTTGCTGCAAATTGTACATCCCTTGCATATGCCGTGGCTATGTCTATTCCCACCGTGGATTTATAAATATTCCTATGTTCAATGCCCCTCCTCCTTCCCTGGTCGATCATTGTCTTATATGTGGGTCTAGGAAAGTTGCAACCAATGGTCGCTGCCCATTAATCATATTATAAGCATAAATATGAAATATATATTTAGTATTATTACTTTATTTATTTTTAATTTATTCAAAATAACAATTATAATAATGTTTATATATCATTGTTTACTAAATATTGATTTAGCATTTTGATCTATGTCAAATATTATAATATATTATTAATATTATTATTATTATTATATTAATATTATAATAATAGATTATAATATTACCATGTTATTAATAAGATTGTCATATTAACATATTATTTATTAATAGTATGTTAACAATATATTATTATTATCTATTGATAATAATCATATATTATTATTATTATTTGTTCTTAATACTATCAATTATTATTATATTAATAAATAATATATAATATATTGATACATCTATTATTATATTATATAATATTAATGTTCAATATATCAACTTTTATATCTAGATTATTATATATTCAATATTATTATTGTATCGTAACTTATACTATTAATATATTATTATTTTAATAATATATTATTATAAATTATCTAATTGAACTCTATTATTCTCATTTCGTCTTTAGAGATTCTACAAACAAGATGAGGATATCGCCCAAAAGTCTTCAAGAAGAGGGACATGACATACTAGACTGGACATTATGTATGTTGTTTGTTTAGCAGACAGATTGCAGCGAGAACCAAAAGAATCACATGTTATTGCAGTAAAAAGGATCCTTGGATATTTGAAGGGTACATAAGGTTTCGGTTTATGGTTCTCGAGGATTCAGATTTCACTTTGCCATCTTATATTGATGTTGATTGGGCCAGATGTGTTGATAATAGGCTAAGTACAAGTGGTGGAGTTTATTTCCTCAACTCCCGGTTGGTTGCATGGTCAAGTAAGAAACAGGATTTTGTATCATTATCTATTGATGAAGTTACAAGATATATCTATGCAAACAACTTATAGACCGTCAATTTAATGACATCTAAAACTTAGTTGTTGCTTTACAAGATGTATCTATACAAGCAACTTATAGACCGTCAATTTAATGACATCTAACACTTAGTTGTTGATTTACAAGATATATTTATGCAAACAACTCATAGACCGTCAACTTAATGACATCTAGCACTTAGTTGTTGTATTAATTCATCATGATCTGTTTCAACATTATAAATAATGTATATCATGATTTAAGTTATTGCAAGATCGTCACCTTCCAATAACTTCTTCAAATACAAGTGATAATCATTTGGAAGTCGTCACTTCCTCATGATTTACACAGGGGGCAAGCCCATTAAAAATATTCATGATTCATTAGTATAATAATCAATTATATCAAGTTCACCTCAGAAGTATTTCACCTTCAATAGTGAACTCCCTCTCAATCAATATGATCAAGATTGTCACAAGTTGACTGAACCATCTAGTCCCTCTGAAGCTCAAGTTTATCAACTTCTTGACCTCTTTTGAAATGTCAAACTCCCTTTGCATCTAGTCTCAATCATCAATTTGTTTGCAAGAATCAAGTTCTTTCTCCCTTGAATGCAATTATCTTGTACTTCTATCCTGAAGGTATGTCAGAGAGAGGTTACAAATAGCTCACTAAACTATCTCGACCGGAAATACCAATGATAGAAGCATACAAGATTTTACTAACCAATAGTATAGCATGAATTACAAACTTAAAAATTATGTGCATTAATAAAATATGAAATACTTATCTTTTATAAATTTCAAGTATTTCATTCTGTAACGTGAGCCCATATAGAAAATATCATGCAAATTCATAGAATGATGTCATCGTTCTCAAACATTACTATAATTATTCACATGAACTATATTTAATATCCAAAGTTTCTATACACTATCACAACCTTCAATCTTATTAGATCTCCCTTCAAGTGGTTAGGCTTTTAAAGAAGGAACCTCGCTCTTTTTCAGATTTTTTTTTTCATAGACCCGTACATAGTCGGTCATAACTTTTGAACCTGACATTTTCACTTCAATCGCTCTAGTGAGATTCTTGTAAATTTGTTTATCACCAACATATCCGAAATTTAACAAAATCCAACGGTGCATTTGGGAGATATGGTCTTTGTACTAGGACTGCATTTTCTGAGATAGTCACACATTCACCATCAACAAACTACTCTCTTACATTTGCAACTTGGCTCTGATACCATGTTAAGGTTTTAGGATCATTGCAAATGTAATAGCACTATCTCATTGTATGTATTTTCCAAATGCAACAATCTCTTGCATTTATATTGAGAATGAGCCAAGAAGAGACATGTCCCTTCATGAGACATGTCTATTCATTAATATGTAATTAATATAATGACAATTATTATTATTATATATACATATATATAATATCTCTTGAGTATTATATTAATTTCTATAATATTTACATAATATAATATATATATATATATATAAGTATATATATAAATCTCATATATACTAAATATATATACATATCTTCACTAGTATTGACTCATAATGTTTATTCGACTGAAGCTACAAAACATCAACACATTTGATGAACTGATCTCAATTATGTGTGATAATACCGGTGCAATAAACATTTCCAAAAATCCAGTACAACACTCCAGAACAAAACATATATCCATTAAATATCATTTCTTGAGAGAGAAGGTATTGAACAATGAGGTAAAACTTGAATATGTACCTAGAAATGAGCAAATTGCAAATATGTTCACAAAACCACTATGCAAAGATACTTTTGAGTATCTCCAACAGAAGTTAGGGGTACTACCCCTTCCTAGTCTACACTAATATGCCTAGACCAAATTAGCACTTTCAAACCCACGCAAAAGTCTATGGGGCACACCATTTTTGTGATTTTCTTCCGATCCCATAGTCTTTCTGCCAACCGCTTATGTTTTCCTCACTACCTGCTTATGTCCTTCCCTTCGGTACCATACATTATTCACTGTGAACTGTTTTTATTTGTCGTCGTTATTTTTAATAGAACCTACGCCATCTACCAAACCATGCGATTGAGAATCGCCCTCCTACTGCCACTCCTTGTCATCCATATGGTGAATTGTCACTGGTGACAGCCACTCTTTGGTGACCAACTTCACCGTTCAGTGACCACCGTTCAGTGGCTTCACCGTTCAGTGTCCACCATTCGGTAGCTTCACCGTTCGGTGACTTCTGACTTGTTTCTCTCTCTTTTTTTTTTCTTTTTTTTTTTCCACCGTACGGTTGTTCGGCCATTAGCCGTACGATGTGGTTTTTTTTTTCCTTTTTTTTTAATTACTTCTTAGTCTAATTACCTTCCGGATGCTTCTCCGGTCGCCCGTCTGGACGACTCTCAGGTCGCTGTCGGACCTCTCGAGGCCCCTTCTATCTTCTCGGTTGCTCTACCCCTCTGCTCAGGTCTATTCTCTCCGGGTAAGGTCTCAATTTGGATCCGTTGATGGCCTCATGTATCTCCTCCAGTTCGTCGAGAGCCCACAACTTGACAGCCTTGTCGTAGCCGACTTCCCGAGCTTTGTATGGTCCCACCCTTGTTACTTCAAATCCTCCTGGCTTAATCTCATTCTTTCCATTGTACTTCAGCACCAACTGGCCAGGGGAGGAACACATCTTTCGTGGGTGCTTATCGTGCCAACATTTTCTCTGTTGTTGTGCAACCTTCGTTGCCCATCGTGCTATCAATCTTCTTTCATCTAGTTTATTGAGAGTGTGCAACTGCTCCCTCAAGCTTTCCCTGTCGCCAAGTCTGCTTTCAATGGCCATCCAAAGGCTTGGAACCATAAATTCTACAAGGACTACGACCTCTTGCCTGTACATAAGGAGAATAAGGATTTTGAAGGCTGCAGTCGTCCACCCAGGATTCCAATCGTCGCGAATACAAATGATCTTAGGTTCCTCTTCCTTGTATTCACCGTACTCGGAGGGAAATGTTTGCAGCTCTTCCTCAATACTTAGTATATTGCATGCTGGTCGGAAGAGTTTGTAGTCCTCTATTTGCCAGTGGAAGATGTCGTCCATGGAGTCTGTATCATCCTCCAGTTTCAGTACCCCTTCTGCATTGGGCTCCATACTTCCTTTCCCTTCGTCTATTCCATTGTCATGTCCCCACAAATAGTCTTTAATTGGCTAATTAATTAAATAAAGGGATTAATTATTTAATATTAATTACATGACAAATTAATATTAAATAATTAGCAAGGTGACTTTAAGTTACATGTTTAATAAAACAGTTCCCTTACGGGATAAATTTAATAAAGTTAATAAAGTAGTTCCCTTACGGGATACTACGGGACACAACCGTTTTGATATGCTTTTAAAGAGACGGGCTTGCAAAGACACGGCATGATTGGAAATTTTACAGAAGTGGTTTACAGAAGTGAAGTTACTCATTTCCTTTCGTCAAAATTTCTGTCTGGCCTGGTGGAGTTGTTAATTGGAAATACTAAAGAAGATTTGGAAGGCACTGAACGCGTTGTAGAAGGACAGACGCACCACGAAAGGGGTGTTATCTGATATCGCGTTGGAGGAAGGGAACATCCGAATTGGAATTGCGGTGGAGTTTATTTTATTCACTGCTAAGACACCAAAGTCTTCTTTTGCAAACGACAAAGATATTGTCATATGTGGCCTGACTCCGCTAAGGAGTGTGTATTGTTTATTGTTAGTGGAAAGTAATCACAAGCGAAACAAGGTCGAACGCGACAACTTACGAAGGTGGCACTGAGAATGATCGAAGGGATTGTCGTGAGCGTTTGTGACTTCCACATAACTTCCGCACAAAAATACGAACTCGGCATGTCCTCCTAGTCATCGACAGATATCTGTCGTAATTGGCATAACACCAGTACGCGGTATGCAATCTGCCTGACACACCAGAGTAATTTTCAAAGTGACAAACAGTTCCAGACATGTGCGTCGAATCCTGCAGGAAGTATGAAGAGGGAGTGCTTGATGTCTTCAACCTCATTGCGGGACCTACAGAAGTCAAGGAGACTTCGCCAGTTCTAGTACGAAATTGATACAGGTGCATATTAGAATTATTACAGACTGAATTCCATACTGTAAATTTAATGATTCTGTAGTTTCTGCACTAAAATCTAGTAGAAACGAATCAGTTCGCATTATTTCAGAGGTTAATAGTGGGATTGAAATTAGAATCTCAACATTTGTTATTAGGAAGTATACAGTGTTTGACTAAAGAATTGCAGAACCTATAAATTGGTATATCTCATCCGTCATCCGATTCCGAATCCGAGAGGGATGCCATTTCCTCTCCGACCATCTGCATTGTGAGATCTATCACAAACTTCCTTCCCCCTTTCTCAAATGATAGAATGAGTCTTTTCCAATTGTGGTTCGCTTTGGTAGTCACGAGGCACCCTCTCCCTAGGATGGCGTCGTACCCCTTATGCTTCAAGGGAATTACCACAAAGTCCAAGATGAACGGTTAGGTCCCAATAGTTACCTGTTGTCCCATCAAGGTTCCGAGGGGTTTGATGTCGTGTTGATCGGCCCCTAGTAAGTTGAAGGTTGGCAACCACAATGTTGGTTTCCCCAGGCTCTTCCAAGTTTCCTCCAGTAGAACATTCACCCCAGATCCACCGTCAACAATCGTGTTAGTGAGGATGGTACCCAAGATAACCATCTCCACTACTGTAGGGTTCCGCCCACTATTTATTGACAATGTCATGGGGTCGGTTGCATAGCCGCCACGAACCTCAGTCTATTCAAATGCACTTGTTGGAACGTTTTGTCCTAAGAATAGGGCCATTTTCAGATGCGGCATTGTTTCCAATAGGTCCTTGACCTTTACCGGTATCTCTAGTTGCATCATTTGCCTCAAGATATTTTGCTCTGCCATGGCTAGGGTAGAAGTGTCAGTATCTATGGAGTTCCTTCGGTCCTACATTCCCTTCTCGATCTCGGCCTTCGCCTTGAGCACCCTTTGTTTCTCCGTCTGAGGGTCAGGATACGTGGCCTTCTTGGTTTGTGCGCGCGTGATTGCCAAAATCTTTTCGGTGCCCCCTCGTTCCATGTCAAGGATGTTGCAACCGGGCTTCGGGCAGTTAGCTTCCTCATGGTCCCCCGGTCCGCATCACCGACACAATTTTTATGGAGCAAGAGCCTCTTTCGGGCAATCCTGGGTAAAATGTCCCCATTGATTACAATTTCTACACTATATCATAGGTCTCCCCTTTGCATCATACTGGATCCGAGGCCAGTTGTTATTGTTCTCATTATTTCCTCTGCCTCCCCGTCGGTTATTTCTATAACCGTCGGATGATGCATCATTTTGTTGGCCGCCGATTCCTGATGGGGAGGGTTGCTCTTGGGTGAAGAGCACTTGTTGATTCCTGGCCCTCAGATTGTAGGGACATTCTTTGGTGGAATGTCCCGCAATTTGGCAGATGTCGCAAAAGGCTTTCTTGGGACAGGAACCTTTAGTGTGTCCTGCTTCTTTGCAGTCTGTACACCACCCGGTATCTTCCTCAGTTTTGCTTGAGCTTCCCTTGGTGGCCTTAAGTTCTTTCATCATTCTCTCGAGATCTTTCTGTAGAGCAAGTACTTTCTGTAGATCATTCATGATTCTCCCTCGCTACTTTCCGTCTCCGATTCATCATCCGAAGACTTAGTTTTCTTGGAGGTCTTGCATTCACTCTCCAAGTCCATCGCACGGTTGTATGCATTGTTGTACGACGTAGGTGGTACGATCTTCATTTTCTTAAGGAGGGAAGTTTTAGTCCTTCCATGAACCACTGTTTTTTGAGTTCGTCCACCGGGGCTGATTCCATCTTCCCAATGAGTTCCTTCAGTCACTGCCCGTAGGCGCAGACCGACTCACTCTTTGTTTGCTTTGTGTTATAAATTTCAGCTAGAATCTCATTGTCATTCCTCAGCAACTGAAATTGTCAGGAAAGCCTTTTTCACATTGTCCCATGTCGTCAAGCCTGCTTTATCTACATCCAAATACCAATCGATGGCTCCTTCCCTTAATGTCACAGGGAACTATCTGATCCATTCATCCTGGTCCATAACCCTGTTAGCGATCCATATAGTTTCGCAAGTTCGGCAATGCCGAACAAGATCCTCCTTTGCTTGCCCCATGAACTTGGGCAATTTTTGTTTACTCACGGCCATGGTTACTTGTTGTATTGGCGGTGGATTCAGTGCTCCGGCACCGCCTGTGCCAGCACCCGTACCCGCACTTCCTTGATTATTGTGTGCAATGTTAAACCGTGGGACTTGCCCTTGTAGCACTTGTGTAACTGGTGGGACCGTACTATGTGGAGTTGTTGGCTCCAACAGAGGGTTCGCCTGTGCATCAATAGCACCTTTGGCCATACCGTCCCTCCTTGGGCTCAGTTCTCCGCACCTGGTGTACGGGTCAGACCCTCAAACCGATCTTTCTCTTCCTAAAGCAAAACCTTCCTCAGCCGTGTTTCCACAAGTAGTTCCTCCCTACTGTGCACTCTCCGATGCTCCAGCGAAGTGAATTGTTCCTCGTCGGCCTGTGCACCTTCCATACCACTTCCAAGGTCCCCTTCGGGAAACCCTTTGGCAAGCTGATCCTAGGCAAGTTGCCTCAGCCTATGTCGGCATTCACGTTGTTGTGCGGAAATCAAAGCCCTCTGTGCAGCCTCACCGTCACCATCTCGTGCCTTTTTTATTTCTATCTTTATTTAAAAGATTGGGCATAAATTCTATTCAATCATCAATTGTCAGAGCATGCTCTTCTTCAAAAACTTATGTGATTCCGTCCTCATTCGTCCTCACATTGATATTCTCCTCCAATGGTATTCCCATCCGTCCACTCATTCCGTCACTTGCCAGATTCGTTTGGCAACGGCACCAGATGTTTACTCGCTGGGGTGAGCTTAATATTGCATAGACCTAATACAAGAAATATAATAAACACGGAATATATTAGAGAATAATAGATGCTTTCATTAATCATTCCAACATATGAGTACATTCACTTCATATTAATTCATTCCTCCTTCACCCGTAGGTGGTACATATTTATCTACCCGAAGGGGTGTGACCAAACGTCACCACCCAACCTAACTACCATTCAGTAATAACTAATTACCCTCAGAACAACATAACTAATACATAACATAAGTAAAGTAGTCTTTCCGGCTAACAAGGTGTGCATTGGTCTAGGGTATTATATGATCATTCTTATCTGGATCAATGCTTGGCGCCTTCCTCTTAGGGGGAGTGGAGCAACTTTTTCAAGGGGAGTATTGCCCTTTGTCTTTGATGTCAAAGGGGGAGAAGAAAAGAGGCTGTTAATATTGAGTTGTTTGGTTTGTCGTTGATGAATGTTGCCATCAATGACAAAGAGGGAGATTGTTGCAAATATGATGTTTTTGTTGTCATTAATGGTTGTCATTGATGTTAACATCCCTTTGCTAATTGGATGACGTTCTATTTTGATGCTTTGGTGATCCAAATTGGCGTGCTCTAAATGTTGTGTTGTAATGATCTATCTTTGGCCATGCTTATCTTGGTCCCATTCATTTTGCAACATAATGAGATACACATTTTTGGGCCTGCTCCGATCTGGAAATTGGTTAACTTGCTCTGAAAACATACTTTGCATTATAACATGTAAAACATATTCTTTGACCCTAGATATTATGGTAAATGGCTAATGTGTTGTTTTGAGCAAGGAGGTTTTGTGTGGTCCATGTTTCATTCCTTTCCACCACAGGAATGTTTTGTGGTGAGTGATGACCTAATTCAAATTGTGTTTGGCCAACTTAGAAGATTATGAAGGCATGGAATGGTATAAGTAAAAGATGATTCTATTCAATGTTGATGAGTGAGGAATGTGTATCCGAAAGTGTGCGACCGGAGGCAGCAGACTGTAAGGTTCTTTCGGTGTTGCAGTTGGTGACAGTTATTTCAATGGTGGATTCTCTTTCATTATTCTTCTTTTGTCAGTGAGTGTTTTTTGTTGGCAATGGGTCTTCTTCTATTGGCTGTAATAGCCAAGCAGTGAGCCCACCGACAATGAGCCTACCTGGAGTCAGCAACTTGGCAGTGAGCCACCCTTTGTAAAAATCACCTTAACCAGTGTTTCATATTTGAGAATTAGCATTCTCCATGGTATTTCCCATCCTGGGTTTTCCACGTAAAATCTGGTGTTCATTGTGCATGATGTTCTTATGTTCTTTCATGTTCATGTCTATTTTATTTATCTAATTGAATTAAGGTTACTCCAGATCAATTAAGATTAAGATAATTGTTTTTGGATAACTAATTCACCCCCCCTCTCAATAATCCGGACTGTTCAACACATTTGTGTTATGCTGCCCCAACATCATAATTACCCTCTTTGAGCTACCTTGGCTCCTCAACCATTCTCTAGATCTTTTCAGCATTTTCATTTTCTACTCATGTTGAATTTATGTCTATCTCCTTCCCATCTCTTTGTAGCTTATTGCTTTCTTCCATCTTCAAATTACTCTTTGAGTTGTTAGGGGCCAATAACTAAGTGTTACCAGCCAACTGATGTTGTGGACAAGTGTCCTCCCATGAGGATTGCCTAGAAGACCTTTTCTTTTTTGTACAGTCTTTTGCCTTATGTCCTACCTAAAAACAAGTCCAAATGTTCTTTTCATAAACTAAAGGTTGGTTCTAAAGTACCTTTGCTACTTTCAGCCCAACTTCTAATGGTAAACCATTGAGGAAATCCATCTCCAACAAGATCTACATTGTTTCTCTTAATGTATGGTTGTGGGGATTTGGCAACATTGCTAAATATTTGCCAAAGGAATCTTCAAAATTTGTCAAAGCTGAATTCATCAAAAATGCGAAGGAAGATTCAGTAGCCTTACCATGATGGTGATATTTGAAATTCTTCGTGAATGGAATAAAGCTTAGAAGCCACAACTTCATGAACAAAGAAGAATCCCAATAGAACCATAGCCCATTTTATAAAATCATATTTCTATCAAAGAATCACACCACCCCAAGCAATATTTGTGCACTAGAGTAGATAACCATTGTCACTTCAAAAAGGCTTCCACATTTACTCAATCCATTGGTTCAACTCTGGAAGAGAAGGCCCAAGAGAACTAAACCTCCCAATCAATCCCATATCACAGTAATGCCCCATCTCCTCTAACATGTCCTCTACAAGCTCCAATATAGGCCTTTTGGCTATCTTTACGGTACAACCACCAACCATTGCTACCTAATCTTTTGAACTTCAGCCTCCATTTCATTATCTTCTTGCCCTAAGACAAATTACTCATAATATCCATGTAGGATGGTCCATTCACAGCCTTCTTGCTGGTGTATTCTTGAAAAAACAGCATTTATTTATATTTTTCCCCTCAACCTTGCAGCTTGTTCAGGAGACATGCAGCCAAATGGTTCTCCTAACAAGATCAAGATTCAAACATGTAGTGATTTGTTCCTTCTCTTTATTTTCTTAACACTTCCCGTTCTCTATGGCATCCCCTTACCCTACACTTGCATATCCTCCACAACCTTAAAAAAATGGTGATTGCAACCCAAAACAACATATCAAGGTTTCTCTCTTCACATACCTTCATTCTCACTAATCTCTCTCAAGGTTTGCAAAACCTAGCCACCAAATTATAAAATATGTATTATTATATAAAATATAAATTGTAAAAAATACTGCAATAATTATTTAGGTAAAAAAGTCCATTTAATTAAAAGGATGCCCCACAATCCAGTCCTCACTTTAATTGGAGTACATCATTAATTCACGCTTCCCTTTCTTACATCTGTCCTATACATTAACTCATTTACAAATTACAATTGTGCGTGGTGTGAGGCCCCACAAGAGTATTCAACCTTAGTGTACTCCACATGCCAAAATCCAGAAAGGAAACTAGCGTTAAACAGGATACCCCTCCTCTGACCTACACAAATAGCTTCCAGGCCATGGCCACTCCGAGGCAGAACAATTTCCCCACCTACAAAGAAGTCATTGGAAAACCACTTGTTCTGCATATAGGCAGATGAAATTTTTATTTGTTAAAAAAAACTATTTTTCAAATTTAGAATGGACATTTTGCAATTCATAAAAGGATTTTTTGTTTCTTTTCAAGGGACTATTTTTGTCCCCATCTTAGGGAGATCACACTCCCCAAAATGTGAGGATTCGTGTAATGACCCCGGCTAGAATGGGTTGGCTCCTTTGCTAGCATGTTTTCTAAAAATAAATAATAAATCTAAATCTAAATCTAAATAAATAGCATTATTAAATAATTGCATTGTTTCCTTTTGGGCAGACTTATCTTTGGGCGGTTATGTTTGGCCAACTTGGATTAAAAGAAAAAGAAACACTATTAAATATTTTGCTAAGGCCGTCCTGTTCTTAGTTTGTGCTATTGCCTAGATATATGGGAGGATGTTTTCATTTGATAAGGATCAGGACAACTACAAATTTGCTACAGGCACGCAAGTCTGCTAGGACGATAATCTCATAGGCTCTTCATTGGTAGGACGAAAACCCTACCTTTGTTTAGCAGTTTTTCTACTGCGGGCTATATGCTATGGCATTTCCATCATTGATAAAATCTGGATCAGTGGAAGTATTCGCCTTGTGCATGCTGAGCTTCTGAGACAAAACCCTCAGAGCTTCTTTTAGGATCATGACCAGTAGTTAAGGGATTTGCACACTTGCAGGAGGAATTATAGCAGGCCAAATAATCAGCCTGTATCATTGATGGAACCTGCTGAGTATCAACATCTTTCTAAACGCTTGTGAATGACGCCCCTCTAAAGGCATCCTATCAATATCATGTTCATCATCTACAGTGGTGACTCTGGCCTGTAGAGTATAACTATACTCTAAAACAGTTACTGAGACCATCTTTATGCAAGGTCAAATTACCGCTATTCGATAAATTTATGTGATACCATATTTCTGAGTGAGAATCAACCTCCTGGATCTGTAGTTTCAAGGGTGTATTATTTAGTTGATATTTTGGGACTGTAAACTTGTTGATATCTGATGTGGTAATTCATTAATAATCTGAAGTTAATAGCAAAGTATGTTCTCTATTTTCTGAGAATACGCTTTGCAGTCAGATTATTTTTTAGTTAATAACTGTAGCAGTATAAAGTACGAATAAGGATTAGACTCGTTCAGATCTCAGGTCATTTCAGTGGTATCAGAGCGTGGCATTCTACCAACCTGTGGATTGATTAGTAACATGGATCAGAGATACAAGCAAAGAGAAAAGAAGGCAATGGATGATAGGGAAGAGGCAAAAAGCCAAGATTACATTAGGGAGATCAGAGAGATTCATAACAGCATGAGGGATACCATGAGGGAAATGGCTCAACTTTTAAGAGGAATGAGCCAGCAACTAAGTGTTGGTAAACCCATTTAAAAATGATGCTGAAGGAAGCAGTCTCTGTGGAGGAAAAGCTTCAGCTGTCGGTGAAAAAGCCTCAGCTAATGGTGGGAGAGCTTCAATTAATACAATGACCTTCAGGGCTAAATTTATTGACAAAGAAGCAGCTGTGGGGTATTGGAGAAGAACAACAACCCAATCTAGAGGAAGACAAGGCAAGATTTAATGATTCGTGCTATGCCCTAAGCCCTCGCATACGTGCAGATCTGACTTTCAAGGGCTATTATGAAATGAAGAAAGCAACAAGGCATGGGGGGAAAGGGTATAAGAGAAGGAAGGACATTCAACACCAATTGGGAAAGATCATCCCAACCTTTGATGGAGTTGGAAGCTCATCAGCAAGGGCTTGTGGTTGCAGAAACTAGATACATATTTCTCATTGAACCCAATGCTTGAAGAAGAAGCCATCAAATTCACCACCTTGCATCTTGAGGGAGTGGCTCACGAATGGTGGTACCATGGCATGATTCTATCGCCACCTTGGAAGACTTCAGCCAAAGATCTTGAAACTTATTTTAGAGAATTAGCACGCCTGAAGCCAGGAAGGAAAGGTGGAAGACTATGTAGCATAATTACACATGCTTGCAGTAATGATTTCTGACGTTTCGAAGAAAAGGCATGGTTTGCTTTGAGGATGGCCTACCTGAACCACTTCAAGAGTTAGTAAGAGCATTCGATCCTAGTTCTTTGCAAGAAGCCGCCAAGAGGGCTTTAAGTTTTGAAGATTCACTGACTAAAGATATGTTGAGTTCCAAGCAAGCATCTCCTATGCTATCAAAGAAATCTTTTCAGAAGAGTGTGCTGCCACCTAAGCCAGATCAAATGGAGATGTCTAAAAACGAGTTGCGAAGGAAAAAGCTATGTTTCACATGCAGAGAGTCATGGCAACCAGGTCATAGATGTTTGGGAAAGGGACAAATTCACTATATAGAAGTAATTTCCCATGAGGATCCAGACGAGGTAACATGGGAAGGTGTGGATTCAAGTCTAAAGTTGCTTGAGGACAAGCAACATCCCGAACAGGTGGACTATAATGACACCAGTTAGAATGGGTAGACTCCTTTGCTAGTGTGTTTCTAACAATAAATAAATAAATATAAATATAAATAAAGCATTAAATAAATAGCATTATTAAATAATTTCATTGTTTCCTTTTGGGCCAACTTACCTTTGGGCGGTTATGTTAAGCCGACATGCATTTAAAAAAAGAAATGCTATTAAATATTTTGCTAAGGCTGACATGTTCTTAGTTTGTGTTATTGCCTGTATATATGGGAGGATGTTTTCTTTTGAAAAGTATTGGGACAATTACAAATTTGCTACAAGCATGCGAGTCTTCTGGGAAATAATTTCTCCACTAGTAGGACGAAAACCCTACTTTTGTTTTAGCAGATTTTTTATCACTGGGTATATATGCTTTGGCGTTTCCATCATTTATAGAATCCAGATCAGTGGAAGCACTTGCCTAGTACATGTTGAGCTTCTGAGACGAAACCTCAGAGCTTCTTCTAGGATCATGACCAGGAGTTAAGGGATTTACACACTCGAGGGAGGAATTACAGAAAACCAAATAATCAACCTGTATCATTGATGAGATGATGAGACCTGCTCAGTATCAAAACCATTCTACAGGATTGTGAATGGTGCACCCCTCTAAAGGCGTCCTATCAAGATCGTGTTCATCATCTAGTGCAGCAACTCTGGCCTGTAGAATATAACGGTTACCGATTTGATTAATTTGTGTAATACCATATTTCTGAGTGAGAATCAATCTCCTGAATCTGTAGTTTCAAAAGTGCATTATGCTGCTGATATTCTGGAACCCCATACTTGTTGATATCTGATGTGGTAATTCATTAATATTCTGAAGTTATCATTGTATGTTCTCTATTTTCTGTGTATAAACTTTGCAATCAAGTTATCTTTGAGTTAATGACTGGAGCAATATAAAGTAGGAATAAGGATTAGATTCATTCACATCTTGGGTACACTTCAGTTTGGGTAAGGGATGCATCCCATGGAACACGGCCTTTAATTCAACGGAGGAAGGCATGCAACATCGATCTCTTGTATCAGACATACAACTTGTTGCAGCATAAAATGCAGCAGTACTACCCTTAAAGACCTGTGCACTGGCATGGAAGGGAACATACAACAGCAAGACAGAGATAATATGATAAGAACAATAAGGAGAATAATCTTGCCATCACTGGCAACAAAGCGTCAATTCAAAAAGTGAAATTCAACCTTTGTTCTATTTTAGATGAGCCATTTCAAGTTCCTACATTATAGTTGAAGTGTAGGATTTTGGCAACTTAAGAATGCTATATTTCTATGATTTTATAACAAACTAAGTATGCCAAAGCTATTCTGGAAAGTTTCAAATATGAGAGTAACCTATCATCTCTAAGTATTGCAGTTGGAACTTGGGATAAAACTCTCAACTACAATCTCCAAGTAATGCTGTTGAGAAAAAACTTATCTTACATGGGGATGTGTCCCCTATTTTTGGTCCTCTAGGAAATGTCTCGGAAATGCGTTGCCTGCCGTCCCCCTGTCCCCATCCCCAAAACGCTGTAAAATATTTTAAAACCAACACAAGTCAATGTTTTCCTTAAGACAGCAACATAGAAACAAATCCAAGTGAGCGTCCCCTGCCGTCCCCAATCCTCATCCCCGATCTGTAGAACATAGGAAAAAAACTCTCAACTAACTCTGATTCATCACCTTTCAATGATTCAATATATTTTCAACTAGTGGGTAAATTTGATTTATCTTTACAACCAGTCCATTGGACTTGTATTTTGTAGCAGCTATCTTTCTGCATTCATGTCCAAGCCTCAAGAAGAACACTGGTAAGTTGCAAAATGTGTTATTCGATATGTCGAACACTCACCTTTGGCATTGTTTATCAGCACTCTGGATTCTGGATATACTGATTTCAATTTGGCTAGATCAATTGATTCTTGCCTATTTAAATTTGGATTTATTTTACTCTCAGGTTTCTACTTATTTCGTGGCAAAGAAACTTGCAGCAAACAATTGCCTTAACTTTCATTGAAGCAGATTATATGGAAACTAATAGCACAGGATGTGCGGCAATGTAATTACAAAGGATTGCTAAATTTTCAACTTGGTAAAACTACACTGACTTCATTCTTTTGTGATAATCGGGCAGTCCTCAAGATGGCAAAGAATCTAGCCTATCATGCCCACACCAAGCATATCAAGGTTCATCACTATTACATTCACCAATTGGCTAATATACTAAGACATTTGTGTTTATTAACACCCTTCAGAGGAGCAGATAGCAGACATAATGACTAAATCAGTTAGTAAAGATAAATTTATTGAATTTAAAGATAAGCTTGTACTTGAATCCAATTGAGCTATTTAGGGGAATGCTAGATATATCATAGATGTGTCAGTGTCATCAGTTGATCAAATATTTTCATTTTAGTGGTTTCCATATATGCTAGCACCCAAGTTAGGAGAGCCATTTTCTGTAGAGATTTCATTTATGTTTGTTTTTGTAGGCTGTTTAACAGATAGCCAACATGATTCCCTTTATAAGCCAATTTATTACCACCTTACAGAGGAGCAGATTGCAGACATAACAACTAAATTGCTTAGTAAAGATAAATCTATAATGTTTATAGATAAGCTTGGATTTGAATCCGGTTGACCCATTAGAAGGTATGCTAGATATATCGCAGATGTATTAGTCATTAGTTGATCAAATATTTTCATGTTAGTGGTTTCCATTTAAGCTAGCACCCAAATTAGAAGAGCAATTTTCTTGTAGAAATTTCATTTTTGTTTGTTTGTGTAGGCTGTTTGACAGATAGCCAACTTGACTTCCCTTTATAAGCCAATTTAATGGGCACAAACACAATGAGAAAGTGTCACTTGTTTGAGGCTTTGTAATGTTGAAAGTCTTTCTTCTATTTCTCTACTACACTCATACTTGATAGATAACTAAGAGAACGTGAAATCTTAATAGACATCAATAGAGACTAACCTGCCTCAAAATCATGAAACAAAAACATTGTTCCAAAACACCACTATCATTCTCACGTTTATAGGAAAAGTATAATAGCAATATTATACAAAAAGAGTTATAATCTGGATGTCCTCCAACAATAGTTCCAAGAAAATTTGCTTATCTGTAGAATCTGGAGACTGCTACAAAAGACATGAAATATAAAAAAAAAAGCAATTCTGGGAAAGCATGTGTATTCTAAGAAGAAATTATAGTTACCAAAGTTCTAATATGGAAGATTTAGACTAAAATTCGTAGCATTAGATACTTTTTCCTATGAAACATACTTGATGCATAACATTAAAATAATGAAATTTCCACTGTTCATATTATCTGCTAGCCAATATTTTTCTGGATTTGACTGTGTAGATTTTTATTTCCAATGTTTCGGATCAAACTCCATGATCCATCATCAGGGATATGACAGCCAAATAAGAGAAAAGTTCAAAAGGGAGAGTTTTAGCAAATCAAGATGACTAAATAAATGGTGGAAATTGAGGCACCGGACAAATAGGCACAAGAACATGTTTCATGCAAAGATGTGGGGAAAGAAAAGTTGTTTGCTTTCACTTCCTCTAGAAAGCAAGGAATTTAAATGGCAGAGATGAAGACCCCACAAATGATGTTCTGGACAGGATAATTGCTAGTAACAAAAAAAAGTTAATAATCACAATTCATAACCATCTTATCAAGTCTTTTTTCTGCACATCTAATTAAAAATTTGTTCCATGCTTGGCAGTTCTGCATCTTAAAACACAGAATAGTCATTGAAACCATCCAAGAGAAAGTAATTTCGGAAATATAACTACACCCTACTTTCATTTTCTCAGTGATATTCTAGGCTTCCTAAGAAGGGGCTGCCTTTTGGAAAGCCAGTGCCAGACCAACAGAATCAAAACTGAGTCTCAATATCAGTCTTGAACTTGTCATACCAAATTTCAAAAGTTTTAGAATAGTATTAATGTTTGGATACAAAGATAGTTCACAATTAACAGAATAACAACCAATCAAAACAAGAAGATAGTCTAAAAGACATATTTTACTCATAAATATAACATATACAAAGTTTATGGCAGTAAGTAAAAGCAAATTTCTCACCTATATATGGCAATTAAGGCCTCTGGTGCCATTCCAGCAGCTGACCCACAAATATATGGGCCGAACTTGATATTTGTGGCAACAACAGCATAATTGAAAATAGTATAAGGAAATGGAGATACTCTCACAAGCGCAATGATTTGGAACTGACGAAACCAACTTCCTTCTCCTGCTAACCTTATCACTGCAGCTCTTTTAGGCCATCTTTTCAGCCATCTCTGAATCATTAAATTTTAGAATCTTTTAAAATATGCCTTTTGAAAATTCTACAAAGAACTCAAAGTTCATAGCAAGCAATTAGAATTTCAGGTTAGAATCTATACATTTATTTGATTCCGAAAGAGTGATCCAATGAAGTAAGGCAATGCCATGCCTATCGTAGTTCCTGCCATTATTATCAGAAATCCAAGGCCATAACCAAAAATCATTCCTGCCAGCCACATGGAAGGCCCTGATGGTAGCAAAAAAACAGGAAAAATGGCCATAGAGGCAATGAGAAGAAATGCGAGAACAGGCTTTTTGAAGGTTGATGCCTCCCATTTGATAAGTGGTAGGACAACCTAGCACAATCCAAGGAAAAAACATTTCTCAGAAGGAAGAAAATGTTGCTGTAATTAAACATGGCAGATGAATTACACTCAAATGAGAGCAACCACAAATCTCCTACTTCATTTCTCAGGGCAACAAATTACTCAAACAGAGTCAGGCATTCACCAGTAATGCTTAAGCCTAACTGGTTCGCTTCTGTAAAATATCATGAAAATTTAAAACTAGAATGAAAGTATCGATATATTCAGCTTAATGTGTCATATCGGAACTGCATTGTACAACATATTTTTTGTTTTAAAAGGATACTACCAATCACTAGTACTTTCTTTTAAATTAACCTGCAAAGCATTAAAAAAAAATTCAATCTATAAACTAGAGAGGACATGCCACAGAGTCATCAAGAAATAACTCACCTTGACAAACTACTTTTACTGTTTCCAATTATAGAAGGCATGTATACCATGGCATAATGGAGATCTAAACATCAACAATTGTGGAAATAAACTCAACAAGCATGATCTGGAACAACACAATGTAATCTTAACAAGCTCTAATGTTACTCAAGAGCTCTGAATCACTCAGTCTTACAAACTCATGCACACACAATGATGGCTCTACTCACCACAAAAAAACAGTGTCTAACCTCTTCTAAGACATGGAAAAGGTAGTTAAGACCTCTCCTCAGCTTCCCAAGATAAGAATACAAAAAGACAACCATCATAACTGGGGTAGAAATGTTTGGCATTACAATTGCTATTACTCTTTTCTATAATGCTCCCCCTGTCTGTAAAGCGCCCCCTTATTGTAACTCTCCCCCTTTGTTTCTATGTCACTTGGGTGACACACTTTTCTCTATAGTTGTCCAAAAATAATTTGCATCGTCCTCTCAACTTTAACAAATCAGGAACTTGTTTAGCTATCCCATTATTCTCTAAGCGTCCTTAAGTCTTCCATCTCAATCCATGGCTGCTAAATTAAGGTAGTCATTATTTTGACATCACATTCTCTCTTTTCTTATTACTCTCCCTCTTTTTGAAACTCACTAGTAGATCTTTCTCTAAGTTGCCTTCTGAGTGCATGTCATCAAAATATGAAGCTGAAAGATAATGCAATGATTAGCTCTCCCCAAATATGTACTTCTCTTTATGAACTTTGTAATACCTCTTGTGTGTGAAATGCCATTTGCATAAGTATAGATTTCTCATTCTCTTTCTTTGCTTGTTCTTCCAAAATTTAGTAGGTTTTCTCTTTGGCTTATCCATGGTTTCTTTCTTCTTGCTTTGTTTAGGTTCTATAAGACACTTTCTACAAAATCTTGATTTATGCCCATATTGGCTGCATTTGTAGCATGTGACATTATAATCTACTAAAGGAGCAAATGAGTTGTAGTTCCTATTTGTTCACCCATAAGAACTTCTACTTTTGATCCAACCAAAGTTATATACCACGTGTGCTCTACAATCTCTTGTGTTATGACCAAACTTATTGCATGAAAAGCAATAACCAAGGAAGGAATGTTGAAACATTCTCATGTGCATTTACCTTGGAGGAAAATATCTTCTGAATTTCTCTATCAACTTTAGGAGTAGTGCTTTGTTTTGGTGCAACTTTAATCTTCTTACTTCCTGTTGTGACCTTTTCACACATCACCCCATTGCAAATGAGGACCCCCTCTTTTTGTTGTTGGCCTTGTCTTTTTGGCTTTCGTTCTTGGTAGTTTTTGGCTTAGTCCCCTAAGGTTCCCCATATATATATATATATATATATATATATATATATATATATATATATATATATATATATATATATATATAACTCAATTATATATATTCATAATAAATACATTTAATCATTTTCCAAATATGATTCCAATTGATTAATTTACTGACCGACACTATAACATTAACACTCCCTCTTAGCTAGGGAAGATGTTTATGAAAAGACTCATACACTATATGAATAAATATTACATCAATGTAAGATTGGAAATGATATTATCTCATAATATCATGAGTAATGGCCTACTAATATCAAATGCATGATATTCACCAAGTACTCAAAGTAATGGCCTGCTAACATCAAGTCTCATGATGTTCACCAAGTACTCATAAGGGTTATAAAGACATTATCTCATAAGATTAGGAGTAATGGCCTGCTAACATCAAGTCTCATGATGTTCACCAAGTACTCATATCTCTAATGGAAGTATATAAAGTATGTCCACCTTCCATAGAGACCTCATCATAATGATCTGCTTAGATATGATATCCATCATGATGAGGACAAGTTATTATAAGATCGTCACCTTTCAATAACTATCAGATATACAATTGCAAGCATTAAAAGTTGTCACTTCTTCATGATGCACACAAATCACATATATATATATATATATATATATATATATATATATATATATATATATATATATATTCATGAAATAACACTCATGATAACAAAGAAATATTTGATTAGTACAATGATCAAAGATACTTAGACTCATTCTCAAAAATTACAACCATACCAAGTTTACCTCAAAAGTATTTTACCTTAATCTTCACAAGAGGTTTGGTGAGTATATCTGATGTCTATTCATCTATACTAATATATTTCAATTCCACCACGTTCTTTTCTACCATGTCTCTAATGTATTGATAAGGTATCTCAATATGTTTGGACCTATTATGAAACATTGGATTCAAGGATAGTTTAATGCAACTATGATTGTCACAATGAATAATGGTGGGCTTTAGTGATTTTCCGAATAGTCCAACTAGAAGATTTCTCAACCAAACTCCTCCTGCTCCCATTGATGTTGCAATATATTTTGCTTCAGTGGAACTTTGAGCTACAGAGGATTGTTTTCTGTTGAACCAAGAAATCATGGCTGATCCTAAACTGAAGCAACAGCCAAAGATGCTTTTCCGATCCACAATACTTTCGGCCCAATCCGAATCAATGTGTCCATGCAAGTTCAGGTCCACATCTTTATATCTCAACCCATATCTAACTGTGCCTCGAAGATATCTTAGGATGTGCTTAGCTGCTACTAGGTGTATTTGCTTTGGTTCACGCATAAACTCACTAAGTGCATTCACTGCATAGCAAATATCAGGCCTAGTGTTTACTAAGTACA
Source organism: Chamaecyparis obtusa (assembly GCA_027943335.1). NCBI lineage: Eukaryota > Viridiplantae > Streptophyta > Pinopsida > Cupressales > Cupressaceae > Chamaecyparis > Chamaecyparis obtusa. Next base: position 3,945,964 of record BSBK01006848.1, read on the forward strand.
TCAAGAACCCGATTATCTGCATGCTCTGAGTCATTAGCTGCTTCCTTGAGTTTGAGTAGGTTTGTCTCCATTGGAGTAGACATGGGCTAGCAGTCCATCATTCCGAATATCTTGAGGATGTCCACAGTATACTTTCCTTGATTTAGAAATACGTTATTTTCATGTTGCCAAACTTCCAATCCGAGAAAGTAATGAAGAATTCCCAAGTCTTTCATATCAAATTCGGATGCTAGGTCTTGTTTGCATTTGATGATGAGGTACTCTTCTCTTGTGATTAATAAATCAACATAAAGAATCAGAATCAACATGTCTCCATCTAATATTTTGAAATAGAGATTTGGGTCTGCATCATTTTTGGAGAAGCTAAGTTTGGATGGATAATGGTCAATCCTTTCATACCAATCTCTACGAGATTGTTTAAGACCATATAATGCTTTCTTTAGTTTGCAGACATGAGACTGTTTATTGTGAACTATGAATCCTTCAGGTTGCTCTAGGTATACTTCTTCAATGACTCCATTCAGGAAAGCAGTTTTTACATCCATCTGATGGATTTTCCAACCCTTAGATGCAGCAATAGCAATAACAGTTCTGATAAAGGTAAACCTAGCAACTGGAGCAAATGTTCTTCATAGTCGATGCCTTCTTTCTGAGAGAAACCTCTAGCAACAAACCTTGCCTTCCATTTTTCTATACTTCCATCTACTGCATGTTTGATTTTGAATAACCATTTAGAGGAAACCACAGATTTATTTTTGGGCCTGGGTACAATATCCCAGACATCATTCTTAATGATAGAATTGTATTCTTCTGTCATGACATCCTTCCAAGTAAGATGTTGAAGAGCTTCCTCAACATTAAAAGGCTCTGATTTTAGTAATTCACTCATTAGTGCACCATAACTAGAAAATCCGTTGGGTCTTTTGCTTTCTCTGGATGTACCCGAAGGAGCTGCATATCTTCTTGCTTCTTCAATCATCTTCTTGGCCCATAGAGGTCTTTTCTTGTTTGTTTTGATCTCTTCAGCAATATCCATGTGATCACTGAAATCATTGTGCTCAGTGATCTCTTGTATCTCCCTCTGAATATCAGGAGAGATATCTTCTTGACTATAATCATTCATTTCATTTTCATCTTTGGATCTTTTCAATGCAATATCTTCCTTGAAGATCACATCTCTGCTTAGTTCAATATTTCGTTGTCCTGGAATATAAATTCTATATGCCTTGGATGTTTCACTATATCCAACTAGAAAACCTTTCTCTAATTTGGCTCATTTCTCCTTAGGAATATGAATGTAGACTGGACATCCAAATATCCTAAGATGGCTTATTTTAGGTTTAGTTCCAGTGAATAATTCTTCAAGAGTCTTGTTTTCTAAATGAGAATGAGGACATCTATTTTGAATGTAGACGACAATATTAGAAGCTTCTGCCCAGAGGTGAGTTTCTAGGTTTTGATCATGCATCATAGCTTTGGCACATTCAACAATATTTTTGTTCTTTCTTTCTGCAACTCCGTTTTGTTGAGGGTTGTAAGGAGCAGTGTACTCCCTCTTAATCCCAGTAGTTTTACAAAAGTTTTGGAAGGCTTCTGAAGTGTATTCCTTCCCATTGTCTATTCTTAGTGTTTTAATAATCTTTCTAGATACATTTTCTACTAGAGCTTTAAATTCTTTAAACTTTAAGAGAATTTCTTCAGACACTTTACACTTAAGAAAATATATCCATGTTTTCCTAGAGTAGTCATCTACAAAGATAACGTAATACTGGAATCCTCCAATGGAGGGAACAGACATAGGTCCACACAAATCAAAGTGAATAAGTTCTAATACATTTTTAGATTTACTTTCACTATTGTGAAAAGTGTTTTTGATATTCTTCCCTAATGAACAACCTTTGCAGGTCCCTACATGTTCAATTTTCAGTTTTGGTAGACCAATGACCATCTTCTCTAAACTGGGTAAACCACGAAAGTGGAAATGCCCTAGTCTTCTATGCCAAATTTCATTCTCATTAGATGATTCATGAATTAGGGCTTGAGAAGAAGTCCATAGTTTATAAAGACATCCTTGTCTTATACCAATAGTCTGAGCATTTTTAATGGTAGAGTTCTTGGGCCAGGCTAATTCTTTTCCTTCCATAAATGTGATCTTGTATCCCTTGTCTTCAAGAGCCGAGATAGAAACTAAGTTTCTTTTGATCCTAGATACAAATAGTATTCCTGTGAGTTGGAGTGAGACACCAAATTTGAGTTGAAGGGTACAGGACCCGATTCCTTTTACTGGATAGTTTGTATCATCTCCAATAGTTACTTCCTCATCAGAAGTTTCCTCAATGGAATCTAGGTGATCTCGGAATCCTGTTATGTTCCTAGAGGCCCCACTATCTATCACCCAGGTGTTCATGTTGTTTGTGACTTGACTAGATAAGGCAGAGTAAAATACAAGTTTCTCTAAATTTGTATTCATATTTTTAACCTCAGCGAAAGAAGCTTGGGATTTTGTTCTATCAGGGCACTTCATCACAAGATGACCATATTTGTCACATCTAAAGCATTATACTTTAGATAGGTCTCTCATTTTCTTGGATGAATGTTTCCCGTTGGTGTTTTTACTCATTTTTCTTTTATTAAACTTCTTTCCTCGTGTGAGTTTGAGTGTGTAGGATTTGAATTTCATCTTTTGGAGCATTTGCATTGATCCCTCTATATATCAACCTTGACTCTTGTTGAATGCAGTCTCTTTTCAACCTTTTGAAGTTGGGGAGTTTAGGTCGAGCACTGATGCCTTGAATAAATGATTCCCAAGAGATAGGCAGTCCATTTAGGGCTATCATTGATAATTCCTTACTATCATAATCATGACCAATTGCAGAGAGTTTATTTCTCAAATCAGTTATTCTCATAAAGTATGAAGTAATAGTCTCTCCTTGGTTCATCTTCATTTGACTGAGTTAATTTTTGAGAGTAAGGACTCTACTAGAGTTGTTTATCTCAAACATTTCTTCAAGAACTTTGAACATGGCATTTGTTGAATCTAGTCTGATAATTATACACACTAGATGATCCTTCACTCCATCTACTAGCAATTTCATTGCTTTTGTATTATTCTTTTCCCATTGAATCTTTTCATCTTTCTCATTTTGTTCAGGTTCCTTTTCTTTCACCACTGTGATTAATTTATTCTCTTTCAATGTTAGTAACATTCGAAATTTCCAATCTACGAAATTTGAGGCGTCTTCAGGTCTATCCTCGCGTCTAACACCGTTCACCATTTTGATGAGTCTAATACTTTTATCACAAAGTATTTATATAGTTTGATAGATTATTATAAGAATCTGATCTGGATCTTTTATTCCAAACTTAGCTCTGATACCATGTTAAGATACTAAGATCAGATGTGATATATATTTAATTCTATTTTTATATCAGACTATGTACTTGAAATATATATAATACTCTATATATATAAATCTGCACTTGGAAGAACACTACTTTTTATTTCTATGTCTTCCATATGCAGATTTCTCTGAATATAAATATCCAAATAAGAGAACATGTCTCATGGAGAGACATGCCTCTACATTCGTAGAGGCATGTCTCTACATGAGACATGTCCTTTAACTATTGCAGGAGATACCGTTTCATAACACATGTTAGAGGCATTGTTTAATACGAAAGGTTATCACAGATTATGATATGGGTTACCATACGTAATACGTATCGTAACACGTGTTATGGTACGATGCCTCTTATACAAGCCGCACGATAAGTATCGTGATCTCCAATGATATATATATATATTGGTCAATAACTCAATCAATATTTTTATGTATTATTATCATTATCATATATATATATATATATATATATATATATATATATATATATATTGATTGAGTTATTGACCAATATATATATATATATATATTGGTCAATAACTCAATCAATATTTTTATGTATTATTATCATTATCATATATATATATATATATATATATATATATATATATATATATATATATATAATTGGGATATACATATAACTCAATTATATATATATATATACATAATAAATACATATAATCATTTTCCAGAGATGATTCCAATTGATTAATTTACTAACCAAAGCTATAACATTAACAATGCTCATCAACACATTTTTCATTGAGTCAAGGAAATATAACAAAGTCTATACCTCCTTCACATAGCCTCCAATGCGCCCAATAATTCAAATCTTTCACAAGCATGGAATTTTCCAAAGTTTTTAATCCTTTACAAACCTCAATATGCGCTAAAGAGAAAGGAATTTCTTCTCAAGTTTATAAAATTTAAAATCCTTCATGGGGTCTCTAATGTGCTCACAAACGCTAAATAATTTGTGCCATGGAAAATGTTAAAAGATAAGAAGTCCTTTTGATGCAGGAGCATCCAAGGTGTAAGAGCAATCTTGCATCACCCATAAATATTGTTTAGTTTTCAGTAAGGGTTATCTTTGGCCAGGGTTACTATTTGTGGCAAGTTTAATATTTTTAGAAAGTTGTTCATTTGAGCAAAGATTGTTCCAATTGCTTCACTGGAGGCTCATTTTGGATATATAAGTCTGCAGGTAAATTTTCATGGCAAGATCAAGTTTTGTTTTGAAGTTATTGCATTTTTTGTTTTGGCGAGGTGGTACAAAAAAACTTTGAGCTCAGTTTTGAAGGCTTGAAAGGCTCCAAAAAGAGGTCAAACTTTGATCGGTTGGCACTTCACAAGTCTAGGGCATAGAGCACTTCGTGGCATTTCCGAAATGGGGTTATGATAGCCAATCAACTCAACGATTCACAAGTAGACTTCAATTTCAATGAAAAAGGAAAAGAGAGAAAAAACACTTAAGGCGGTAAATTGAACCGTTGGGCACCCAAATAGAAAATATTTCACTTTCCAAAATATTCTAAGGCAGTTAATTGCGCTACATATATAGAGCTGAACGGGGATTTTAGGGTTCAGTTCTAGAAGTCTAGATTGTGGCTCAATATTGTAGATTATTGTAATGAAAATGCCCATGTGGCTATAGCATGTTATTTTTTTGAATATTGTAATGCCATTTCATTGAAGATAATAGAAAGTAAGTGTTTTAGTTTTTGTCATTAATATGTTCTTGCAATTTTCTTTTGTTTCGCTATTGTGTTGTGTGTGTTTGGTTGAATAAGGGAAGTACCCTTCATCACCTTCACATCCACGGATATACGCTATTTTGCCATACACGAAAATCAAATCTAGGGAAGGAATCAATTTAAAGTGGAAATTTCTTTTATCCAAAGTTTGCCTCAGGGAATATTAAGAAAATGGATTAAACTATGGGTTAATTATTTATAATATTTCCCAAGTCAAATACAAGCTCAAGAAGAAATTAAAAAGGGGTGGATGTTATTCAACTTCGAAATAATGAAAATATATTCAAATAATGACCATGAAAGGAATTGCAAAGATAAAATTAAATTTGGCTAGAATTATTAAAAATTTTGCCTAGATTTTAAAATTCAATGTGTGTCCAATAACACCCATGAGGGAAAAGGTTGAAAATAATTGATTTTAAAATTCATTAAAAATAAGAAATTCAAATCGAGATCGAGGTTGATTTCGGAAAACATTGAGTTTAATTAAATATTGGAATTTTTCGACATCCAATATTTAATTAATAAAGCGTTGGAAATGATATGATTACCAGAATATTTAAATCCTAACCCATTCGACCACGCGCCCATGGATAAAGCTTGTTAATGAAGTTAAACGCTCAAAATAGCATCTTTCAAGAACAATAAAAACTTGAAGACAAATGGTGATTTTTGTAAGAGAATCTCTCCCGAAATGGCAACATGGAAGAAAATTTAATGCAGTTGCCTAAAATCAACTCATGGCCAATTTAGCAAGCTGGGGGCCACATTCCTATGTAAGAGATGAATTCTCATTTCATTCTCACATTAAAGAACTGGAGAGTCAAGAAAAGAAGGTGAAGATTTTGTTAAAAGATCTCCCATGAAATGTCTTCACGACATCCCAACATATTCATTCGCGGCTTTCCCATGAGTCTCATGCTCAAGAACATTTAGCCCAAAGCCCAAGTTGAAAGTTAGTCTGGATGCAATGCCAAGTCATCCTAAAGCTGGTAGTGCTCTCCAAGTTTGTGACTGCCCCTTCCATGGGACTTATGAAATCATCCGAAGAATTGAACAAATATTTATGATGTCCACGCAACTTTAGAAGAGCATTCAATTTATTAATAGTATTTCAATAGTCTCCAGCACTTAATTTCTTCAATTATCGTCACAATTTGATTAATATTTTTAAATTTAGTCTCCACCATAATGGAATAGTGCCAAAATAATAAATTAGACCACTCCAAAATATATTCAGCCACTCCAATGATAACAGTAGCATTTACCTCAGAAATAAACATATTTATTCATTTGCCTCTTTTTATTCAAAATATAGCTCAATTTGATAATATTCTCGTCAAAGAATAAGTATTTACCCAACCATGGAAAATAATCAGTCACCTTTCCCAAATATATATGTCCAACCAACAAAGTTACAGAAATAATATATTATTCTCCAACAATAAATGATTATTTCCAGCCATGAGAATTTGATTCTGAGAATCACCATTTTTCTACTGAAAGTAAACCTTACTATTAAAATAATAAATTACCTCCAACTAGGAAGGGGTTTTTGTCCACTTCTAAAATTCCAAGGGTTTCCGCCCTCAGAACCTCAACCTGTTAAACAAGCTCTCCCAAATCTTTAATAAAATGTTTAATGTATATCCAATCCTTTCCACCACCATTTTTATAATAATTTATTGGCAACAGTTTCCAATATTAGAATAATTTAATATTTGATTCATTGACTTTAATAGATTATAATTTTAACTTGAAAAGGCACTATAATAAATAATAAATTAACTATAAATTGCCTTAAAACATTTTTAGGCAATACAATAATTTAATTAATTTTTTTTTTTAAAGTTCAGCAAAAAAGAGAGATTACAAGAGCCAGATGATTCATGACATGGCAATAATGATCACTTTTGAAGAGGGTGGTGATTGCCAAGTTTATTAGGAGTGTATGAAGTAGTGAGAAGATAATAAACTGTTGTTCACAGACCTGCTAGGATATGTTGCCTTACAAACATGCTATATTGTACTTCCTTGAGGACAAGCAATCTTGGGCAGGGCGGACTGTAATGTCCCCTTGTTGAAATAGGATTTATTAATAAATAATAATAATAAATTAAAATATCAAAAAATAGTGATAAAAATAAAATATAATATAATTATAAAATATAAATTTGCTAAGTTTAATGAATGGTCAGAAAGCATAAAATAAAGAGTTATGACTATTGGAGAATTAAAGGGATAAAAGGAATGAATCAATCATCAACATACGGAAACAGAGAGGAAAAATACAAGTGACTTGAGGAAATGTAGATAAATAATTATTTTTAAAAAGACAGCAATTAAGGATGTATATAGTCAAAAGGTGGACTCTCTCCCAATTTTAAGATATAACAAGAAGATCAAATCATTTGGAAGAATCAAAGATTAGTAAATATATTTGGTAATCATCACAAGGAAGAGATCAGATTAAATAAGAAATGGAATATACAGCAGATTCAAATACATATATTGTGGTCTTAAAACATATGCATAATACTGAAATTCAGATTTTTATGAGAGTCATGCTTAATTTCACTTATATGCATATACATTCATGATGCATGAAAAAACAATATAATTAATGGCCTAGTCCTTAGTCTTTTGCTATTGCCTTCGTCAGGATAGGGGGGGTCTGTGTAGGGAGAGGCGGAGTAATTCCTCACAAGACAAGTCCCAAGATGGGGTAAGCACATGTATTTCTCAAGCTTTGAGGGGGAAGTCTTGAGATGGGTATGAACATGTGTTCCGGAAACCTTGAGGGAGCCGCTTGGAGATGGTTTCCAAGTACCCTAGCACAATAATTCCACCATCCTCCATAAGGGTTAGGGAAGTAGTGACGATAAACCCTAAATATAATTGGATATTTATTACATTATCAACAATTAGATATTTTCTAATCTAAATAACTTAATTCAAGGCATAATAATGTTTAATGATGTATGTTAATTATTGCGAAATAGGTAGCCTCCCAGTAGGGGACATTACACAAATTTAACCAGAATTATAGAAAACTAAGAGTGCTATTCATGCAAGCATGCATTATCACTACCATTAATATACTTCAGATGAGGATAGAAAACCGCCATCTCTGTTTAGGGAAGCTTAGCCTCCATAGACCAGAAAAATAGAAGATGCATGGGAACTATAAAATTTTGGTGTTACTCTGATAAGAACCCTTTTAGAGGTTTGATTGCCAAAGCATTGCAGAAAGAATTGTCTTCACAAATAAGAGAAAATGGCAAAGCATTACAGGATTTCACCCTCAAAGTATTGGAAAAATATTAGAGTAATACTTCAACATCAAATAAATTTCATAGATATGGGATCATACAAGAATATATTTAAAAATCTGAAATAAGTGAAAAAAAATACTTCAATTATGAGTATTTTTTCTTATGAAACTTCATCTTATTCCAGATATAGGGCACGTTGAATCCCATAATCAACCTCTATGCAGAGATTAGATGGAAGGTCTTCGTGCAGCCAGGAAATCCTTACCAACTGTTGAGTTTGCAACAGTTACCCTTGTGAACCAGTTTTTTTTCAGGTCTGTCAATCTGTTTTAAAGACTTTTGAACATTCTTTTTTGTGTGATTTTTTTTTTAATATTTCTGTCTTTTTCCTTCTAAAAAGTAATATTATTCAAGACAACAAACAAGATAAGCTCTCGTCCTTGATATTTGAGCAAAATTATCTTCAACCAGCTAATCTTGTCACAAGATACCAGCTAGTTTGTTAATTTACAGTCAAGCTAAGAATTTACCTGACAATCAAAACCCTTCAACTTCAGCAAATGTCCCCTTCGCAGTCTAATAATCTATCTATCAAGGATTTTTTTCTCTAATATTGTATTCAGTTTTCATTATACAAAGGCAAGAGCGATGCAGAAGATATGTCTGAAATGTACTTAATTAAACTTAAAGCTGCCAGAGTAAACATATAGAGCGACAAAAATAGAGGACAGAGAATTTGTGTATGCTACTCTTTTTAGATTAATGGAAAATTGCTCAATATGCAATCTGCAAGATTACATATAAGGTTTGGAAGCCCCACATGCAAAGAGAAACAGAAAAAGGTAGATCTGAAGCAGCACTAAAGTAAGGATGGAGACCTTTTCTACACCCATAGAAAATGATAGAACATTTGTCCATGTGAGAAGCACAACCTGATGTAATATATATTATGCGATCACTTAAAAAATTATTACAGGATGACAACTGCTGAGAGACCTGGCCTGGAAGGGGCTCTTGTCATGTCCCATTTTTCAATCCATGGCTATTTAGTGAATGGATTGTCAATGTAAGATTAGCAAGTAGATAAGCCAGTAGTTACTTTCAGCTTTTAGTTAAACAAGTATGTTGCATCTTAAGAATAAAGTAGCTGACTCTACAGTGCCTAATTTAGAAGTAAATGAAACCAATTTAGAAGTATCAAGTAAATACCTGTGTTTGTGGATTGACGGTTTTGAGGGAATGTTGTTCAATTAGCTGCCTACATTTGAGGAAATAATTGCAAAGTTAGTGGACTGACTTCCCATGATTGATGATCACTGGGAGCTGGGTCTATAAAACAGAGCAGAAGGCAGAACTGAAGACAATTTTTGGAAAATTAACAAGCATTCAACTCTGATTTCAGTATTAATGGCATTGCTACACCAGCTGCACACATTGAAGGAAAAACCCCTTAGGCACGAACCTGTCATATTGGGGACGCAAACCCTCTGGAGCAGTACATATCAGTTAGCATAAAGTTTGCACGCTGGGACTAGCCAGTAAGTTGCATTAAATTGATCGACTTCCCTTTGAATGTGTGTTGTTAGCAGAAAGTATAACAAAATATAAATAAGTATAGTTGTTGCTGGAGTGTTTTGTGTCTGTTATTTGCGTATTTAGTGGGATTACTACAGCTCTGCTGGACAATCCTTTGTGGCAATAAAGTTCTGTCAAAAAGGATTAAAGAAGAAGCATTACTAGGATCCTAAGACAAGGATCTGCTGGACATGGTGAGGAACCATTGAAGCGGCCCTTATCAGTGACTCTATACTAAGCATTAAGAAAAGCAAGTCTGCTACCCTCCTAGTAGAATAACGAAAGACATTTGTTGGCCATCAACTGATGAAAGCCGGAGAGCAATATCTAATAGATCTATTGCTGTATTCACTTAAATTTTTCATTTCAAGAGAGAATAGATTGTTTTAAAACAATCAATATAGGAATGCTCATTCAACCAATAATTACTCAATATAGGAATGTTCTGGTGCAGATTCGTCAACACACATTCAGTGTTTATTGATTTTATACTCCTTTAGACATTAGAATAGGCTTTACAGTTGTCTTCCTTGAGGGATTACAATGATTCTTAACAGAATTTTTCTTCTTCCTTTTGTTTCTCCATCATGGTCAAAGATTGTTTTTTTCATTTTTTAATTTTTTTTCTCCATTTCCCTCTTAAGATTAAAGATTTAATTGTTTACTATTTTTTATTCATCATATTATAATCACAGTACATAGCATTGAACTACTATATATACTTCAATTGTGTCCTAAAACTTGACAAATATTCAGAGAAAAAATGTGTTTGTCCTAACTTAGTGCCATCTTTGTCTGTATCAGCTAGAATGAGTTACAAAATTAAGCTTTTTAATGTGCTTGTGGGCAATTTTACTGTCTCAGGTGTCAGCCAATTTTTATCTCTCCCTCCCTTGCTATTTAAGATATCATGAAGTGAATATTAAACAAAAGAACCTGCTCTAAACTCCAGCATTTCTTAGCTGTAACTGAAGCAACAAACCCAATGCATGTTGCAGTATACATAATGCAGGCGGAAAAGATGAACATTCATGAAGATGTTTTGCAAAGATAAGAAATACCTTGTCTACAAGGAATGGAACACCCCATACAACAAAGGCAGCAATAGATGCCACTATAATGATAAATAATGAGATGACCTTCGTCCACCACAATAATGAAACAAACTTGGACTTTTGAACAGGCCGTGTTATTAACTCATCAGACTCTGTTTCTTCTGACAAACCCAACCTCACATAATTTGTAGTTTCCTCTTGCCTTTGCTGCTCAATGTTGACGACACTACTCTCCCTCATTGAATCATGAGGAGAATTGGACATAGTCTTGATGTCGTAGCTTCAAAACCACTTTTGTTTCTATGGTTTAAAGGTTGTGAGAACAATGTTTGGTATAGCCCTGAGGAAGAAGAGCAACATTTAGTAAGACAAAATAATGAATAAATTTCTGGTACACAAGTAAACATAGTTACCATTCTCATCCATTTCAATTAAGGATATGCACATGCAGGAATACATGCTACTGTTTGCAATTTCCAACTTCAGAGTTTGTGTGACAGTAACTAAAAATAACCGCCACCACCAAAACTGACTATTGAAACTTTATACAACATAGACGATCATATTGAATCTGTCTAACAAAACAGTTATGACATTAGATTCTATAGTGAAGCCTTCCTTGTATCCAATAAAATGTATTTCCATGTCATGCTATAACATTTGTTGAATATATTTGTTCAAACTACTTCAAGAAAGAAAAGAAAAAAGTTGAAATGATTGTTACTCTTTATGACCAATATTAACATAATAAAAAATAAAATATCTTCAAAATGCAGTGGACAAGGGATGCAAGGGATGCTTGCAGCTTTTCTAACAAGGAGCAAATGGAAACAAAATAAAAAATGTCATTGAGAAAGAAGGTTTTGGATTGTAACTTGCCCTCCATTTCGCCATTGTTGAGAAGTGTTTCTCAAACTTTTTAGCCCCTTCTCTCTGGGGTTCAGTTTCTGTATTTGTTACAGGTCATTCTGATTTTTTTTTCCTTGTGCTCTGCATTTTCTTGGGTTTGAATCTGCCCCTTATTATTTTTTCTGTCTTGTATAATTAAAGTGAGCTACCCCCGAGTTAGCATCTTGAAAAACAAAAAGAAAAAAAATGTCCTTCACAATCTTCTCTCATTCTCATAACCACACTCTAAGAAACCAGAGAAAATGCAAACAACAATTTAACAAGAAAAGCCATAGTTTAGTGATAGTTAATTTGGCTTGAAAAGGTATAATACCATTACAATACATACCATAAATATTGTTAGTAAAAAACAATCAACATCTGTAAAGATTATAGAGAATTGTCAATTTCAAAAAATTTATATAAGTTTAGATAAAGAAAAAAACAATAATTGAGTATTTCCCTGAAAACCCAGAATTTTTTTGTGATGTCCCATAGTTCTGATAGTTAGAAAAAATCATAATTAGTAGGAGATTTTTGTAACACCTTTGTTCTATGAAATATCAATTGACATAACAACACTCCCAAAATCCAACAAAAAAGAAACTACAATTTAGCAAGAAAAGACATAGTTTAGTGCTAGCTGATTTGGCTTGAAACTTGAAAGGCAACATAGCATTAGAATCAATAGTGTAACTGTTGTTAGGAAAACAATTATTACCAACAGTAAAGATTAAAGGAGAAAACCATCAGAAATTGAATAGATTTATGGTTGATGAGATAAATAAATATTAAATGTTTCCATGAGAAACCAGAAAAAAAATTAGATGTTTACAAAGATATGATAATTTAATTCATCGGAGACTTTTAAACACCTGTGTTGCACAAAATACTAAAGTTGAATTATGTGATAATATCATAATTGGTACTTAAAGTTGTAATGTCCCCACTTTAGCAGTTGACCAAGTGTGTGCGCGTTAGCCTTGTTCTACATGGTCCCGAGGGCTAACGAAGGGTTTAAGGGGATCCTGCAGTGTTTTGACCTAGTCATTTCCAGTTTGGGCCAAAACGAAGTTGATTTACTCAGTTTCAAGCATACTTACTATTTTTAGTAAGTCAGCAAGACACAGTGGAGGCTAGTTTTGGTGATTGGATTTGATACTCCTCGGTGAGAGCTTTCCGACGAGCTATCACTCGCATTATTCGGAGTTCAATTGCTAATACATTTTAATGCCTGAAGTTTTATTAAAGTAACATTTAATTTAATTGTAAAATATTAAAGTGTTACTTTAATATTTATTTTATGGGGATGTGTACCCAAGGGAGATATAAGTGGATATTTTAATATATGTTTTATATTGCACATCTTTTATCCCACATTGCCCATGAGAGTTGAGTCGACCCTTGGAAATAGAATAAAAGGAAGCGTTTGTGGCTTCATTAGATATGTTGAATATGAGAAGAAATTGGTGTGTGAGTTGCACATCCTTTCTTGGCATTAGAGGACGTCTATCCTCTCTTGTGACATTCTAGACGTCATTCCCTTGGGGTTTGGCCTTTGGAATCCATTGCTATCAGCTTCATTATCAAGCAGTTTGGGTGCATTTCCAACTACAGGCAAGATTGATGTTTTGCTCATATCTTCTTCACTACTTGTCCAATGCTTATGCCACTTTGAGGGGATGATTTTATGTGGATATTGAACCAGCTGAAGACAAAATTACTATTGCAGCAGCACTGTTCACGCGGGTACTGTTCACACTGCACTATTCACGCGGTTACTATTCACGCAATACTATTCATGTCACTGTAGCAGCAGGTTTGAAAGCATGTGTTGGAGCATTATGCCAATAATATTGGAGCAATTAGTGAGTTGATAATCTGCCATGTATTTGTTTTAATTAAATTCTGAAAATAACATCTTATCAGCAGCAGTTCAATGTCCAGTTGCATATTATTGTAGTAGCTTTCTTGTTTATGTTGTATGATTTCAATTCCATGCAAAAAACTCAAACAAACAAACAAATGTTTCATTTCCAAAGTCATAAGGGTTAAATTAGTAAACGGAGGAATAAGGAGTTAGATGCAAACTGTTTGACAAAATTCCTATCAGCAGCTGGTTTAGTTTTTGGGACATTCCAAGGTGCCCATTACAGTGGCATCAGAGCTATAAGTCTTGCCATCCTGTGGAGGTCTTATAGGGAATTTGGAACAGCCAGATAGAGGGAAAAGTGTTTGACGAAATGTCAAAACACTAAAATCAAAAATTAAAAACAGGTTAAGCATTTATGTTTGAGCATGCGACAAGGGCCTTATAATCTCCGCAATACCAGAGTAAGACAAAATAGGATTTCGGACTTGCAGTCTAGTTCATCCGTGCAAGTGGACATAGAATCCAATCATACAGACATGGAGGAGATATTCTTTGATCAGGACAGCAATATGGGTGACCGAGATGACATGAACACAGGATTAGACAAAGGCAGGAATACTGGTCCAGATCAGGGGGAGGTAATGTTCAAACAGTTACTGGATACATTAGAGCAGGGGCAGCGTATGCAGCAGGAAGAGAATAGGCGAATGGACATGATGTTGCAGCTTATGGCTAGACAAATGGGCGTCAATATTAATCCAGGTGATGCCAACAATGGAAACAATAACAATGGGGGAAACGATAACAATAGGGGCAATGATAATAATGGAGGCCGAGGCAACAATAATGGTCCTGAGAATAACATTAATGGTAATAATGGACTTGGCAACAATGCAAATGAGGCGGATAAATTTAGACACATTGCACGCCCAGCTCGAACAACGAGCTCGAGACCTCTTCTACCCACCTTCCCACCTAGAGATCCGGTTCAACCAGTGAACAAACCGTAGATTACTGAGTTACAAGGTCAGTTCAGGAGGGACCGGGAGGCCAATGGACCCGAGTTTCAGGCAAATATTTCCCTCAGAGATTATATGGACTTGAGGATGAGACATATGCCTAGAGCAGGAGGGAGGAATCAGAATTTTGAGCTGAGAAAGAAAGTTGGAAAACTTTCCTTGCCTTATTATGATGCTTCAGGGAAGATGACCGCACGAGCTTGGGTGCAGAAGGTAGATACATACTTGCAGCTAAATCCTATGCCTGAGGAGGAGGCTATCAAGTATGCGGCTATGCACTTGGACGGTGTTGCGCATGAATGGTGGCATCATGGCATGATGACTCTGGGGCATAATCAGATTACATCCTATGAGGAATTCACAGAAAGATTGATTGAGAGATTTGACACTAGGGATCCCGAGTTACATTTCAAGGAGCTAGCACAGTTAAAACAGTCAGGTTTTGTGGATGCTTACATCGTCGAGTTTCAGCGTTTGTCTATACTTGTTACTGATATCTCTCCTAGGAGATTGGTGGTGTTATTTTGTGATGGGCTTGCTGATCCATTACGAAGTTGGGTGAAGGGACATGATCCACTCACCTTAGCAGAAGCAACTAAAAAGGCACGAGATTTAGCCCCTTCGGTATACAAAGGAAAATACCATTCAACAGATTCTTCCTACCGCAAGGACAAAGACAAAAAACCATTTCAGAAAGAGTATAACAAACCCAAAGAAGGATCAAAAGGACTAGACAGTGAAACCTTGAATGAACTTTGAAAGAAGAAACTGTGCTTCCAGTGTAGAGAGCCTTGGGACTTAACTCATAAATGCCCTCTCAAGGCTAAGGCAAATCAAATGGAGTATTTTTCAGCAGAAGAGTCAGAGTCAGAGGGGGAGGATCACCACTCCGATTCAGATGAGGGTAGCACTATAGAGGAGAGTAGCATTCCTAAGGATGATAGATCGTTGGCACGCTTGATAGGGGCCCAAAAGGCAATCACATTTAAGGTCAGGGGTACCATCCAGGGGCAAAAAGTGATATCTCTCATTGACACTGGGGCTACACATAACTTCATAGATGCGCAGTTGGTAGCCAGGAGAGGGTTACAGACCGAGGAGCATGATGGGTTTAGAGTCATGGTGGCTAACGGTGACAAATTATTGTGCACTCAGAAGATATCTAATCTTCACATTAGGTTTGGAGATGGCTAAGAGTTGGAGGATGAGTTCTATGTTGTGGACATGGGAGATTATGATGTCATCCTCGGCATGACATGGATGGCTTCGCTAGTTGAGTTCACACTCAACCTAGCGAAATTGGAGATGAGATTCCCACACGAGGGCAGAACCGTGGTACTTAGGGGACTTTCGAATGGAGGCTGCAGAGTAGTGTCCTTGAGGAGAATGCAGAGACTTTCGTCATGATGACATAGAGTGGGCGGTAGAGTGCTACATTATGCCAGCTTCACCAGAGCCACTGGTAAAGAGTCATCCACCAGATATCCAAAAGATACTTGACAGACACGCTAAAGTACTTGGTGATATTCCTCATGGGGTTCCTCCTGACCGAGGGATAGAGCATGTTATTGAGCTCGAGGAGGGAGCCAAACCAATTATGATTACCCCTTATCGTCATCCTAAGAAACACAAGGATGAGATAGAGAAGGCAATTAAGGAGTTGTTGGAGATGGGGCACATTAGGCCTAGCAAAAGCCCCTTTGCTTCAGCAGTAGTACTGGTGAAGAAGAAGGATGGGATGATGCGCATGTGCATCGATTACAGGGCACTGAATAAGAAAACAATTAAAAACGGGTATCCCATTCCTAGGATTGATGAGCTGATTGATGAGTTGCATGGGGCATGCTTCTTCACCAAAATTGATTTGCGATCCAAATACCATCAGATCAGGATGAGAGCAGAGGACATTGAGAAAATAGCCTTCCGATGTCACTATGGCCACTTTCAGTTTATGGTTATACCATTTGGACTAACCAATGCATCCGCTACATTTCAGAGTTATATGAACCAGGTATTCAAGGAGCAGTTGAGGAGATTTGTCTTGATCTTCTTTGATGACATCTTGATCTTTAGTAAGACTTGGGAGGAACATTCACAGCATTTGGAGGAGGTGTTATCTATCCTAGAGAGAGAGTCGTTGTATGCCAAGGAGCCTAAGTGTGAGTTTGGTATGACAGATTTACTATACCTTGGGCATATTATTAGCCCAGATGGAGTTCGAGTAGACCCTGAAAAGATTAGAGCTATAGTTGATTGGCCTACTCCTACGAACCTCACACAGCTTAAGGGGTTCTTTGGTCTTTGCGGATTTTACAGAAGGTTTGTTAAGGGTTTTTCACAAACGGCAGCGTCTTTGACAGATCTCACCAAAAAAGGGGCCTTCATGTGGACAGGGGCAGCACAGAGCTGTTTCGAGCATTCCAAGCAGGTAACGTCTTCATGTCCAGTTCTAGCTCTACCGGATTTCACGAAGCCTTTTGAGCTTCATTACGATGCATCGGGTGATGGGATTGGAGCAATATTGATGCAGGAGAAGCATCCCATTGCATTCGAGAGTAGGAAGCTCCAGGGAGTTGAGAGGAATTATTCTGTCTATGACCAGGAGATGTTGGCCATAATGCATGCATTGGCCAAATTCCGATCATATTTGGTAGGTGGGCATTTTGTGATCAAGACTGATCACAACAATATTAAATACTTTAAAAGCCAGCGTGATCTTAATGACCGGCAACAGAAATGGGTTACTAAATTGCAGGCTTTTGACTTTGACATAGAGTTTGTCAAAGGTAAGAAAAACGTGGTGGCTGATGCCTTATCTCGGAGACCTCACTTATGTGCTCTGGCAGAGATTTCAAGAGATTGGAGAGATCGGATTATAGCAGAGTATGTCGGAGATGCTTGGGCTTCTGGATTGATTTCAGGTACTATACAAGATGATCGCTATGAGGTGATAGATGGATTGATCAAAGTATAGGGTAGGGTTTATTTGATTCCGTCATCACATTTGAGAGAGGCGATACTAAAGGCATTTCATGATGCACCCACAGCTGGGCATCCGGGGGTCTTCAAAACCTACAGGCAGATTCGAGAACAGTTCTCATGGAGAGGGCTCAAGGATGATGTTCAGAGGTATGTCAGGGAGTGTGCGGTTTGTCAATAGAATAAGGGAGAGCACACATTTCCTGCAGGTTTATTACAGCCCTTGCCCATTCCTGATAGGAAATGGGAAAGTATTTCGATGGACTTCATCACTGGTTTACCACGAGTGCAGGGAAGGGATTGCATCTATGTGGTGGTGGACTGCTTGACGAAGTTCGCTCACTTCTTTGCTATTCCGTCCACTTACACAGCAGCACAGGTGGCAGATCTTTTCTTTAAAGAGATATTCAGGTTACATGGGCTGCCCAGATTCGTTGTCAATGACCAAGATAGTAAGTTTATGAGTGTTTTTTGGCAGGAGTTATTTAGGTTGTGTGGTACAGATCTTACACCTAGCACTAGTTATCATCCGCAGACAGATGGGCAAACAGAGATTGTGAATAAATGGGTGGAGGGATATTTGAGGAACTATGTAACTGCACAACAAAAGGCTTGGGTCACATGGTTACATATGGGAGAGTATTGTTATAACACCACTTATCATATGTCCATCAGGATGATACCTTTCATGGCACTCTATGGTTATGAAGCACCTAGCTTCATGGATTTAGTTTTGGGGGACAGCAGAGTGCCCAAAGCCAAAAACTTATTGCAGGATAGTCAGGACATCCTGAAAGTGCTCAAGGAGAATATACAACAGGCCTAGAATCAACAAAAATTGTATGTTTATCAGCACCGAATAGAGCGCAGTTTCGAGGTAGGGGATATGGTTTACTTGAGGCTACAACCATATAGAGAGTCATCGCTCAAGAAGAGCGGAGCTGAAAAGTTGAAGCCTAGATTTTATGGTCCCTACAGGGTGATTCGTGGAGTGGGCGAAGTCGCCTATGAGCTTGAGCTTCCAGAGGGCAGTCAGGTACACAATGTGTTTCATGTGTCTAGGCTTAAGAAAGCCATTGGTCAGAGTGTAGTGCCTTCTGCAGATTTACCCCCTTTGGATGATGAGGGGAAGCTTGTGTTAGTACCCGAGGCTATTCTAGACACCAGAGAGAGGAAGCTTAGAAACAAAAAGTGAAGGAGTATTTGGTCAGATGGAGAGACCTGCCGGAGGAGGATTCTACATGGGAGAGTGAGCAAGTTATTTAGCAGGCTGGACTGAGATTGCTTGAGGACAAGCAATTTCAAGGGGGGCAGACTGTAATTGCCCCACTTTAGCAGTTAACCAAGTGTGTGTGCATTAGCCTTGTTCTACATGGTCCCGAGGGCTAACGAAGGGTTTAAGGGGATCCTGGAGTGTTTTGGCCTAGTCATTTCCAGTTTGGGCCAAAACGAAGTTGATTTACTCAGTTTCAAGCATACTTACTATTTTTAGTAAGTCAACAGGACACAGTGGAGGCCAGTTTTGGTGATTGGATTTGATACTCCTCGGTGAGAGCTTTCCGACGAGCTATCACTCGCATTATTCGGAGTCTGATTGCTAATACATTTTAATGCCTGAAGTTTAATTAAAGTAACATTTAATTTAATTGTAAAATATTAAAGTGTTACTTTAATATTTATTTTATGGGGATGTGTACCTAAGGGAGATATAAGTGGATATTTTAATATATGTTTTATATTGCACATCTTTTATCCCACATTGCCCATGAGAGTTGAGTCGACCCTTGGAAATAGAATAAAAGGAAGCGTTTGTGGCTTCATTAAATATGTTGAATATGAGAAGAAATTGGTGTGTGAGTTGCACATCCGTTCTTCGCATTAGAGGACATATATCCTCTCTTCTGACATTCTAGACGTCATTCCCTTGGGGTTTGGCCTTTGGAATCCATTGCTATCAGCTTCATTATCAGGCAGTTTGGGTGCATTTCCAGCTACAGGCAAGATTGATGTTTTGCTCATATCTTCTTCACTACTTGTCCAATGCTTATGCCACTTTGAGGGGATGATTTTATGTGGATATTGAACTAGCTGAAGACAAAATTACTACTGCAGCAACACTGTTCACGCGGCACTATTCACGCAATTACTATTCATGTCACTATAGCAGCAGGTTTGAAAGCATGTGCTCCAATAATATCCATGCCAATAATATTGGAGCAATTAGTGAGTTGATAATCTGCCATGTATTTGTTTTAATTAAATTCTGAAAATAACATCTTATCAGCAACAGTTCAATGTTCAGTTGCATATTATTGTAGTTTCTTTCTTGTTTATGTTGTATGATTTCAATTCCATGCAAAAAACTCAAACAAACAAACAAATGTTTCATTTCCAAAGTCATAAGGGTTAAATTAGTAAACGGAGGAATAAAGAGTTGGATGCAAACTGTTTGACAAAATTCCTATTAGCAGCTGGTTTAGTTTTGGGGCATTCAAGGGTGCCCATTACAAAAGTACAAAATGAAGAGGAAAAATAACCAAGCATACAAGATATTATCTCAATTTCCAAGTGTTAGAAGCAGGGAAATGGAGAGTAGCATAGAGCAAGCTTTTAGTTTCCAATCAAACAACTCAGCTCCAACATGTCTACATGCAAGTAGACCTAAAAGAGGTTTCATATTAATATATTTACTCTTAACACTTCATTTAGATTGACAGCCCTATTGTGAGGTTTTCACACCATCGCCCCATTGCAAATGTGGACCCCCCTCTTTTGCTCGTAGTTGTTAGGTTTTGGCAATAAAGTCAGAAGTCTAGAGCTTAAAAGGATTGAGGGGTGACTGAGAAATCAAGTTGTCAAGTTGCGATTTTAGAGTGGAAATTTTAAAATTGAGATCCTTTGAAGTCAAGTTGTAGTGGGTTGAGCCTAAAATCCTAGGTGCATTTAATTTTTGGCCAGTCAAATAGTCCAAAATACATTATAAAGGCATATTTTATGCATAAGGGCCTTAAAATCCTTATGAGAATTGATTTTCCATGCTTAAAATTGTCAAAATCCTAAGGAAAATCAATTTTTCTTTATAAAAATACACAAAATCCGGACATACCATGAAATTCCCCACTTAAAATGATCAAAATCCGGACATGGCATGAATTTCCCCACTTAAATTGATCAAAATCCGGACTTAGCCTAAATTTCCCCACTTAAATTAATCAAAATCCAGACTTGGCATGAGATTGCCCACTTAAATTGATCAAAATCCAAGCATGGCATGAATTTCCCCACTTTAAATGGCATTTTCTTGAAAAAATTCTGAATATTGAGCCATTTGTCTAGACATGGATCGATTTTCCCCACTTGGAAACTAAGGATAAGAGATGTGAATGAACGGTCCAAATGCATAGTGATTTTCCCCTTTGGATAAATACTTAGACAAATTTTGAGATTCGAAGTAAGGATTGTCCCACCGAATGACTAGATTTATCTAGAGATAAGTCGATTTTCCCCTTTGAAATAACTAAGGATGGTGAAAAATTTTCTAAGTATGAGAACAAGTTATCCCTGCATGAGTCGAAATTACCCATTATTGAGCTAGGAAAAACAAGAGCTTCTAAGTAAGAGTGTGAGGATTTGTCCTTGCATAGATCAATTTTCCTACTTGGGTGAAGAGAAACAAGGTGTGGATAAATCTTATGGAGGTGTGGATTCCCTTTTAGTGAAAAAGGGGACTTAATGAATTTTTGCAAATCCTCATATGGGTCAATTTTTCCCTTAATGTTTTTTTTTTAAATTGATTAAATAAAAGTGAAAAATATAATAAAGCTCCACAAGCTTCTAGAAGGCAAAATGTTTCATCCCACATTGCTTGTGTGGGTGAAAATCAAAACCAAAACCTCTTTAAAAGGAGAATAAGAAAATGAGCAAGTGGCTGAACGAGATAAAAGAGAAGTCAAAGGAGCTGGAAACTCAACCATAGGAGGGCAGTAGTCAACACTTAGCAATGTGATTGCTGGGTGAAATCAGACTTCCCCAAGGAGGAGAATAAGGTAAATTGACCATGATTCAAGTGTCTTCAGATCTAAGTCCGAAAATTTTCATGTGAGGGGCGATTTTTTGCAATAAATCATGAGATTTTTTCTAGCCATCAAATCATACCAAGGGTGTTTGCAGGTTAAAAGGAGACAATTTCTAAGTTTTTTTAAGATCAATTTGAAGTTAAGAGAGGGCTGTAAACAAGGTATTTTCAGACCAAATCTGAGAATGGCCCCACATGGTGCGATTTATAGCAAAATTCTTGGAAAATCATAAGCAAGCAAATCCATCCATGGATTATTGCAGGTTGATTGGGGGCCTAAGCTACTGATTTGAGGATCATTTTGGAAGCATCAAGGGACTAATTGGTAAGTGTCTTCAGACAAGATCTGAATTTTTCCTCTAATTGGACGATAATTCGAAAAATCCATGTAAAATCCACAGAGACCAGACTACTCCAGATTTGATTATGGAGTGATTGCAAGGATACAATGCACTTTTTTTTATTGATTTGAAGCATTGAAGGGGCTGGTAACAAGAGTTTTCAGGCCAAGTCTGAAGACAACCCCATGGAAATCGATTTTCCTTAGAAAATTTCAGAGTTTTCAAATAATCCTAAACACTAATCTGTATGTATTGCAGACCTTTTGGAGTTGTTTTAAGACAATTTTAAAGCCATAAGAGGTCTGAAAACCCAAGTGTCTGCAGACAAAATCTGAGACATTCATTGAAGGGGGGGGCGATTTTAACCAAAAATCCTCAGAATTCATCCTTTCATCCAATCATAAAAGAAATTGTTCTGACTCATTGGGAGGTTAATTTGCATCTAAATCATCGGGTTTGAGGACTGAATTTGTCCAGAGGGAAGTAGTAGCAATAATCATGTCCGGATCAAGTGAATAAAGGAAAGTGGAAGACAAAATCAAGCTCAAGGCCAAGGCCAAGGCCAAGGATAGCAATGAAAGGGACTAACCTAAAGAAATCAAGATCAAAGGAAGGCAACATTTCGAGATAATGCACTTCAAAGCTGGGACAAAGGAAAGAAAATTCAAAGATCAAGCCGAAGGAATTATCTCAAGATCAAGCCTTCATTAAGCAAGGACATGGGACAAGTCCGGATTTAAAGGAGTCCATGGACAGGTTCAAGGATTCAATTCAAGGACATTCGTGTGTCCCGATGCAAGTCAGCTTTACACTTGTTTAAATGCTTTAAGGATAAGGACTATCTTATAGGGAGATCAACTTGTCACTATTCGCATCAATTTTCCATATGGATTAAATAGGATTCAATTCAAGGAAATTTTCAAGGACAACGGGAATTCGAAAGGACTCATGCATCACAAGGATGATCGAATTATACAAGGAAGAAAGGTCTCCAAATGAGAAAGATAGCCATCATCAAGGTTTTAAGGAAATGAAGATTTACAAGTCCATGATCAATGGAGGGAAACCCGTCACTTCACGAAAATTGAGATATCAAGAGCAATTTCAAGGATAAGTTCAATGAGAGAATTTCCTAAAGAAAGTGGATGAAAAAACAAAATTGAAACAAGGATCAAAGATGAGCAAGTTGTGGTGGCATCACGTCTATTACTGAGAAGTAATTGGTAAAAAATTGATTGTTATTAAACAGAGAAATGAAAGCTCCTTCTATAGATTTACAAAGATGTTGTTTCTAAAGAAACAAACATTAACAAAAGACAAAATAGGAAACTTTCCTAAACAAACTAAAGACAACAATAGAAACTACTTAAAAAGATGAAGACTAAGTAAGATGACCATTAAAGAAACATTATAATATTCTAGTACCCTCTTTTAATGGTCATAGTCTAACTAACAAGTAGAAGACACAATGTCTTGTAGTCACAAATACTTCAGAACATTCTACTACTGTTGAGACCCTCCCTGGATCTACAGGATGTCAATGACCAAGAGTAGCCAAAGAAAAAATAGACAAGGTTGTCCCCTTCTTCAAAATGGTCTGCAACAAGAGAGTAGAGCCTGCCACAGACTCTTCCACTGACCCTCCCAGAATCAGCAAAACATCTAACCAAAAATCATCACAAAACATTCAACCTAATGTTGGATAATAGAGTTGCACTTCCCTGGAGACAGAGACAAACACTGAGAACAGCTAGCACGATTTTGAGTTAAAATCGACAAACCCTCCAAATTTTGCAGATGAGCATGATGCCCCAAAACAAACTACAAAAAGCCATGATTTTTTTTAAGGAGAAAAATAGGAAAAACCAGACACGATTTTTGAGGTGAAAAATCGATCAAAATCAGACAATAGAATCCAAGACACGGATAAGAGAGTACAAAGCTTCGTTTTTGAGAAAAAACAGTAAAACCCAACAGATAATTTTTTAGGAAAAAATTATAAACCCACTAGATAATTTTTTAGGAAATTTAAAAAACCCAATAGATAGTTTTTGAGAAAAAAATTATAAAAACCCATTAGATAAACCTTCATGCGGCAAAACATGAGACTTTGCATGGTAAAACAGCACATGCAAGAACATGCAACTCAGAAAGAGCACATGCAAGTACATGCAAGTGCATGCAACAAACATGCAAGTACATGCAACCCTTAAAAATCAGAGACTTTTGCTCAAACCAAGAAATCATGCAATCAAAACCTTCAACTAGGCTTGCGATTTTCAGAAAAGATCTTAGAAGACGAACAACAAAATTTTCATAAAATACCTCCAACAATTTTTATTTTAAAAAATCGAAAAAAAAAATTCTGGAAAAAAAATTCCAGATCAGAAGAGGCTCGAATTTTTCTTAAAAAATTCACCAAATTTTATGAAATCCCATCAACCTGCTCTGATACCATATTATTGAGAAGTAATTGGCAAAAAAGTGATTGTTATTAAACAGAGAAACGAAAGTTCCTTATTGAGATTTACAAAAGATGTTGTTTCTAAAAAAACAAGCATTGACAAAAGACAGAATAGGAAACTTTCCTAAACAAACTAAAGACGACAATAGAAACTACCTAAAAAGCTAAAGACTAACTAAGATGACCATTAAATAAATATTATAATATTCTAATACAGTCATCATTCAACCAATCAAAGAGCTCCAAGTTGATATCTCCAAGATCATCCAATCAGAATCATTCACAAATGGACATGTAGAACATATTATTTTCTCATTGGTTCATCCTCAAAGGGATATGGAATGAAATTTTCTCATTGGCCCATATGTTGGTGCCTTGTCCTCAATGGTTGTTTATGGTTGCCCTAATTAGGATCTGTCAAGGATTAATCTGGGCCATTGGTTTCAGCTCCTATATAACCCCCACTCCTATCATTTGTAAAGGACTTGTTGAAATTGTTGCTATGATACTACCAAGTTGTTCTTAATTCATTGTTTGTCTTCATGGTGAATTGTTTGTATCATTTTGGGGTATTGCATGGTTTCCGCATTTCCTCACTTAGATTAGGATTTTATTTCATGTTGAATAGAAATAGTTTAGTTGAATGGAAGTAATTCTAAATCAATCTTTGTGGAACTCGCCTAATCCATACCACTAGTTCCATGCTAAGTGTAAGTTTGTCTTGTGTGGTCAACGAGAAGTTTAATGAGCTTTACTTCAATTATTGCTTGCACATTGATATGCATCGATGGATGGTGTTAATGGAATGGTGATAGTTTGAACATCTTACATCTACCTTAGGAAATTGCACTAGCTTGGTTGATGTCGATGGCTAAACTAAGGCTAGTAGAGTCACAAAGACATCCACAATTTATTACATTCTAGGAGTAGATTAGATTTCTGACCCCTTATCATTTGATGCTTGTTTAGTTGGAAGTAGTTGGAAGAAATTAAAGTCAAGTTGATATCCATTGAATGAATAGCGTAAGTCTCTTTGTGATACCTAGCATATCACATCATTATAACTGAGTGAAAGTCCACGATTAAGAAGGAACCTTGAGGTTGTCTCATTTGATCACACAGTCACATACATTGTTTAGCACATGAGCATCCTTATTCAAGAGAGAGTTGGAGATTTGGTGTTTCATCCTGAAATACTAAGTATTTAGTTGTGTGTGTTGTAGTGGAACAAAACTCACATCAACAAGCCCAAGAGCTATTTTTTAAGATGTTAATGTTTCTTACATCTAAGCTATTTAGGAAACTAATGGTGATTAGTTAACATTGGGAATTTATGATACCTATCTCTTATATGTCTATCCACTGTCACATGTTTCCAACTTCACCGTTAAGGGAATTTTAGATATTCTTGCAGATATTACTTGCCGCAAGTTTATACCAATTCTCATTGTTTATAGATAAATAATCTCAAAACAATTTTCCATCAGCAAAATAATCAATTGTTAAACATATTTCCAAACTTGGCCTTGCGCAAGTTCATCTCCAAAATAATTATATCATAAACAAGCGGCGTAATCTACAAAG
Organism: Chamaecyparis obtusa; assembly: GCA_027943335.1. Taxonomy (NCBI): domain Eukaryota; kingdom Viridiplantae; phylum Streptophyta; class Pinopsida; order Cupressales; family Cupressaceae; genus Chamaecyparis; species Chamaecyparis obtusa. Next base: position 3,972,250 of record BSBK01006848.1, read on the forward strand.
AAAGACTACTACGAAACACTTCATATTAGCTCCATCTTTAAATTCTCCTAATTTGACTTTGTTTAGTCGTTGAATAGAAAGAAAATCCTATAGACTCTAGAGTACCACAAAAAGGAAAGAAATCTGTATCCAAACTAAGATTAAATAGGGATTTATCGTCTACATCTACCAGAAACAGATAAGATCAGTGAAACTGTGTTTGTTGTAACAGGTTGCAATTTTTAAAAAGAAAATCATCACTGAAATCTGGATGCACTTGTCATCCACATAGGACTCAAGATGCAGATGAAAGGAACTTGAGCTGACCAATGTCAATATTGTAGAGCAAAGCACCAACATATGAATTTGCAAAGCAAAGTCTGGTTCCAAATTGGATATGGCATTGCATCATAAACCATAAAGACAGGAGATGATGAAATTAAGAGATTCAATGCAGAAACTAAATGCATGTGCTAGTGTACTTTCACTATATTAGACTCCACAACAACTATTTTCGGTGGTGAGAGATCCTACCTATTACACTAGTTTCAGTGGTGAGAGATCCTACCTAGCTGGTTTGATGTTTTGACACTGGAAACACATTGATTGTCACAGATTTTCCAGAATCGGGGTTTGAAGAAAATGAAAATATGCAAGGTACTTTGATTGCACATTTGTGGGTTTGTTTCTTGGCGAGCAGCAAAGATTTTGGGTGTTAGGTGGTGTTTTAAGGCACTCTTAATGCTTTTAATAGTAAATACCATATCTGTATTTGTATTTGTATCCATGTCCATGCAACTTTGGAATCCAAACTAAAAAAGGCTTTGACTGATAGCTTAATTATGCGTAGATTATTATAAGAGTCGTGTAAGTATAACATCTTAACTTTTTTAAGCTAGTTAAATGCTAGGCTATTGCTGTGGAAAAATCAGATTGAAGAAAGATTTTTCCAGATAATTCAAGTTTCAATCATTTTTCAGATAATTCAAAATTTATTAGTTTTACCAAGAGTTCCTTCACATAATTTGTGGTTAACCAAGGGTTTTCTCTAAATAACATAGGTTCCATGGATGCTTAATGAAAAGGTATTCTTGCTAATTAGCGAGAAACTACAGGTTCTTTCTGTGGTAATATCAAGTTGAACAGAATTTCTTGAGACAATCCAAGCTTAATAACACATTCTGTGGAGTCCAAATAATTCAAGTTTTACCAAGGATTTGTTCATATTTCAGATAGTTCTTGGTTAACCAAGGTTTTTCTATACAAAATTTATAATTTACTGGTTCATGTCTACGTTCAGGTTCAGGACAGTACAGGTATTTGAGCAGACTAGTATAGCAAAAAAAATTGGCATTGGTAAATTTTGGCTGCATCTGTACAAAGAGTTGAATAATACATAAAAATCATAAATGTGTGTGTGTGTGCATGAATGTGCATGCATACCTAAAAACAGGAATTAAATTCAGATAACCACATAACAAGCAAAGAATAAACAAAACCACCATGCCCGTTTGGTAGCGGACCATTTCCAGCATTTGCCTGGAATTGGCATTTGTTATTGCCCATTTCGTTGAATCCTCAGTTTGGCAGTGCAATATGAAAATGGAATAGGAATGTGTTAATGCTCATTTTGGTTCAAAATGAGCATTAACATCTTCCATCTGAAAAGGTGGAATTGGAATTTGAATGGAGGGAAAGCAAATTTTTAAATTTCTCATGTCTACACTTAATTTTTTCATTTTTTATTTGTGTGGGGAGGGATTTAATTTTATTTTTTTTTATTAGGTGGTTTGTAACTTTTTTTTATTCGATTTTTTTCGAAAAAAATTCAAATTTTTGCTGAATTTTTTTTCAAAGTTTTTTTCGAATTTTTTGACAAATTTTTTTGTCAATTTTTTTTCAAATTTTCTTTTTTTAAATTGATTTTTTATTTTTTTGAATTTTTTCTCGAAATTTTTTTTCAAATTTTTTGTCGAATTTTGGTTGCAGTGATTGTAACTTGGTTGCCTGCCACCAACTTTGGCTGCCTAAAACAATCTGCGATTCCATTTTAAATTTAATTCAATTAATAAAAATAAATTATTAAATTCAAAAATATTAAAACAATTCAAAAAATAAAATTAAAAAAATCATACTCAAATTCCAATTACAGTTTCAAAAAGTGGAACCAAACGGTCCAAACATAATCCCAAAATGAAAAACCAGATTATCAAATCCATGATTTGACCATTTCCAGCATTTGATCAAATCCATCATTTCCTAATTCCCGCTACCAAACGGCACTAGTTGTAGTTTGTCAGTGCATTGCACTATAAAATGTTACAGCATTTATGTTACCAGAGATTAAGGTAGTTTTGGATGAACTTGCATTTTCCCAAGAGTCAATTCTGTACAGGAGGAAATGGACAATCGTGACTCTTCATCCAGAATGCAAAGAATACATACCATTGGACATTCTGAAGTTGATGAAAAGGCCTGTGCTATAACAATCAGATGGATCTTGTGTAAGTATAAACTGCTACTTGGCATTACATTCTGTTTCTTGAATTACTTTTTGAGATTTAATTTAAGGTTATGTTTTCTGGCTGACCAGTCAAACATGAGAACCAAAACAAAAATTACAAAAAGAAAAAAGCTATGTTACCAGATTCTTCTGGGAACCCTTAGGGTTCCGGTCCGGATGCAATCCACTCTGGGGCCAGACAAGGTCCCGCAAAAACCCTGTGCGTTCGCTCTACCAGACTTGGAGCGAATTTTGATGATCAGCAGCCAAACCCAGAACGAATTTGACGAGTATTTGACACTTTTTTGTTAAGTTTCTTTTTGGTCTATTTTGGTCAACTCGACCCTCCAACCCTAAAATAGGCCACTAAAAGGACTAAAAAGGTGAAAAATATCTCATTTGTGCATTTTTTAATGAAAAACAAAACTTCTTGCCTCCATTGCTAAACTTTCTTATTTGCTTACCACTGCTCAAGGAGTGTTGAAGGGTGTTTGTTGCATTCTCTAAGCTGGTTTGTGAGCTATTCCTACATGGTTGCAAGTGTTGAGAACTCCTCAAAGACATTGAAGAGGAAGATTTCAACAAAAGAGGTAGGTTTTTGTTAATTTTGTTTGTTTTTTAAACTTTTTTTTGCAGTTTTTTACAAAATGAAATGAACTTTCTAGTTTTATTTTATTTTTTCATTTTGGTTTGTGGTTTTGTATGTTGTTTATAGATTCATAGAATGGCAAGTGCTTCTAGCACTAGGAACTACTAGTTCAAAACAAACCTGGGCTCTCCGCTATGGAAATATGTGGAAATGGTTCAGCCACTACCGGGTGGAGGAGGTTACCTTTGGATTTGTAGCCATTGCAAAGAGGAATATAAAAGCTCTTATAATCAAGTGAAAGCACATTTGTGCTTTATCCCTCAAAAAGGCATCAAGAATTGTACAAGCAAGCCAAGAGTTCAAGGGGAGCCTCCACCTAAAACCAGTTTTGCAAACTCTATTGTGCTGAATTATACTAAAGAGAAAAGACAAGCAGGTGAAGCAGTTTGGAATGCAATTGTTCATCCTTTGGAAAGGTCTAGAAGTAAAAAAGCATCAAAGGCCTCTATGGCTTCGATTTCCAATCAACAACCCATGGAGGGCCATTCATTCTTGCATGTTCCTTAACAACCAGTGCCAAATAAGAGAGCAAAGGGGCCCTTGGAAATGGCATTTCACAATGATGGTAGCCCAATAGTGACATTGCTGAGCAAGACATAGCTAGATGCATCTATGCAAATAGATTGGCATTTAATGTTGTTCAATCACCATATTGGCAAAAAATGTTGAGATCAATTAATGAGGCTCCAAAGGGGTTCAAGGGCCCAAGTTATGAGAAGGTGTGCACCACTTTATTCGAGAAAGAGGTGAAACATGTAAATGATTCCTTGAAGCCCATCAAGGATTCATGGATCGAAGATTCGAAACAAATGTGTATGTAGTATCTAATGGTTGGAAAGATGCAAGAAATCACCCTTTGGGCAATGTTATTGCAATGTCCACAACATGTGCAATGTCTTTGAGAGTAGTGAATTAAGAACGGCAAGAGAAAGACAGTCCATTTATTACAAACATTCTTTTCCAAGCCATTGAGCAAGTTGGCCCTCGAAATGTTGTTCTAATAAGAGACAATGCCAAAAAGTGTAGGGCTGACGCGTTATTGGTTGAGGAGTGCAATGAACACCTTTTTTGGACACCTTGTGCTGTCTACTCCCTCAACCTAATGCTGCAAAAAATTGGCAAGAAAGTTGAGTGGATCAAACAAATCTATGTTGATGCCCAAGAGATCCAAATGTTCATCACAAACCACCATATGTCGCAAGCCATATTTAGACAATTCTCGAGTGGAGCTCTTAAAGATAAGTTATTTAAAATTTAAATATGTTTTAGACGTTACTAAACTTTCTAAGTTTTTAATTTTAATTTATTATAATTTTGATTTTGAAATAGGTTGCTTAGACCCGTTTTGCCTCCAACACAATTGTTTTGAGACGCCTTGTGAAGGTTAAAGAGGCATTGTCTAGAAAGGTAATTAATGCTAGTTGGAGCTTATGGAGACAATCTAGTAGTACAAGGGCATTAGTCGTTAAGGCAATGATACTACACAATTCTTGGTGGAATCGTGTTGAGTACCTCCTAAGATTTATAGAGCCTATATTGAGCATGATCCGATACACTAACATGGAATGGCCTTGTTTATGTAAGGTATATTATGGCATCGACTCCGTGATTGAGGATATGAAAAAAATCATAAATGAGAAAGAGCAAGATCCTAAAGAAACATTCTTCAAGGAACTAAAAAAAATCATTGTGGAGGGATGGAACAAAATGACTACCCCTTTGCATCTCCTTGCCTTTGTATTGAACCCCAAGTACTATAGTCAAGCGGTCCTTAATGAGAGTAGCACTAGATTTGCCCCATATAGAGATCCTAAAGTTGCTCACGGGTATAAGGCAGCCCGTTGTAGACTCTTTCCCAATCACATACGGCCTATGGTGAGGTCTGAATTCATGAGTTTCGCAAGCGTTGATGATTGTGGTCTTGACACTCTTGAAGACAAGGTGTTGATGCTCATAAATGGTGGTGCTTCCATGGAGAAATATACCAGCACCTACAACCCATTGCCATCAAAATTTTATAACAAATAAGTTCTTAACTCTTAAGATTCTAATTTCTAAATTCTTGTTGATGAATATTGAATTTATATTTAAAATTTCTATTCATAACTTTTAACTCTCTCATTTCAAAATTGAAAATCTTGATAGGTTGCTAGTTCATTGTCATCCGAAAGGAATTGGAGCACATACTCCCTCATCTACTCAATAAAACGCAATAGACTACAGTCCAAGAAGGCGGAAGACTTGGTCTATGGGCATTCACACTTGACGCTCCTAACACGCAGACAATACCTACAAAAAAAGGGAGGCAAAGAATTGGAATGTTGAACTAGAGCATGCAGAGTTGGATGATTCAATTGCCCGCCTTGGTGCACTTGGAGTTGATGATGATCATGAGCTACCTAGTGATCATGAGACTGCTCCTGAGGCTGAGATTGCTAGTACCGATCCCAGTGGCACAGTTTGTGCTTCTAATTAGCCACATCAGGAGGATGATGATACGTTTGATGACTTTTTATGATATTTGATCAGTGATGGCTGATTGTTAAATTTGACATTATTATTTTTTAACTGAAACATTGATATGGTTGTGTATTTTGTCATTTTGCTATGTTATTTGGACTAAAACATTAATATATAAGGTGGTGGATTTTGCTATGTTACTTTACTATTAGCATAGTGGTGTAATATGAACTTATTTGCTGCTGCATAAATGTTTATATTTTTTATTTTTTATTTTTTATTTTTATATAATTTTGATTGGACGAACCCAAACCCGCCCTAAAAAAAATTTGATCAAACCCGCAAACCCGAATCCGAATCCAAACTGGACACGGCAACTTAGGAAAAAGATTTAAAAGCCCACAGATTCTCTGCGGGTTCATCCTGAGTTTTGCATTTACACCCTGGATTCATTGTCTGCACCTACAGGGAACCAAATCCTGTACCACAATTCAGGGCTGTAGGCAGGTAAACCTGTAACACAGTAAAATTTTGTTTCTGTTAAATTTTAATAGACGATTTTATGCTTGATACAACTTTATCAACCCAATCAACTTTGTCAATGTGTTTTCCAGGATTTGAAGAAGTTATATAATTTCAATTTTACTCACACATTTTAAAGATTAATTAAGATATCCCGGTGATAGTTGGACTGTTCCAAACTTCAATAGGATAAGCACCATTGTCACATCAATCACCTTTAAGTTTCTTTTCTGTGCAAAATCAGTTTACACAGACTCTTGATGATTCAAGCTAATAAGACATTGTTTAGATAATTTGAATTTTACCATAGGTTTCTTCACAAATTCACAGTTAAGTCAGGTTATTTTCTGGTTAATTTAGATTCTGGTGAGCTATTTCATGCTTAATGTAAATTTATTCTAACTAATTAGTATTTAACGAGGGTTTCTGGTTAAATAGGGTACTCTCTATATAATTTAAATTCTTCCAATTTTATTGAATGATGCATGCTTATTGTAATTTATCTTCTAGCCAGATTACTTTGGCCAACAGTTTGCTGGGCCTCAGTTACATTAAAAAGAGTTTCTTTGAATAATTCAAGCTCAATCAAGATTCTCTTCAAAATGAGACATTCTACCCAGGGTTTACTGACATTATTCAGGGTTATACAAGGGTTTTGTTTGCATTATTTAGGTTCTCCAAGATAATTCATTCTTGATGTAAACTTTGACTAACCTAATTACTAATTACTAATTACTCTTAGCAAGGGTTTTTTACACAAAAAATCCAGTTCACATTTTAAAAGAGTTACTTCAGACAATTGAAGCTTAATTATTCATTCTCTAGATAATTCGGGAATTTCTGAGAGTTTGTGCAATCAACTTAAATTCTGCAAAAACTTATTAGAACAATTTACTAATAATGCAAATGTTTTTTGACAAATGACATTAGCCAAAGATTTCCCTGCAGCTCATCTGACTAAATGTAGTTTCTTCACATAATTTAAGTTTAATAAACCATTCTCCAGAAAGTTCTTGTTCGAACTAAGGGCTTCTTCACATAATCCATGCTTTGCTTAAACTAGGTTTAATTTAGATTTGCCAAAATAATTCATGCTTGATGTCAAACTATTCCTATCTAACTATTCTTAAAAAAATTGACATTTTATTTGGAGTTTATTTACATGATTTAAGGTTAAACTAGAGTTATCTCTGGAAAATCAAGGTTCTGCCAAGAGAATGCATTCTTAGTGTAAACTGAACCATCTAATCAGCCCTAATCAGGGTCTTTTTCTACTGAAAAATCAGTTTTAAGTTTAGCTACCTGGAGACTCATACCCTGGCAATTGGTACTCAAGTCCCACACCAGAAACATGTCTCTGTCTCGGAGACCTATATGGAGATATCTGTAGGCATTAGCAGAGCTCAGATGAAGTTTCTGTGTCTCCCAGAAGCATCAATTGAAAATGAGGAAACTTCCACTAGAGGTTTTTTAGATAAATCACATAAATTACATTGGATAATTAGTCTGTTTCAATACTTTAAAATGTTGGTCTTATTTTGAATTTTAAATATTTTAATATTTAACTTTTTTTAAAATGGCGTACCATTACTCATCCCCACCTACAATACCAGTACCAGTTCCCAACTCTTCGTAACTATGGTTTTAAGTATTGACAGAGTTTCGTCAGACAGTTAAAGCATAATTATGCAGTCTCTAGACAATTAAGGCTCTACAGCAGTTTTCTCCACAATCACATAATGCATGCTTCCACCAGGCTTTACTTGTCAACCTATACTCTGAATAAATCTTAAAACAAACTATTTGGAACAAAATTTAAGTTCTACCCAGGGTTCCTCGCATGATCAAACTAGAGTTTTCTCTGGACAATTTATGATCTACCAAGAAAATCTTTCTAAATGTAAACTTAGTTAACCTTAAACAAGGATTTTCTCTGGCCAGAAAATCAGGTTTAACATTTTACTGAGAAACTTCAGATAATTAAAGCGTAATTGTGTACCATCTAGATTATTCAGGTTTTACTGAGGGTTTCTCTGCATAATGTATGTTTAATCAAGAGTTTCCTCCGATCAATTTAAACCCTGCAAAACTTTACTAGAGGATTATTCTTAATATAAACTTTTTTCTTTCAAACTAAGGATCCCCTGCCACTACATCAGGTTAAAACAAAGTTTCTTCAGACAAGTCATCCTTACGCAAACATTCTCTGCAAAACTCACGTGCAACTATAATTAGACAAGAATTTCATAAAAATAATTAGGCTATTCCAACGTAATTCATGCTTAATCAAAAGGTTTTTTCTAGCTAAATTTCCTTACCAAGGGTTTGTCTGCAACTCGAACAGGTTAAACAAAGAATTCTTCGTGCGAAGAATTAAATCAGACAGTATCACTGGGTCGAATTACTTTTTCTAAGATTAAATTCGTGAAGAGAGCAACCAAAGAGAAAGACAAAACTAAGGTAAGAAATATACACATTATAAGTGCAGCGTCACCATTAATACATTTTCCCTAAAATATGAATCCTTAAAAGAAAACAGACAAATCTAGGGCAGAAAAAATAACGAGAATCAGTGCAGGTGCTTTCTTGAACTAATTTGACCAAATCTTAATCCATGAGAAAATAAAAACAAAAATATAAAGCAGAAACGTAGATTATGAACGTAGAGGCTTCCCTGAATTATTTTTATTAGAACTTCAATCTGTGAAGAAAATTTAAAAGTTAAAAATCTAAGAGAAAAAAATAAAAATCAACAGAGCAATTACCAGGTCTCACTAATTTTTCTGTAGTTTTTAATCTGCAAAATCCACCATTTACCCTGCCAGACCGAAGCCGAATTGAACTTCGAATTCTTTCTGTTAAAACTGTCTGCAGACAGAGATTTCCAAACAGCCGGCTGACATCTTTTTTAATTCGACATGGTTGTTGAGATAGTTGTTGAATGAGTAAATGCCAAGCAAGATCAAAATACCGGAAAAAAGTGCTGTTCCGATGCTGACGTGAACAATGACGAGTTCAATTTTCTTGTTCAAAATGCAACATCTGTTATAATATTCAATTAAAACATCAATTAATATTGAAATAACATCTTGTGTTGAAATAAAAAGTCTACTAATAATAAAATAATTTTAGTCCAAAAATCTGCTCAAAAATAATTCTATATCAAAATAATTAGTACATATTTTAATATAAAAATAATATTTAACTCAGATATAGTATCAAAGTATTCGACAGAAAAAAAATTTATTTAAAAAATTCCCGAAATTGTCTTTGATTTATTTGGTTTAATTGGATTTGTGTATTGACACGTTCAAAACATGTGCAGTTCGTTGTCAACTAGGTACACACATTTTGACAGAGCTCCGACTAAAAAATAAGTGATTTAAAAGAAGTTTCTAGAAGAGCGAGATGCGAGCTAGATAAATGAGCATTTTACTTTGACATTATGTCTCTTTTTCAAAAGAGATTATAATGGTACCAAGTTAAGAATCAACTTAATTTTTAAAGAAAATGGAAAGGTTATTTATATTGATTAGATTACTTTGTAGTGGAGTTCGTCATCTTATCTTTCATGATCAAATGAGCTAAGACATTGGAAAACATTATGATGTTTAAGTTTTTCTTAGATGGAACGCTTTCTCATAGTGTAATGAGATTCTTTTACTTCACTTTTCTTTTTTTAAGATCTTTAGGTATTTAGTTGGCATTTAAAATTAATATTTGAAAGTGTTAAATGTTAAAATGGTTGGTGTGGAGTGATTCATGATGTTATTTGTGAAGGAAATTTTGAAATTTGTTTCATAATATTATATGTGATATAAGTTATAAAAAAATTAATGATGTTGTCTTTTTAATTCTTAAGTGGCATAATTTATACGAGTGGCTAGAATCATTTGTCCTTGTGAGTAATTTTTGGAAGAGAAGACTTGCCATGCCCCCTATATTCATTTTTTTTCTAAAAAAATAATTTACTAAAATAATAAGTCGATAGTCCTAAAAAAAAACAAATTGGGAGCAACTGACTGATTGGAAAATAAATTAATTTTGGTGACTTGACTATGATTTTATCACCAAATATATTTTTTTTAATTAATTTTCCTTCTTAGATGTGAGATCCTCAAATAGCCATTTTTTGGCATTTAGTGGTTATGATGAGCCAGAACAAGTGGCGGAACGCTTTTGGAATTAAAGAAATCGGTGTGCACTTGGCATCAAAGGTTACATGCACTTCATGCAAGGTAATCTCTCTAATTGATCATGGGTTTTGGTCTCCCAACTTGGAAATTTTATTGCTTTCACATTTATGCATTGTTTTGGCATCATTTTCTAGGATTCATATTGCAGATTTTCTTAAGCTTTTGCTTGTTCTTTTAGTTGATGATAAACCAATGCAGAAGAAGAATGAACATAAGAGTTTGAAGGTTTCCAAGTTATCTAAGGTTCAGAGACGGAGGATTACTAAACTTTAATCGCATCCCAAGATTACCATTGTGATTAAGGAATTAAGCAATTTCAACAATTTTTAGAGTTTTGGTTGGCAAATGTGATTTTGGTAGTTTTTAGTACTTTCTTTTGAATTTTAGTTTGCAAAAGCTATTGTTGGGTGTTTGGACATGGGTTTGTTGTTATGTGGCTTCCCATACCTCATTTCCAAGTGTTGAGACCAAATTGTGCATATCTAGTGGATTTTCAATAAGTTTCTTTCAATTAGGGAATCATATTTATCATATTTGATGTGTCTTGCAGTGGTTGTAAGGTATGATTATATAAGGATTAATGCATTTTTATAGATAAATATGATTCCCTAATCTATAATCAAAACTAATATTTTGGATTGAATAAAGTTTGGAAGGGTTTCGATAAGTTTTTATGAATTTTGGGTTCACCAGGAGTGGGAAATCTAATAGTTTTATATACATGAATATTAATGAATATATGTTATACATTAGTTGAGCGCCATGAAAATAATGATATTTTTTTAATTACTTGCATGTTAACTTTGGTAAAGTTTTATGTTTCTTTGGTGGTCAAAGCTTGAAATCAAGTGCATAATTTATTTAGAATGTTGATGAACATTTATGAGTATTTTAATTCAATTTGGAAAATTCAAGTTAATGAGGGTTTGGAATAATAATTGAATTCTTTTGTATTTGATATTAAACAAAAACAAAATGATGGTGTTGGTCCTTACAAAGAATTACCAAAAAAGCCATTTACAACAACTCAAGAAAAGACCATTAACAGCACATTGACAAAAAAGCTAGTACCCCACCTCAAGAGTGGGTACATAGCTCACCCATAGTGTGGGAAGGAGAACAAGAGGCTAAAGAATTATTTTTACTATGTTTTTGGATAACCATCCAAGTAATACTATCACTGGGATCCCCACCACAAGGTGGAGAAAATGGTGGAACCCTCTTTGAGAGACTGTCAACACAAGGGGTAGGGAGTTGAGAAAGTTGTACATATTTAGCCAAAGGTTAGAGTAGAGTGGGAGTAGTGGATTGAGGAGTTTCCACATAGCCAGAGGGGGTTGTGCTAATAGAAAGAGGTGGAGTAAGGTCCATCAGGTCCAAGGAGGCCAAGTCAGTAGAAGGAACATCATCTTAAGGGGAGTCATCATCAGCTTATCAGAGGAGGAAACAAAAGCCAGAATAGTCAAATGATCATTTGTTGTCCTTGCTACAAATTTAAGTTATTTTTTGTAAATGTATTAACATAAGATGATTGTCCTACTAAGTAAAAAAAAAAGAGTACGCATAAAGTATGGATAATATTTTGTCATTTTGTCAAATTTATATTGGATATCATTGACATGTTTGAGTGGGTAGCAATGGGCTATAAATATCTAATGGGAAGTCAACGCTTTAAAAGATTACATAACCACCTATTATGATTTGAAAGTAGTTAAATTAAATCATTGGACATGATACTCAAAATACATATCATAATTTTATGCTTGAGCATGAGATTGCATCTAAATTATCACTTTATTCCAAGTGGAGAATTGTTATTATACTTGTGCACTCAACCTACACATAGTTGTATTATCAATTGTGATAAAATGGAAGTCCTACATAGCCCATTATTTCTCATATGTTGTGATGCAGGGGCATCCAAGGTTGAAGCAGGGGCATTATGTGTCCTCAGTGAAACTACATGGGTTGTTTGTATTTTGGCCGGTGTTTCTCGGTTACAGCCTTGACCGACGGTCTTGGTCATTGAAGGAAGCTCAGTCACTGAAGGAACTCGGTAGTCTTTGGCGCTCGGTGAAATTGTTGCTCGGTCATGTCTGCGGTGCTCGGTCGACACTGGTGCTTGGTGATGTCTGGCGTGCTCAGTAATTTTATTGTCACTCGGTAGTTCTGACTTACCGACTGGAGTTCTGTGTGATTTGTTGAGCTGACTTGGTGAATTAATTGTTGGTAGCCATTGTCTTGGGACAACATGCAGAATTAAATGTTTGTATACATTTGTAAGCCGGCTTGTATGGCATTTAATTATTTGTTTTGGGGAGTTAAGGGTTTCATCTAGCCGATTTGTGGCTGATGATTAGTATTTAAGGAGGGTTCGAGTAGATGTTTAGAGCAGAACTTGGAGGAGAGATCAGGACTTAGACCTCAAAGCAGATCTAAATGTCAGATGCATAGCTTGAGAGCAAAGTTGTGGAAAAGTTCTTGATGTTCTTGCAGATCAGATTGTAATCTAATAATCATTTGTAGCAGAGCTAGGGGTTTGCATACTTGGGAACAAGGAGATTGCTTGGAGGCTTGCGAGCTCAAGTTTAGATCTGCCTTAGGGTTTCCATCAACTTCTGATTGTCTTCAGAGCTAAACTAGCTGAGATTGTATTGGATCTGCTTGTGGATCTTGCAAAATTGTTTCATTTTTGTAACTGGCCCTAACCTGGAAGGCCTTACATCCAGGCATGTTAATGCAAATTACTTGAAACATTTATGGTATTGTCTGTTGTGTTGAGTATTCCGCTATCAAATTCTTTTGGCTGCAAGGTTTGGACTGTCCTTCATTGGATCCACCATCCTTGACTGCATAATGTTGCCAACTCTTCTGCATACAAATGATTAATTATTTTCATTAAGCATTAGAGGGGTAAAGCCAATTTCTTTCAAAGACTAGTTTACCATCTCTAGGTAGCATGTAAGCATGTATCTTTGTCTTGTGCATTTTGTATGTCATAAGGAGAACCTCTATTTGAAAATATATTTCTAACCAATTAAGATGAAAAGTACATTTGTACGTTATATTTTAAATCCTTAGCCAAGGTATTTTGACATGTATCACAATTATTACATCACTATTTACCTTTCATTTCTTCACATGGTATGTATTCATCAAGGGTAGGATCCCACCTAATTTCAATGGGGCATGAAAAATTCATTTAGGCTTAAAAAAAGGGAAAGTAAAATGAATATTATTGTATTTCCACGATCCATTTGTATTCAATAGTAGCTTCTAGTTTTTATTTGTGTATGTTTTATTGTGTGTATGATACCAAAAATACACACACACACTCAAAACTAGATCAAATACTCTTGAGATGTCAACCTCATGAAGGTGGAGGGGGTCACCTGACATGCCACATGAAGGGAGGTAAAGAACTTAATCCAACATCAAATTACGAAATTTCTTTAACCAAACAAGAAAAACTAAGCAATCTTCAAAGCATAAATGAATGAAAGAGTTACCTACAATTTATACCCACTTCATAAAGCACTACCTAATAACCCCAACCAAAGCCCGATGTCACTCAAAAGAAAAGACAACTTAAATAGTGGTCAATTAAAGGAAATCCTTACTACAAATAGAGGGTATTCCCAAACACTTGAGGCCTCTTATAGATATGGATAACTAAAAGAATCATTCCTCAACACGCATCTCGTCATCCCAAAAACTTGAAATAACACTAACTAGAGAAGTCATCATATAAGAAATGTCTCAATATTACTACATCAACAAACAACCTTATGCAATATCAAGACCGGGTTAGGAACGTTGAAGACTGAATTGGGAACGTTGAGGACGAAGATTCTTGACTTGGAAAAGAAGATGGGAAGTGTCTCAAGGTTCAACCTTCGTGTGATGTATAATTTAACTACATCCTTATGCCTCATGTAGAGAAACGTGTTCGGAAAGGATGTTGAGAATGAAGAGAACCACAAAGAACTATTCAAGTTTCTAACAGAGGATTCGAGCCATGTGCTCCATCAAGTTGGATGCGACATCAAGCCTACTAGTCATGTGTAGCTTCCTTTGGGTTTTTATTATTAATATTGTTAGTTTCCCTTAAGGGCTTTATGTCAAAACTCTTTTTCTTTTTCGGTTATATTGGACTATGGTTCTATTAACCCTCATTTCTAACTAGTCATTACCTATCTAGTCAAATACCTACATTTCATGAGATTTTTCAAGATTGATGTTAGAATAACTGAGAGGGGGGGTGAATCAGTTAGATCAGTTATCCTACAGTCCCAAATACAAAGATGTAATACTTTAAACAATTTCAACAAATTCTGCAACTCGGTAACATAAATTACTCAACTGTCTGTGTCTTTTAGATTACCAGTAAACTAACTCACTGTGATTACTGACCAAATCAAATATGTAGTATGTAGAGTATGACAATAAAACAATCATCACAGAAACACATAACACAATGATTTAACGTGGAAACCCTGTTAAGGGAAAAAACACCTGGGACCGGTAACCCAAAATAATTTTCACTCTTCTGAAGTGAACTTGGTGAAGAGTCAACCCTGTTAAAGGTTACAAACACACTGTTAGGTGTGACCTTGTTAGAGGATTTAAGACTAACAGTTATCTTTCGACCAGCATTCACTATGGGGTCAATTAGATAACAATGTACATTCTTTGAATGACATAGGGGCATAACATAAGACGGTTAAGTCCACTCGATTAAGAGATTTTTCTGTATCAATGGTTAAATTGAAATAGTAGTTGATCTGATTACAATACAACTCAATTTGCAGATGTTCAGATCTATTCTAAGCCCATACAAATCCTCTAATCAATATATCAATTCACTTCCTCAACTTACTTTTACTCGGTAATAGCTCTCTAACACTCGGTATTGTTTTGCAGTTTGGTTCTTCTTCAACCAGTCTGATCAGGCATGCATGAAATTGTGTTCACGTGAATCTCTGCAGTCTTCTTTCTTCTGGCATGTTTCAATAAAGAAACTCATATCTCTTATATAGACAGATAAATCATTTTCATATCAACCATCAGATTTTTCCGCTTATTCTCCTTCATTGATTTTGCCTCTTAAACCTTCCTCAGCAGATGTGTCAATAACATGTTTCAATTCCATCCTTTAGATCTTCTCCAAATTTTGTGAGTCGTGGATCTCATAACAAATTTTATCCTCGATCTTGAAATCATAACAATTTCCAACTCATCATTTTTTGTCGGCTAAACTTAAGCATTTAATACTTTCATCCATACTCAGTTAACAAAGAAATGCATCAGCGAACACAAGTTTGGTTAACATTGTTGCTCGGTATACACTACACTAGCTCGGTGCATACTAAAGTGCTTCATTCACCGACCACATTGCCTTGTGCATTTTGCTTCCTCCTTCATAATAGATTCATGCAACATAATCAAGTCAACAATATGAAATCATAGACTCATCAATAAGTTACCCAAAATATTCCTTATCCTCATATGTCATATCCATCTTTCTCCATGTAGATATCTCAATTCTTCATCTTTTCTCTACTTTACAAATGTTTAGATGTTTGTAACTAACATGATAAGCACTGTCAAAACTAGTTGACATCAATTGCAATGTAATGACTGATTTAATTTATCTTACATATCATTTCAGTAACTCGGTGATCTCTAATCACTGATCTTCAAGTCATTCCGATATTCAATCAATTGTAGTTCATCAATCTCTCCCTTTGGCATTGATGGCAACACAAATAATATGAAATATGTCATGCACATACCAAACATGTAGTCTACAACTATGTAAGTAAATGTTGTAACTCGGTAAGCTCTCCCTAGCTTGATATAGATATGTTTAATCACTACGTTACATAATAGCATTACAAGTGCAGACTTTCCTCTCTGGTTTTGATCTTTTCTGCTCTCGAATTCCTTTTGTTCTCAGCAATAAATCTTCAAAAACTCTCCCTGACTTTCTCAGATTATCTCTCCCTTGGATAGATTATCACTGTTCTATCTCTCATATTGTTTATCTCTCCCTTTGACAACAATGCCAAAGAAAAAACACAAAACATACAGCTCTGTAATAGCCAAGTAACTCTTTGTTGTTTGGTGCAGACAATGTATCTCTGTATACTGATATGCAAATCTTTGTTCGAGCTCCTCAAATCTTTCACAACCTTAGACATTATCCAAAGTGTGAGCTACGTTGCATCAACATGAATGATCTTCTGATAAGATTAGGCTTATGCAACCTCCAGATTACATTAGTGACTGGTAGACAAGGGACGGACCCCAAATCTAGTCCTCAAGTATTCAAAAGTTTCCTTCGGTAGAGGCTTCGTAAAAATATTAGCAAGTTGCTCATTTGATGTAACATATTCCAGTTTGACTTGCTTCTCCTGTACGTGTTCTCTTAAGTAGTGATGCTTAATAGAAATATTCTTTGTCTTCAAATGCATTACAGGATTCTTAGAAATATTTATTGCACTAGTGTTGTCACAATATATAATCACCGGCTCAGTGATTACCTCATTCATCCCTTCCAACACTTGTTTGATATTAGCAATGTTTGAACAATTTGTAGCAGGAGCAACATACTCTACTTCGGCAGTAGACTAAGAAATACAAGGTTGTTTCTTACTTGTCCAAGTTACAAGTCTTTCACCAAAGAAAAATGCTCATCTGGTTGTGCTCTTTCTATTATCTATATTTCCAGCCCAATCTGTGTCGGTGTAGACTCTTAGCTCAAATTTGCCTTCCTCTGGATACCATAAGCCATATTCTTTTATTTTCTTCAGGTATCTCAAGATTCTTTTCACTGCAACCATATGTGAATCCTTTGGATTGGCAAAAAATCTAGCAACAATCCCTACTACATGTGCAATATCAAGCCTACTGTGTACTACATACATCAGTTTACCAATCATAGATCGGTATAATGTCTGGTTTACCTCTGTAGATTCATCATCTTTTGTTAATTTGCAGTCTATGACCATTGGTGTTCCAACTGGTTTAACATCTTCCATGCCGAATGTTCTCAATACTTCCTTAATTATGTATTTGATTGTGTCATGAAAATTCTATCATTCTGCTGAATAACCTGCAAGCCTAGAAAGAACTTAATCTCTCCAAACATAGACATTTCAAATTCATTTCTCATCTCATCAGCAAATGATTTACATATATGATCTTGTCCTCCAAAGATTATATCATCCACAAATATTTCAGCAATCAAAATAGTATCATCAGATCCTCCTTTCCTGTATAAATTGTTGTTTTCCCTAGTTCTTACAAAACCAAGACTTAAAAGATAAGTATGTAACCGTTCATACCAGGCTCTTGGAGCTTGATTTAAATCATATAAAGCTTTATGTAGTCTACATACCATGTCTTTCTGATTCAGATCAACAAACCCTTCTAGTTGTTCTATGTAGACCTCCTCTTCTAGTATTCCATTCAGAAAAGTAGACTTAACATCCATTTGATAGACTTTAAATTTCTTATGTGCAGCATATGCAAGTAACACGTGGACTCCTTCTAGTCTAGCAACATGTGCAAAAGTTTCACCATAATCAATACCTTCTTCCTGTGCATATCCCTTGCAAACAAGTCTAGCTTTGTTTCTTGTAACCTCTCCATTTTCATTCAGCTTATTTCTGAAAATCCTTTTACTACCGATAACATTTTTATCTTTCAGTCTAGGTACTAAAGTCCATGTCTTGTTTTTCTCAATTTGTTCTTTCTCTTCATTCATAGCATTGATCCATTCATCATTCTCAAGTGCAACCTTAAAATGCTTCAGTTCAAACTCACAAACTAAGCATACATTTTGTCTTAACTTACTTCTTGTCAGTATCCCAGCTTGCCTATCTCCAATGATTTGGTTCTCAGGATGATGCCTTCTAACAAATCTTGCTAACACTTGATCTCTTCTTTGTTCTTCATTTTGTTCAGGTTCATTTCCTTGCTCGATAGCTTCTACATGTTCCTCGATTTCCCTTTGCTATTCCTCGGTGTTATTTTCCTGATGCTCAGTCAACTCAGCCTATGGCTTCGGTAGGTACTCTGGATGTTCAACATAAACAAATCTACCATAGTCTTCGGGCTCCTTATTGCTTTCTTCATCATTTTTATCAACAAATTCATCAACTCTGACATTAGCACTTTCAATCATCTTATTAGAAACCTTATTCAGACACTTGTAAGCTTTACTTTTAGTAGAATATCCAAGAAATATTTCGTCATCCCCTTTAGAGTCAAATTTCTTGTTCCTATGATCTTTCAGAATAAAACATTTACTACCAAAATTTTGAAGTAACTTACACTCAATGTGTATCCAAACCATAACTCATAGGGTGTTTTGTTTGTGTCTTTCTTTAATTGTACTCGGTTCAAAACATATACAACTGTGCTAACTGCCTCTCTCTAGTATACTTGTGCAACATTCTTTTCTATCATCAGTGTCCTTGCACAATCAACAATTGATCTGTTTCTCCTTTCAGCAATTCCATTCTGCTGCAGTGTTCTACGTGTACAAACCTATCTTTTTATGCCATGCTCATTACAATAGTTAATGAATTCATCAGAAATAAACTCACCACCTCTATCAAACCTCAAGCATTTTAGTTCTTTCTCGGTTTCTTTTTCTACTTTTTCATTGTACCATTTAAACATTTTAAATGCCTCATATTTCTCTTTTATAAACATGACAGACATCAATCTAGTATAATCATCAACAAACAGAATAAAGTATCTATCTCCATAGTAGCTCTGAGTTCTCATGGGACCACATAGGTCGGTGTGAACTAACTCCAAGATTCTTTTTGTTGAATGATCTTTACTCTTAAAACTAGATTTTGTCATTTTCCCCTTTTGACATTCATGACACATAACATGATTAGCTTTTGTTAGGCTAGGCAGACCTCTAACCTTTTTCTTTCTAATGATCTTAATCATGTTATCAAAATTTACATGACATCGCCTTTTATGCCATAACCATGCATCCTCATTTTTCACTAATAAACAAAAAAGTCTCAACATTGTCAAGTTAAAATAAGTTACTTTTAGATTGTCCTCATGTTCCAACAAGCTTTCCACTTTCATCAAATATAGTTACCTTCTTGCTTTCAAAAGCTACTCGGTGACTTGAGTTGTTAAGTTGTGCCACACTTAGCAAATTGTAATTCAGTCCTTTTACCCAATAAGCATTATAACATTTGATTTTATCATTTATCAATAAGATCCTTTTCCTCTAACCATACATGGTGTATCATTACCCATTTTTACTGATCCTCCATTATAATGCTCAAGATGATCAAACTTTTCTTCATCACCAGTCGTGATGTGTACAGCCACTATCAATGATCCATGTATCATTTTTACTAACTTTAGAAATGAGTGTTGTTTCTACTTACCTTTCTTCTTACTCAGAATCATCTTTCATCGCAACAAATACTACTTCAACATCATCATCTATGTCGGTATCAGTATCATTCTCTTCAGCAAAGTAACATAACTTCTTGCCCTTATCTTTGTGATCTCAGTTGTCTCTATTGTAGTGTCAATAACTTCTGTCATTTCTCCTTCCATAGCTTCCTTCACCAGATCGATCTTTGTTTCTATCTTCCTCTTTCCTGTTCAGGCATCTAGCAACAATATGGCCAACTTCTTTACAGTTAAAAACATGCTAAAGGTAATTTACCCTTATATCTACCTTTACCTTGAGGTAATCTCTAGGCCATAAGAGCTTCAAGTTCATCAAGCTCATCATCAATATTACTATCACTGTCATTCCTAATATTATGTCTACTGCTAGATGTTGTTACTTACCGATTACTGAGAGGGGGGGGGGGTGAATCAGTAATTATTGAGAATATACTTATTTTTGTTCTTGTAAAACAGATCCTTGTATGTAAAACAGAATGTAAACAATCATTCACAAGCATAAACAGAATCACATAGATCAACTCAAGTATTATATCTGGAAACCCTCAGTTAGAAGGAAAAAACTACGGTGAGACAGAGTTCACAACTTCACTAGTACTAAATGAAGGTGCCCTGTTAAGAGCTTACAAAGCACTGATTAAAGTGTTACCTAGTTAAGGGATTTTACAAAGATCGGTTAAGATTTAAACCCTGTTAAGAGTTGCCTGGTTACAGGACTTTGAACATCAACAAAGATGTTACCATATTAGGGGATTTTACAACGAACCGATCAGGTCCACCCTGATAAAGGGATTTCAATTCGCTTTCACACCTTATAAAAGTAATGATCTATTATGACACTGATTGCCTGATTAGATCATACCTGCTGATCTCTTCATCTGTTTTCCTGGTTGTTGATCTCTCTTTCTTTCTTCGCCTCTGTGCCTGTAGCACTCCTTAGAAGATATCTCTCATCTACTTTTTTCAATCACCAACTATCAACAACAACTTATCTTGCATCCTATAACCTTTATTTATACAAGAGTTCATCGTAATGAAACCCTTAACTCATAGAACCGTCAGGCTGTAAACTTAACCATAAATCATGCAACACATAAAAACCATGCATTCTAATCTAGAGTTTATCTTGAGATCATCCGTAGAAATAAAGCTAACTCATGTTAAAAAGATAACTCCACTTCAGAGCGGTGGATGTCCCATATAATCCAGTTTTAACTCAAACTGCTCCACATAATTTGGTGCGGATCTTTAGGCAGTCTAGACTGGTGTAACCTTATACCTGGTTTGCCCTTGTATGCAACATAAGACTGGTACTATGTACTTGGTTTGATCTACAGTGTATCTTTTGATATAGTCAACTGGTGTATACACTCTGTTCTCAGTCTACCGGTGGCGTTTAGAGTAATGTAAGTGATCGGTGATCCTTTACCATTGTGAATGGTGTTTGTGAAATACACTAATGAAAACTCATATTGCTAACAATCTTCCCCTTTGTCATTGGTGGGAAAACCATACACAAAGCCACACAAAAATTTAGTTATAATTTATACCTTGTTTCTGTAGACTGTCCTTTCTGTTGTAGCGCACTTCCCATTTCTGATTGGTTCTGCTCTTTCCTCCTCTGCTTTCCTCTGATCTAGACTTCCCCTGTGCATGGACTTCCCCTGGGCAAGTGCTAATATTCTTATCTTCCCCTTTTTGCCACCAGTTACAAAGGGTTTAAATGGGCATTTTGGCAAAAATGTCTTTGTAAATGACTTTGGCAGATGGAAGAAAAGTGTGCCACTGATCAATTACATGCTCTAAGTTTAATTGAGCTGCTTGTAGAGAGACAATGAAGTTCTCCATATCTTCAATATTCTTATGTTCCGGTTCTTTGATGAGATTTTCAGCATCCTTTCAAAATTTTTGCATTAAGTCTAGTGTAGGAGCCAGATATAACTGAAATTTGTTGATGTCTTGGATTCTCTAGGTCTTTTCCTCAAAAGGCTTTCTTAGAATGAGAGCAAGACTTGTCATTTCTCAACTGAAGCTTGTTGCAGACTTTTTCATGATGTCATACTAGGAAGACAGTTCTAATGTCTTCTTTAGCCTTCACTAACCTTTCTGTTAGATCTTGTAGAAATGTATTAAAATTTGAAGTAGTGATCATCAAATTGTTGCCAACTTGTAATTGCTGGTGAAGAATCCTCAAAATGGTGGATATTGTTACCTTTGAATTTGTAATAAGTTTATGAAGAATTTCAATTCTCTACTTCTCATAATGACCGATAGCTACTGTTCTTGGATCGGTCAGATCCTCACCGATAGTTTGTGCAAGTACTTCCAGCTAGTCGATGACCGGTTCATCTTCATCTATATCAGTATCCGGTGTGAAGTTGCACAGTATGTTCTTGACAGTGGTTAGGACCATGTCTTGTTTTCTCTTGGTCTTCTCCTTGAGCTACCTAGTTGACATCTTGCTAATGTCTACTACTGTATCAGTGCCCTTACTCCTTTTATCTTCTTTCTCCTCTACAAATGACAACTTCCTCTTAGATGAGGAGGACCATTGAACATCTTATGTCTCTTTGTGCTTTTGTTCCTTTTCCAGATGAGCTTGCTCGGTTTGTACAGGAATTTCGTGTTCATGTTCCTTAATTTCTTCATCTCTTTGTATGTTAACCTCTTCTGGTCTTGTTTGCTATTGTGGAACTTCTCCTTCCTGTTGCACTTCTACTTTAGCCATATCCTCTTCCTCTTGTTGCGAGTGCTCTTCCGGTGGGGCTTGTGTTTTTTGTTGTTCTTCAGCCATATGAAGATCACCCACAGCAATTCCTTCATCATTTTCAGTTGATCTATCAATGGGAAAATTCACAAAGGATTTCGCTAAATTGATTCTTTCACCAGAAGTGAACATTTCTTTGGGAACTTCATGTTCATCAGTAATTGGAGCCTAAGATGCAGTGAACTGAACAGGTGGATTATTTATTATTGTTGTTTGATCCTGAGGACTTGTTGCTTTAACAGTGTTGAAGTTGTATTGCTGCCAGAAATCTAAAGTCTCCTTATAGACTTCATTCTCATATCCATTGAAAATCTTAGCAACTATGTACTTCGTATCTAAGTTCATAGATGCTTCTTCTAATAGAAGCTTTATACTTTCGTCACTTAGACCTGGTCTAACTTTTTCCAGTGTTTCCCTGTTGATTTTTTAGTTTAACTCTAGACCAATCCTCCATTTTGATTGAAGCTCGCTATTTAACCCTAGAGGAAACTTGCCCCTATAATCCCCAGTAGTTTTGTTGAAATCTAATAAACTTTCAACAAGGGCTTTTATGATTTCTTGTTTGTCCTCCTCAACTAGTACACTGTACCATTTAGCTGCATTATCTATTTCTCCAAAATTTATGACTTCAACTACAATATCATTGATAGTCATTGTGTGACCCTTACCTTTTTTTGGAGACACTAGAAGTGTTGAATTGGTTGGTTCATCACTGATGTCAACAATTACCGGTTTCTCTACTCCAAGTACACCTTTTCATTTTCTGGTGTCAGGATTTGGTGGAACTGTTGTCCTTTGACGTGCTTCCTCTGCTTGCTACTGAGTCAGGAGAAGTTTGGTCCAAGTAGTTACACCTTCTTGATGAACTTTATCTACCTCTCCAATAAGCACTTGACTGATCCTTTTCCTTGTTAGAAAATTATGTTTGTGCAGATCAACTTGTTGAGTAGCTTCCTCCAAAGTGAGGTGATTTTGTACTTCCAACAGAGTTCGATTTCGAAGCTCTTTTTCCTTGTCCATTGAGGCTTCCCACCTGGCTTTAAGTATCTCATATAGATCCTTTGGTACAGTATTTTGAAGCTCAGAAGGAGAAAAGTTAAACTTGTGAATGCAGAAAACTATACCTTCTTCAATATTTCTTCTATCTTCATCATTGCTTAATTCATACCTTCTGCCCACCTATCCTAACCTTCATGTTTCCTTTATACCTGCAAAAAATTCATCAATATTTTGTCTTTTTGGTCTTGCTACAGGCTCCTTCACTGGTTTGCTTGAACCCTTCTTCATTTTGATTAAAGGAACTGTGTCCTCAAATTCGGTTTCTTCAACTTCTTCTTCTTGTGTGCTTGCCACTGGTTGAGCTTTCTTCTTTTGTGCCCTTGGTGGTTCAGTCACCGGTTTCTTCTTCAGTGTAGGCGTTCTTTTCAGATAAACATTCTTGATTGGTGCCCTTTTTAGATTTTTCTCTATTTTCTCAGAGGTTCCAAACCTTTGAGCAGAGAGATCCAGGTGTGCTTCCTCTAGGGCCTCTACATACACCTTTGCAATCTTTGCGGTGATTTTGTAACCAAGCTCCGGTGCATACTCATCTCTCGGCTCTACTGCTTGAATGATGCAGAAGTCAGTTCATACCTATAAAACATACCTCTTCTCTGTACAGGTCAACGATAGTTGACAAAATTCTTTGTCCGGCATGCATTTTTAGATGAGCAGCCGTGAAATGATCGGTCATAGCTTTGTCAAACTAGTCTCCTAGTTGATTAGCCATATCACTAATTTGCGTCATGACCATTCGATCTATTGCCCATGTCACTTTTCCTATTTCAGGGAAGGAGTTAGAATAATAAAAATAGAGACATACTAAAAGTGTGCCAAATTTCAGCGATTTCTTTTTTAAGATGTCGAGCTTCTTCATATTCTCAAAAATTTGTCCTCTTAGCATTCTGCACATATCATATTGTGCATCATCATGTATTATTCGGTGAGCTGCATGTATGCCTCCACCCGGTATGTTGTTTAGGTTACTGGTGATGAACTACAACTGATTAAGAACCTGATTGAGAAACTTCAAGTGATTAGAGATCACCGAGCACTGAATTGTAATGTATCATAATTGAATCAGTAGTTTTTTTGTCATTGATGTCAACTAGTTTTGACAGTACTTATCATGGGAGTTGCAAACATCTACACATCTGTAAAGTGGACAGAAGAGATAAAGAACTGAGATATCTACATGGAGGAAGATGGAATGACAAATGAGGATAATGAATACTTTTGGTAACTTATTGATGATTCTATGACTTCATATTGTTGACTTGATTATGTTGCATTAATCTGTTATGAAGATAGAAGCAAATTGTTACAAAGCAGTGTGGTCGGTTAATGAAGTATTCTAGTATACACCGAGCCAGTGTAGTGTATACCGAGCGACAGTATCAACCAAACTTGTGTTCACCGACGCATTTCTTTGTTAACCAAGTATGGACAAAAGAACTAAATGATTAGTTTAGCCAACAGAAATTGATGAGTCGTAAAGTGTATGATTACGAGGTGGAAAGATAAAGATTGTTGGGAGATCTACGACAAACAAAATTTGAAGAAGATCTAAAGGATGAAAATGAAACGTGTTACTGACACATCAGTCGAGGAAGGTTTAAGCGGCAAAATCAACGAAGGAGATCAAGCCGAAAAATCTGATGGATGAAAAGAAAATGATTTACTTGTCTATTTAAGAGACCAGGGTTTCACAGTGAAACTCATGTCGGAAGAAGGAGACTGCAGAGATATCGCATGAACAAGCTTCATGCATGCCTGATTAGACTAGTTCAAGGAGAACCAAACTGCAGAATAGTACCGAGCGTCAGAGAGCTTTACCCAGGGACAGTAAGTTATTGAATGTTGATGAACTGAATAGAAATATTGATTGGAGGATTTGTATGGACTTAGAATAGATCTGAACTTCTGCAAATCAAGTTGTATTGTAATGAGATCACCTGTTGTTACAGTTTAACTATTGTAAACAGATAAAATCTCTTAACCGAGTGGACTTGAAAGTCTTATATGTCATTCATATAATGTACATTGTTATCATGTCAACCCCATAGTGAATGTTGGTTGGACGATAACTGTTAGTGTTAAATCCTCTAACAAGGTCACACCTTACAGTGTGTTTTGTAACCTTTAACAAGGTTGGCTCTTCACCGAGCTCATTTCAGAAGAGTGAAAAGTTTTTGGGTTACCAGTCTCAGGTGGTTTTTCCCTTTACAGGGTTTCCACGTTAAATCTTTTGTGTTATGTGTTTATGTGGTGATTGTTTGGATATCATACTTTACATGTTGCATGTTTGATTTGTTTGGTAATCACTAAGAGCAATTAACTGGTAATCAGTAATTACACAGACAGTTTAGTATTTCATGTTTACTGAGCTGCAGAATTAGCTGAATTTGTTTTAAGTCATTCATTTTATATTTTGGGACTGTGGATAACCAATTCACCCCCCTCTCAGTTATTCTAACAATTGGTATCAGAGCATATTAGTTGCTTGGAACAGAGTTTTAAGGACTTTAGCATAAAGATCACAAAATGTATAAGAGGGAAGTGCCAAAGCTGAATAAGGAAAACTTTACAATATGGCAAAGCTGAATGAGACTTCATATATTTGGGATTGGGAATTCTGCCCTCACCCTATTGGATAATGGCTACTTGGCACCACCTACAGGACCTTTGACTCTTGATCAATTAAGAGATAGACATGAGCATAATGTTACTATGATGGAGATTGTTGTTGCTCTATCAGATGTCGAGTTTGAAGATGTCAAAGATTGCACTACTTCAAAGGAAATGTGGGATAAACTTTCTCAAGTTTATAGTGGTGATGCAAATGTCAGGAGAGCCAAAGCTAAAAGTTTAAGGGGAAGATTCGATGATATGAAAATGAAAGAAGGAGAAAATATTGTTCAGTACACAAACATAATAAAAGAGGTAGTTCATGCTATCAGAGGATTTGGTGGTGTCATTGATGAAGATACAGTGGTAAGCAAAATTCTAAGGACTTTATTGCCTGTTTATGCAATCAGAATATCTGCAATACATGAAAATAGGTCAGCACCTAACAGTACTCTCACTCTTGATAATCTGATTGGTAAGCTAACAACTTTTGAACTGAACAACTATGATAATAGTGTTGTACCATGTGTTGAGTCTGCTTTTATGTCTTCTCTGAAGATCGGTAAGTCTAGCAGTAGAAATAATAAGAATGATAGTGACAGTTATACTGATGATGAGCTTGATGAGCTTGAAGCTCTTATGACCAGGAGATTACCTAAAGGTAAAGGTAAATATAGGGGTAAATTACCTTTAACATGTTTTAACTACAAAGAAGTTGGTCATATTGTTGCTAGATGCCCGAACAGGAAAGAAGATGATAGAAACAAAGATCGATCTGGTGAAGGAGGCTATGGGAGGAGAAACAATAGAAGTTACTGACATTACAACAAAGATAACCGAGACAACAATGATAAAGGCAAAAAGGTATGTTACATTGCAAAAGAGAATGATACTGCGAATGACACCGATGATGATGTGGAAGTAGTATTTGTTGCTATGAAGGATGATTCAGAGGAAGAAGAAAGGTATGTAGAGACAACACTCATCTCTAAAATTAATAAAAATGATACATGGATCATTAATAATGGTTGTACCCATCACATGACTGCTGATGAAGAAAAATTTGATCATCTTGAGCAATATAATGGAGGATCTGTAAAAATGGGTAATGATACACCTTGTATGGTTAGAGGAAAGGGATGTTTACTGATAAATGATAAAATCAAATGTGATAATGCTTATTGGGTAGAACGACTAAATTATAATCTGCTAAGTGTGGCACAGCTTAACAACTCAGGTCACCAAGTAGCTTTTGAGAGAAAAAGGGTAAAGATATTTGATGATGGAGGAAAACTTGTTGGAACGGGAGCACAAACGAAAGGTAACTTGTTTTATCTTGATAATGCAGAGTCTTCTTGTTTAATGATGAAAAATGAAGATGCATGGTTGTGGCATAAAAGGTTATGTCATGTAAACTTTGATAACATGATTAAAATCAGTAAAAAGAAAAAGGTTAGAGGTTTGCATAGCCTAGCTAAGCTGGATCATGTTATGTGTCATGAATGTCAAAAGGGTAAAATGACAAAATCTAGCTTTAAGAGTAAAGACTATTCAACAAAGAGAATTTTGGAGGTAGTCCACACCGACCTATGTGGTCCCATGAGAACATAGAGCTATTATGGAGATAGATATTTCATTCTGTTTGTTGATGATTACACTAGATTAATGACTACAATGTATTTAAAAGAGAAATCAGAGGCATTTAAGATGTTTAAATGGTATAAAGCAAAAGTAGAGAAAGAAACCGGGAAGGAACTGAAATGCTTGAGATCTGACAGAGGTGGTGAATTTATTTCTGATGAATTTACTAACTATTGTAATGAGCATGGTATAAAAAGCCAAGTGTTTGCACCGAGAACACCTCAGCAGAATGGTATTGCTGAAAGGAGGAATAGATCAATTGTTGATTATGCAAGGACACTAATGTTGCAAAAGAATGTTGCTCAAACATACTGGAGAGAAGCAGTCAGCACAATTGTTTATGTTCTTAACATAGTACAATTGAAGGACACAAATAAAACACCCTGCGAGCTATGGTTTAGTCACAAACCAACTGTAAGTTACTTCAAAATTTTTGGTAGCAAATGTTTTATTCTGAAAGATGAAAGAAATGGAAAGTTTGACTCTAAAGGGGATGAAGGGATATTTCTTGGATATTCCACTAAAAGCAAACCTTACAAGTGTCTGAATAAAGTTACTAATAAAATGATTGAAAGTACTAATGTTAGGGTTGATGAATTTGATACTAAGAATAGTGAAAAAAGCACTAGGGAGCTGGAAGACTATGGTAGATTCACTTACATTGAACAACCAAAGTACCTACCGAAGCCGCAAACTGTGTCAACCGGGCATCAGGAAAACAACACCGAGGGACAACAAAGAGAAACGGAGGATCAGGAAGGACCTACCGAGCAAGGAAATGAACCTGAACAGAATGAACAACAAAGAAGAGATCAAGTATTGGCTAGATTTGTCATAAGACATCATCCTAAGAACCAAATCATTGGCGACAAGCAAGTTGGCATGATGACAAAAAGTAAGTTAAGACAAGGTACATGCTTAGTTTGTGAGTTTGAATTGAAAAATGTTAAAGTTGCATTGGAGAATGAAGAATGGATAAATGCAATGAATGAAGAGATAGAACAAATAGAGAAAAACAAGACATGGACTTTAGTACCAAGGCCTAAGGATAAGAATGTTATCGGTACTAAATCGATCTTTAGAAACAAGCTAAATGAAAATGGAGAGGTTACAAGAAATAAAGCTAGACTTGTATGCACAGGTGGAAGGAATAGATTATGGTGGGACTTTTGCACCTGTTTCTAGACTAGGAGTCTGAATGTTACTTGCATATGTAGCACATAAGAAGTTTAAAGTTTATCAAATGGATGTTAAGTCTGCATTTCTAAATGGGATACTTGAAGAGGAGGTCTACATCGAACACCCAGAAGGGTTTGTTGATCCAAACAAGAAAGATATGGTATGTAGACTATATAAAGCTTTATATGGTTTAAAGCAAGCACCTAGAGCCTAGTATGAAAGGTTGCATACTTATTTGTTAAGTATTGATTTTGTTAGAACTAGTGAGAACAACAATTTGTATATGAAAGGAGACACTGATGATATTATTTTGATTGCTGAAATATTTGTGGATGATATTATTTTTGGAGGACAAGATCATATATGTAAATCATTTGTTGATGAGATGCGAAAAGAATTTGAAATGTCTATGTTTGGAGAGATTAAGTTATTTCTAGGTTTGTAGGTTATTCAGCAAAATGATGGAATATTCATCACACAATCAAAGTATATAAAGGAAGTACTAAGAACATTTGGCATTGAAGATGCTAAACCAGTTGGAACATCGATGGTCACAGGCTATAAACTGACTAAAGATGATGAAACTAAAGAGATAAACCAGACACTGTACCGATCTATGATTGGTAAGTTGATGTATGTAGTGCAAAATAGACCAGATATTGCACATGTTGTGGGAATTGTTGCTAGATTTTCTGCAAATCCGAAAGAGTCACACATGATTGCAACTAAAAGAATCTTAAGATACCTGAAGAAAACAGAGGACTATGGATTATGGTATCCTAAGGAAGGGAAGTTTGAACTAAGAGTCTATACCGATGCAGATTGGGCTAGAAATATAGATGACGAGAAAAGTACCACCGGAGGAGCATTTTTCTTTGGTGAAAGACTTGTTGCTTGGACAAATAAGAAACAACCTTGTATTTCTCAGTCTACTGCCGAAGCAGAGTATGTTGTTGCTGCTACAAACTGTTCAAACATTGCTTACATCAAGAAAGTGTTGGAAGTGATGAACGAGGTAATCACTGAGCCGGTGATTATATACTGTGACAACACAAGTGCAATAAACATTTTTAAGAATCTTGTAATGCACTCAAAAACCAAGCACATTTCTATTAAGTATCACTACTTAAGACAACAAGTACAGGAGAAGCAAGTTAAACTAGAATATGTTACATCAAAAGAGAAATTTGATAACATATTTACCAAGCCTCTACCGAAGGAAACTTTTGAATACTTAAGGACTAGACTTGGGGTCTATCCCCTGTCTATCGGTTACTAATGTGATCTGGAGGTTGCATCAGCCTAATCTTATCATAAAATCATTTATGTTGATGCAGCATAGTTCACACTTTGGATTCTGTCTAAGGTTGTGAAAGATTTCAGGAACAGTGATTTACATATTAGTATACCGAGATACATTGTATGCACCGGACAATAGAGAGTCACATGGCTAATATAGAGTTGTATGTTTATGTGTTTCTTTGGCATTGTTGTCAAAGGGAGACATAAACAATATGATAACCGAGGAGATCACTGGAACATCTATCTAAGGGAGAGACAATCTGAGAACTAGAAAGATCATATCTGCAGAGGATAGTCTGCATTTACAATGTTATGTAATGTAGTGATTAAACATATTAAGCTAAGGGAGAGCTTACCGAGCTACAACGTTTTCTTACAGAGTTGTAGAATACATGTTTGGTATGTGTATGGTATATTTCATATTGTTTGAGTTGCCATCAATGCCAAAGGGAGAGATTGATGAACTACAACTGATTAATAACTTGGTTGATAAACTTCAAGTGATTAGAGATCACCGAGCACTGAATTGTTATGTAAGATAATTGAATCAATAGTTTTGTTGTCATTGATGTCAACTAGTTTTGACAGTACTTATCATGGGAGTTGCAAACATCTACACATCTGTAAAGTGGAGAGAAAAGATAAAGAACTGAGATATCTACATGGAGGAAGATGAAATGACAGATGAGGATAATGAATACTTTTGGTAACTTATTGATGAGTCTATGACTTCATATTGTTGACTTGATTATGTTGCATTAATCTATTATGAAGATAGAAGCAAATTGTTACAAAGTAGTGTGGTCGGTTAATGAAGCATTCCAGTATACACCGAGCCAGTGTAGTGTATACTAAGTGACAGTATCAATCGAGCTTGTGTTCACCGACGCATTTCTTTGTTAACCGAGTATGGACAAAAGAACTAAATGATTAGTTTAGCCGATAGAAATTGATGTGTTGTAAAGTGTATGATTACGAGGTGGTAAGATAAAGTTTGTTGGGAGATCTATGGCTAACAAAATTCGAAGAAGATCTAAAGGATGGAATTGAAATGTGTTACTGACACATCAACCGAGGAAGGTTTAAGCGACAAAATCAACGAAGGAGATCAAGCGGCAAAATCTGATGGATGAAAAGAAAATGGTTTACTTGTCTATTTAAGAGACTAGGGTTTCACAGTGAAACTCATGTCGGAAGGAGACTGCAGAGATATCGCTTAAACAAGCTTCATGCATGCCTGATCAGACTAGTTGAAGGAGAACCGAACTGCATAATAGTACCAAGCGTCAGAGAGCTTTACCAAGGGACAATAAGTTATTGAATGTTGATGAACTGAATAGAAATATTGATCAGAGAATTTGTATGGATTTAGAATAGATCTGAACATCTACAAATCAAATTGTATTGTAATGAGATCACCTGCTATTACAGTTTAACCATTGTAAACAAATAAAATCTCTTAACCGAGTGGACTTGAAAGTCTTATATGTCATTCATATAATATACATTGTTATCATGTCAACCCCATAGTGAATGTTGGTTGGAATATAACTGTTAGTGTTAAATCCTCTAACAAGGTCACACCTTACAGTGTGTTTTGTAACCTTTAACAAGGTTGGCTCTTCACCGAGCTCACTTCAGAAGAGTGAAAAGTTTTTGGGTTACCGGTCCCAGGTGGTTTTTCCCTTTACAAGGTTTCCACATTAAATCTTTTGTGTTATGTGTTTATGTGGTGATTGTTTGGATATCATACTTTACATGTTGCATGTCTGATTTGGTCGGTAATCACTAAGAGAAATTAACTGGTAATCGGTAATTACACAGACAATTTAGTATTTCATGTTTACCAAGCTGCAGAATTAGCTAAATTTGTTTTAAGTTATACATTTTGTATTTTGGGACTATGGATAACTGATTCACCCCCCTCTCAATTATTCTAACAACTGATATATTTTGTAACCTATTACAGCGGATGCGAACCGAACAACTAGATCTTCAATATCAATTACGGTCATCAATCGCTTGTCAGATTGGCCACCACTGCATTTGATATGGTTCGCAGGGTTAGAGCTTCCCCTTGATTGTTGAACCTAGTTAACCTATGGAGATCGTCTTTCGTGATTGGAGTGCAAACTCCTTTCGTGAGCCAAAATCTCGGTTTGTGCACTTGACTAACCACCATTCGAATCCATTCTAGTTTGAAGATGGTTGGATATGAGACTCCATTGATAATCCCAAATGATACCAACTTTGCGTAACCATTAGGATAATTTCCATATGTGGATAACGAGCGATACTCGCTTTGTATGTACGTCTCACCCAATTCTTCTTGTTTTGCATGGATGAAGGTAGTTACATCTTCTGTCAGGAGCACTCCATTAGCCACTGAGGAGAGGGCACCAACCATGTCGATCTCCTTGTTCTGATTAGGCAAGATATCATACGGAGGACGATCAGCTTGATTTTCTAGAACCAGCTTTGTGTCGTATGACAAAGACGTCATTGCTTTCAATTGGTTGCTAGAGAAAAGAATGATCGGTTTCACAGACAATCTCGCTCGATGATCAATTCGCAGGAGTATTACTCAAGCAGAAAATAGATAAACATAAAATCACAAGGTAAAAGTAAATGAGTAATCTTTCTTAGCTTTTATAGGATTAGGGCACAACGATAATTACCAAATGATAACTATTGTTAAACGGCTAGACCATTAAATGTCTTACCTAACTTTCCTTGTCACTTTTGCTAACTGGTACTCTGACTTTTTGGGTTAGGCATGCCCCGGTTGATCACCTCGTACTTTTTCGATCTGACCTGTAGACTAAGTGAGATTGAGACTCAACAGTTCTACCAGGAATGGTAGTTGCACTACCAGTTTCCCCTAAGCCTTGAAGGCTCAGTTTGCAGAAGACATATCACCATCTTGTGATGATGATTTTGCCTATGTATTCTCCTCAGCGGAGCTCTTTGACTCCTTAATGAACCATATTTTCTTGACCTCTTTCTTGATCTCCTTACTTTTGTTGTTTTTCTTATCAGAAGTTGAGGTCTTCACCACCGGTTTGGTCAATACTTTGCCTTTGTTCCTAGTTTGGTTCCAACAGTCTTTTGCTAAGTGACCAACTTTGTTGCAGTGATAGCAGACCATACCAGTTTCCTTCCATGGGTTCATCCTTCTTGGATTGGGTGATTTGCTCCATGAATCACTATTGTCATGCATCCCATTAGTTGTGTTCTTGTTCTTGCTTTTCTTGGTGAGTATCGGTCTCGGAGATCTGAATGTCATTATTTTTTATCTGCATTCATCGACCTTGTGTCCAAACTTGTTGCATGCATAACAGTAGCCTTTGAAGCTTCCCCTGCTTCTGTCAGACACAGATGTGGGGCTAGACTGGCATTTGTTGGTCTTGAGCCAATATTTGCAGTAGTTCTTGCAATGGTTGTTGGTTGGCTTTTCCGGTGCATTCCTGCAGTTATTAATTCTATGACCCGATTTTCTACAATGATTGCAATAGGTGTTAAAGGTAATCTTACCTTTTTTGTGCCAGTTGCTTCTTCTTATCCTTCTTGATTGCTTTTGCTCCAAAAGACTCACCAGTCTCTTTGGTGTCATCACCAGTGAATCCAAGACTGGTGTGATCTTTATGCTTTCTTTGAGCTTGGAGTTGCTCATCAAGGTTGACCATACTTTCATTGTATCTTCTCAAGGTTTCATTCCTTTCTTCAAGGTCTTTCCTTTGTTCCTTGAGTTGGTATATCTCGATTTCCAATCTCTTGCATGCATCATCCCTATCATGACATGCTTTGTGCATATTGGCATTTTTTTGGGTGACAATTACCATGTCTTCTTGGAGTTGTAAAATGAGGAGTTCATTTGCCCCTACGACTTCCACTACCCGGTCCCTTGCTTTCTCAGAGGTTGTTAAAGACTTGACTGCTAAGTTCCCTTCATCTTCAGCTTTTCTCTTTTTCTCAATCAGTTCAGTCATCTTCCGGGCATTATCCTCTTGATCTTTCTTAAGGTTAGAGTTCTAATTGGTCAAGATTTGATTCTTTTCCATGAGTTCTTATAGTGCCTCCTCAGCTTCATCAGATCCACTCTGCCCAGAGAGTTCATCAATAATTTCATTGCTTTCATTCAACTGTAGAACCAGCTCCTTTCTCTTTGCAAGTGATCTCCTCAAACTATTCTCTAGAGAGGCAATAATGTTGTTGGCTTCCTCGAGCTGTTTCTGATACCGGTAACCCTCCATGATCTTTCTCTCAAGCTGTTAGACTTTGTAGTATAGAGAACTAGGCTCTGATACCAATTGTTGTTACTTACCGATTACTGAGAGGGGGGGTGAATCAGTAATTACTGAGAATATGCTTATTTTTGTTCTTGTAAAATAGATCTTTGTATGTAAAACAGAATGTAAACAATCATTCACAAGCATAAATAGAATCACACAGATAAACTCAAGTATTATAAGTGGAAACCCTCGGTTAGAAGGAAAAAACTACAATGAGACAGAGCTCACAACTTCACTAGTACTAAATGAAGGTGCCCTGTTAAGAGCTTACAAAGCACTAATTAAGGTGCTACCCGGTTAAGGGATTTTACAAAGATCGGTTAAAATCTGAACCCTATTAAGAGCTGCCTGGTTACAAAACTTTGAACATCAACAAAGATGTTACCCTGTTAGGGAATTTTACAACAAACCGATTAGGTCCACCCTAATAAAGGGATTTCAATTTTCTTTCACACCTTATAAAAGTAATGATCTATTATGACACCGATTGTTTGATTAGATCATACATGTTGATCTCTTCCTCTGTTTTCCTAGTTGTTGATCTCTTTTTCTTTCTTCGCCTATGTGCCTGTAGCACTCAGAAGATATCTCTCCTCTGCTCTTTTCAATCACCAACTATCAACAACTTATCTTGTGTCCTATAACCTTTATTTATACAAGAGTTCATCATAATGAAACCCTTAACTCATAGAACCGCTAGGTTGTAAACTTAACCATAAATCATGCAACACATAAAAACCATGCGTTCTGATCTAGAGTTTATCTTGAGATCATCCGTAGAAATAAAGCTAACTCCACTTTAGAGTGGTGGATGTCCCGTATAATCTGGTTTTAACTCAAACTACTTCGCATAATCCGGTGCGGATCTTTAGGCAGTCTAGACCGGTGTAACCTTATACCTGGTTTGTCCTTGTATGCAACATAAGACCGGTACTATGTACTTGGTTCGGTCTACCAGGGTATCTTTCGATATAGTCAACCGGTGCATACACTCTATTCTCAGTCTACCGATGGCATTTAGAGTAACGTAAGTGACCAGTGATCCTTTACCAGTGTGAATGGTGTTTGTGAAATACACTAATGACAACTCATATTGCTAACACTAGACTTACTGATCTTCAGAGAAGACATGAATGCAAACTCAACAGACGGTACAACACTATTATCAAAATTGTTCAACTCAAAAGTTTTTAGCTTACCAATCAGACTACCAAGAGTAAGAGTGTTGCCAAGTGCAGACCTCATTTCATGTATAGCAGATATTCTGATTGCATATGCAGGCAACAAGGTTCTTAATATTTTACTTACCACTTTATCTTCACCAATGACACCACCAGATCCTATGATAGCATTGACTACGTCATTTATTCAGTTTGTATATTGTATTATGTTTTCTCCTTCATTTTCATATCATCAAACCTTCCTCTTAGGCTTTTAGCTCTGGCTCTCTTGACATTAACATCACCACCATAGACTAGACCAAGTTTATCCCACATTTCCTCTGTAGTAGTGCAATTCTTGACATCCTCAAATTCAACATCAGATAGAGTAGCAGCAATCTCTATCATGGTATAATTGTGTTCTTGTCAGTCTCTCAACTGATCAAGAGTCAAAGGTCCAGATAGTGGTTGTAAGTAGACATTTTCAAGTAGATGTAAGGCAGAATCTCTGATTCCAGATATGTGAAGTTTCATTCGACTTTGTCATATAGTAAAGTTGTCCTTATTCAGCTTTGGCACTTCCCTCTTATACATCTTGTAATCTTTCTACTGAAGTCCTTAAAACTTTGTTCCAAGCAACACATCTCTGATACCAATTGTTAGAATAACTGAGAGGGGGGTGAATCAGTTAGATCAGTTATCCTACAGTCCCAAATACAAAGATGTAATACTTTAAACAATTTCAACAAATTTTACAACTTGGTAACATAAATTACTAAATTGTCTGTGCCTTTTATCGATTCACAGTAAACTAACTCATTGTGATTACCGACCAAATCAAATATGCAGTATGTAAAGTATGACAATAAAACAATCATCACAGAAACACATAACACAATGATTTAATGTGGAAACCTTGTTAAGAGAAAAACCACCTGGGACCGGTAACCCAA
This sequence comes from Chamaecyparis obtusa, assembly GCA_027943335.1. NCBI lineage: Eukaryota > Viridiplantae > Streptophyta > Pinopsida > Cupressales > Cupressaceae > Chamaecyparis > Chamaecyparis obtusa. The sequence goes on from BSBK01006848.1 coordinate 4,008,981, forward strand.
AATAATTTTCACTCTTCTGAAGTGAGCTTGGTGAAGAACTGAACCTGTTAAAGGTTACAAACACACTGTTAGGTGTGACCTTGTTAGAGGATTTAAGACTAACAGTTATCTTTTGACCAACATTCACTATAGGGTCAATTAGATAACAATGTGCATTCCTTGAATGATATAGGGGCATAACATAAGATGGTTAAGTCCACTCGATTAAGAGATTTTTTGTATCAATGGTTAAACTGAAACATTAGTTGATCTAATTACAATACAACTTAATTTGCAGATGTTCAGATCTATTCTAAGCCCATACAAATCCTCTGATCAATATATCAATTCACTTCCTCAACTTACTTTTACTCGATAATAGCTCTCTAATGCTCAGTATTGTTCTGCAATTCGGTTCTTCTTCAACCAGTCTGATCAGGCATGCATGAAACTGTGTTCACGCGAAATCTCTACAGTCTTCTTTCTTCCGACATGTTTCAATAAAGAAACTCATATCTCTTATTTAGACAGATAAACCATTTTCATATCAACCATCAAATTTTGTCACTTATTCTCCTTCGTTGATTTTGCCTCTTAAACCTTCCTCGGCAAATGTGTCAATAACATGTTTCAATTCCATCGTTTAGATCTTCTCTAAATTTTGTCATCCGCAGATCTCATAACAAACTTTATCCTCAATCTCGAAATCATAACAATTTCTAACTCATCATTTTATGTCGGCTAAACTTAAGCATTTAATACTTTCATCCATACTCGGTTAACAAAAAAATGCATCGGCGAACACAAGCTCGGTTAACACTATCACTCAGTATACACTACACTGGCTCAGTGCATACTAAAGTGCTTCATTTACCGACTACATTGCATTGTACATTTTGCTTCATCCTTCATAATAGATTAATGCAACATAATCAAGTCAACAATATGAAGTCATAGACTCATGAATAAGTTACCCAAAGCATTCCTTATCCTCATCTGTCATATCCATCTTTCTCCATGTAGATATCTCAGTTCTTCATCTTTTCTCTCATTTACAGATGTTTAGATGTTTGTAACTAACATGATAAGCATTGTCAAAACTAGTTGACATCAATGACAACTTAATGACCGATTTAGTTATCTTACATATCATTTCAGTAACTCGGTGATCTCTAATCACTGATCTTCAAGTTATTGATGTATTTAATTAGTTGTAGTTCATCAATTGATTATCATGTGATTTCAATTAAAAGCCAACTTTTTGAACCTTGTTATAAGATGATAGATCAATGTCCCATTTTGAGGGAGTGTTCCTAATTTTGTTTTGAACAAGATAGAAAAATCTCAGGTCAATCCACTCCTAAACCTTTGGAGCTCTTTAAGATTTAGTAGCAAAATGTAGGAGCATAGACGAAATGGCATGTGAGGGGTTTTGCACTAGTTGTCAAAGAGATTTCATCTAATGGGATGTAATGTTGCTAAGGACATGGTGAGATTCAGTTTAATTCAATCCCAGATCCAAATTATCAAAATCCCCCTGCTTATAGGTGATAAACACAAATTTGGTCAAGGACACATTGTAATGCCCCTCCAACTTGATCGAGTCCTGATTATGCTCACTAGAAATTAGGAAGAGTTATATGTGAGAATGATCCTTCTTGTGATGGTTTCTTAAACCGAACCTCTTCCAACTCACCATAACTTCATATTTTAATTTGGGAAATAATAACATTGCATAAGTATGTTCTTTTGTATATCTTCTTGTGTGTCAGTGATAGTTTAGGACCTTAATGCTAAAAGGATCATATGATAGACTTATATGCTTCTATGCGAGATGATCATTATTAATATTTAATATTATCTTAGGTTAATTAATCATAATCACTTAAGGGTTAGATGTGTTACCTTCTCTAATAATGTTACTTGGGAATAGACATGATTAATGCATTTAGGGTTATATGATTTGTATATCTTGATTTGATAATGAGACATTTTGAGTACATGCATGATGGTTAAATGGGTTTGTGAAAGTTAATAGATGATTTATATTTCCATGAATATGTTATGATGCATTCTTGTTATACAATATGGAAAAGAGATTATTCTGGTACTAACCACACTAATCCATTTATGCTTTGTTGATATCACTGTCTGATGTGATTGTAGGATGAGGGGAGGCAGTCGTAGTTACTCCTACAGGAGGTCCACACGATGTCGCACTCTCCCTCCTTGTTTTCCACTGTTTGTTTATATATATGTATGCATGTCGATTGGTGTTGCAGGATGTAGGTACCAGGCGTCGACTCCACCTAGCTACACAGGTTTGAGCATGCTTCAAAATCCTTGAACTGTTGTTGGGTGGAGATATTATCAAGATTACTCTCAAGGTTACCTATAGACTTAGATTTCCATTTAAGAGGTTACCCTAGTTCGAGGATTTGAATGCAATTTGTGATATGGTCTTGTGATTTATGATTTGATGTTATTCTGAGATTAATGATATGAGTTAGATTTATCCTTGTAAGTATATGTATATATATTTATTATATATGTGTTATAATTGAATGTATGTTATATTGGTATATGTATATGTGGGTGCACACGCATATACCCATGTTTATATAAATAATAATATTTGTATGTTTTCATTCATTGTGTAAATGGTATGTTATTTATAATAATTAAATATAGTGAATTAAATAAAGTGTATTTAATGAAATGTGTTAAATAAAAGTGAAAAAAATATATTAATAATAGTAATAATAAAAAATAAATGCTCTTTGTAATAAAACTAGCTATCTAGGAGGGAGTTGAACTTGAGACCTCCTAGAAGTTAGGCTAGCTGTTTTCCAATTGTGCTATGTGTTTTCCTTGGAAGCCATTTGTTTATCTTCTTTGTTATGGTCTTCTTTTAAAGCTATTTTAATTAAATTTATTAAAACTTTGTTAAATCTTTTTACGGGAATGATTTGCTAATCTTACAACCAACTATGGAAATTGGAGAAGTTGCTTCCCGTAAAGAAACTCCTCCAACCACATAGTTGGAGGATAAATATTTTCAATTTTGTGTGGTTTGAAAAGAGGAGTTTCAGGAAAAAAAATTTGGAGTGTTATGCATTGATTTTTCCAGAATTTTATTTGAAGTTTCTGAGTTTGAGAGTCTCTGTTTGGTGAAGACAAGTGTGTGTGGATATCTTGGAGTTGGATTTCCAAGGAAGCTTTTCACGAAGCTATCTACTCAAGGCTTGAAGATTTGCAGAGAGTCTCCAGCCAAAAGAAGAGAATTTCTCTGCAGGACCCCAGGTAAGGTCTCAACTGGGATGAATTCTCCAATTCTCATGTGTGTGTGTGTGTTTGTTACATAAATTCTATAATATTGTTTTGATATGTGATTGCATATTGTGTATTACAAAGGAAATATAAATGTTTTATCTTCTATGTATTTCTGTGTTTTCGGGAAGTATTTTGTGTATGTTTTTATGGTTTTTGGTATTGTGAAGTCTTCCTGGGAAGTTAGGAATGCTTGTAATCATGTGGGAGGATGTATTTCACTGTTATTATATGAAATAGAGAAGTTTAGGAAGAAATAGGAAGGGTTAGGGAGGTTTAGGAAAGGGATGCAGTCATATTTCTCCATTGTTGCATTTGCAAGTCTCTCTGTGATTTGTTGCTTTTATTTTGATTAATTTAGTCTGAGGCTTAGGTAATGTTGAGGATGTGATCTGGATATGGTACTGAGGCCCTAGCATTAGGTTGACCTCGGGGAACCTTTCCTAGGCACTTGCCATGCCTTTAAAAGTCAATTTTTGGTATTTTCAAGAAGTTTTAAACTTAATTTTGTGAAAGTATCTACAGTGTCGTACGACATTATAGTCATACCCGCACGACACTTGGTCAAATGCCGTATGGGAATGCATACATTGTCGTATGGGTTCATATACAAAGTCATTTGGAGTCTTTAAGGGTTTTAGGGGCTCAAAATTTTGCAGAATTTGTGTTTAGAACCTCTATAACTCATTCCTTATGATTGGGTTGCAACTTGTATGACCTATGTTTTTCATTTACTTGTTTTGTTGATGTTATTATGTGTTACTTATGGTGTTTGAGTACTTGGCTTGTACTTAAGTTCATTTTATGAGGCCAAACCTGATTATGGTGGCATGATTTATACAAATATAACATTTAAGTATAAGATACTTTAAGTTATATTTTTATAAATACCTTCCAGGATGTTTGAGATAGGTTTCCGCTTCATAGGAGTTAAGATGCAGATTCTAGATTTTAGACTTTCCCAAAAAAATTCAGACCTAGCCAAATTTCAGGCACATGAGGTTTCCATAGATGGAATGTCCTGTTAATGCATGTGGAAGTTTTTATCCCCTATGTATGTTCATTACTTTATTTGTTGAGGTTATATGGTGTACTTATGATGTTTTGCACTTGGCATATACTTGAGCTTAGTTTATGAGGCTAAGACTCGTCTCGATGGCCTATGTGCACAAGAGGGTTCACTAGACCTATAAATAAGTTGTGGAAAGTTGTACTTATGCATGTGGCAAGTTTTATGCTTTTCTTTGAGGTGTCTTGTGATAAAGATCCTTCCAATCGTTCATGTTATATATATGGCTAAGGTTAGGACTCGCTCTAAGGGCCTGAGTGCGCAGGGGAGTTTCCTAAACCTATGAATCAGGACATGGAAGTGTTATTTTGTATCTTTGGCTTGTGATGGGGTAAGGGAATACAAACATTAAGTGTTAGCTTATGGTGACTGATTAGGAAAGTACTGTACACTTTTCCTCCTGCCCTCGCCAAGGTCCGTTGCTGATCATTTAAATGAGTTTAATACAGTTACCAGTCAATTAACTTTTGTCAATGTTATTTTTTATGAAGAATTCAAGGCTCTCTTGATTTTGTGTTATTTGCCTGAAAGTTGGAATGGCTTGGTAATGGTTGTTAGTAACTCTGTTTGTGATGTTATTGGTGTTATTCTAAGTGAGGAAATTCGTATGAAAAGCTCAGGTGGATCCACATCAGGTAGTGTCTTAAATGTACAAAGCAGAGGTAGAACCAATGAGAGAGAAAATAATTCTGGAAATTGTGGGAAATCAAGAGGAAAATCAAAGGGAAAAAAATCTGAATCCAAAGGGCCAAATGATTGCTGGTACTGTGGAAAACAAGGTCATAAGAAGAAAGATTGATGGTCTCGGAAGAATAAAGGAGACAAACTAGAAGGTAACAAAGAGGCAAATGTGATAAGTAATAAACCTGAAGGGGTAATAGTACAAAGCTGTGTCACACTTTTATAAAGGAAAAGGTCAACAACACACAAAAATTTTAACTTTAATGACATAAAAATGGCATTTATGTTTAAAATTTGGAGATGATGTAAACTAATGAAATGTGTAAAAGTGGATAAAGTTTATGGCTATAATTTTTTTAATTTTTTTTTAACAAGAATTCACATTGTTTTTAAATTTTTTAAGTCCATTTTTTACTTGCTGAAAAATGCTAAAAAACGAGGGTCTTGTCCGCACCAAAAAAGTATATGCAAATAATCTCTTTTTTCTTTGATTTCAAAATATGTCATAGATAAAATGTATAGCTAGTGTAGAAAAGAAGAAAAATTAGTTTTCAATATGTATTTTCTCTGTTATAACTACTCAAAGTCGAACATACCTGAAATCGATAGTTTTCATCTCGCGTCAAATTTCCCCTATCAAATCTACACCATTCAGAAAATAAATGACACAGTTTTGAAGATAGCTCTCTCCACTAGTGTTAAATATAAATTTTTAATTTTTTTGATACGCTTTACTATTTTTTTCTCTTTTTGAAGCATCTTGTTCTCGAATGTTAAAATACCTACTTGTAGTATTTTAAAATTATAATATATTAGATCTAATTAAAATACTATAAAAATTATATGATGATAATCTTGACTCTGTGCTCTAAAAAAGGGTATTTTTATATTTGTAAAAAAATATCATTAAAAAAAGTAAGAGTTATTGAAACGTCGCTTTTCTGAAATAATTTTATTTCTTTAGTAATTGTTATAAAACATGCATTTAATAGATATTTTCAATTGGAAAAGGTGAAGAACTTATCTAACTTAGCTAGAATGAATCTAGCTAGACCATATGTTTGACAAAAAATAATTTTAGTTAGAAATACTCAAATTTAGCTATGCTGATACGTTGTCCTGAAACGTGACACAGCTTTGTGCTTTTACCCGAAGAGGATGTCTTGCTTCTTTCTTAACAAAGTATTAATGATTCATGGGTTTTAGATTCTGGGGCTTCATTTCATGCTACACCCCATAGAGGTTATTTTATTGATTATGTCCAAGGGGATTTTGGGCTACTTTATTTGGGAGATAATGAACCCTATCAAATAGTTGGAAAGGGAAAAATTAAGATTAAGTTGCAGAATGGGAATCATTGGCTACTACAAGAGGTAAGACATGTTTCAAGGCCGAGTAGGAATTTAATTTCAGCAGGGCAACTCGTTGATGAGGGTTGCACAATTACTTTTAATGATAGAAATTGGAAGGTTTCAAAAGGTTCCTTAGTAGTAGCAAAAGGTGTGAAAGTAGGCACCTTATATCTTTGTACAGGTCATATTGTTCCTTCTACTTTAATTGTTTCAGAAGATAATGAATGTTTAGGAACAATGGCTGCAATTGAGCAGGAAAAATATCAAACTGTTGTTGTAGATTCTGACACATCACTTTGGCATAATAGACTTGGGCACATGAGTGAAAAAGGTATGAAATTACTTCATTCAAAAAAAGTTTTACCTGGTCTAAAATGTGTCAATATGGATTTCTGTGAAAGTTGTGTTTATGGAAAACAAAAGAGAGTTAGTTTTGTAAAGAGTGGAAGGGAAAACAACAATGAGAGATTAGAGCTTGTGCATACAGATGTATGGGGACCAGCTCATGTATCTTCCCTTGGTGGCTCTTTGTATTATGTTACATTTATAGATGATGCAACAAGAAAAGTATGGATTTATTTCCTTAGACAGAAATCAGATGAATTTCAAACTTTTAAGAAATGGAAATGTTTGGTTGAGAATGACACTGGTAAAAAGCTAAAATGTCTCGGATTTGATAATGGTGGTGAGTATTGCAGCACAGAATTTGAAGATCATTGTTTCTCAAATGGTATTCGTAAGCAGAAAATTGTACCAAGGACTCCACTAGAAAATGGAGTGGCTGAATGCATGAACAAGACAATAATCGAGTGTACAAGGAGTATGAGGTTGCATGCTAGGATGCCCTTAAATATGTGGGCAGAGGCTGTAAACATTGTTGTTTATTTAATTAATAGAGGCCCCTCTACTCCTTTGGACTTTGGTATTCCAGAGGAAGCATGGAGTGGTAAGAAGGTGAGTTATTCTTTTCTTAAAACTTTCAATTGTGAAGCTTTTGCACATGTAGATTCTGAAAATAGAACCAAGCTGCAAGCTAAGTCAAAGAAATGTGTATTTGTTGGATATGACATTGATGAATTTGGTTATAGGCTTTGGGATTTTGAAAATCATAAAATTGTAAGAAGCAGGGATGTCATATTCAATGAGAAAGTATTGTACAAAGATATGTTGTAGCGGCATCAGAAGAAAGAAAATGATTATGTAGTACTGGATGATACTTGAAAAGATGATGTTCCAATAGACCCTTCTGCTCTGCAACAACAGCAACAACAAATACCACACACCCCGGTGAATGTTAGATGGTCAACAAAGTTAAGTAGACCTCTAGAAATATTCTCTCCCTCTTTGTATTCTATTTTGTTAACAGATGCTGGTGACCCTGAATGTTATAATGAAGTTGTGCAAGTGGATACAAAGCTTCAGTGGGAGTCTACAATGACAGAGGAAATGGACTCCTTGTTGAAAAATCACACTTGGGATTTATGCAAGTTATCTGTACGTAAATGGGCTTTACAGAATAAATGGGTTTACAGGCTGAAAGAAAAGGATGGAGATAAGAAAAAGTTTAAAGTCAAGTTAGTTGTAAAAAGATTTGCATAGAAAAAGGGCATTGATTTTGATGAGATATTTTCTCCAGTTGTTAAAATGACTTCTATTCGTACTGTTTTAAGTATTGTGGCTACTGAAGATTTGGATTTAGAGCAGCTTGATGTTAAAACAGTTTTTCTTCATGGTGATTTGGATGAAGAAATATATATGGTATAGCCACAAGGATTTGAGGTCAAGGGTAAGGAGAGTTTGGTGTGCAGATTGCAGAAAAGTTTATATGGCTTGAAGCAAGCACCTCGGCAATGGTATATTAAATTTGACACTTCTATGAATGAGCATGGATACACTCGGTGTCATTCTGACCATTGTGTTTACTTTAAAAGGTTGGATGATGATAGCTACATTATTTTATATTTATATGTTGATGATATGCTTGTAGTTGGGTCTAACATAGATCACATTAAGGGGTTAAAACAACAGTTAGCACATTCATTTGCTATGAAGGATTTGGGGGTAGCAAAACAAATCCTTAGTATGAAAATTTGCAGAGATAGGAAAAATAGGAAGTTAACTTTATCTCGGGCTAATTATATTGAGAAGGTGTTACAACGTTTCTCTATGGAGAATGTCAAAGCTGTCAGCACACCTTTGCCTAGTCATTTGAAATTGACGAAGGAGATGTGTCCTAAGACATCAGAAAAGGAGGCTAAAATGTCTAAGGTACCTTATGCTTCAGTTGTAGGGAGCTTAATGTATGCTATGGTATGTACTAGGCCAGATATTGCCCACGTAGTGGAAGTCGTTAGCTGATATATGAGTCACCCTGGTATTGAGTATTGGAATGCAATCAAATAGATTCTCAAATATTTGAGAATTACATCCAGTAAGTGTTTACATTTTGGGGGATCTACTACTACTATACAAGGCTATGTTGACTCAAATTTGGTAAGAGATATAGATAGCAGGCGGAGTACTACAGGCTATGTATTTACAGTTGGTGGGACAACAGTGAGTTGGATTTCTCGACTACAAAAGGTGGTTGTTTTATCCACTACAGAGGTAGAGTATGTTGCTACTACAAAGGCAGCCAAGGAGATGATATGGCTTCAATTCTTCATGGAAGAATTGGGACATCCACAAACGGATAATTTTTTGCATACAAATAGCCAAAGTGTCGTTCATCTTGCGAAGAATTTTGCTTTGCACTCAAAGACAAAACACATACAGTTGCAGTACCATTTCATTCGGTTAGTTTTGGATGATGGGCAGTTAAAGCTGGAAAAAATACATACAAATGACAATCCAGAAGATATGTTTACAAAGGTAGTAACAAGGGAGAAATTGAACTCATATTCAGCTTTAGTTGGTCTTCTAGACTAAACAGAATAAAGGAACAACTGAGTCCAGGGTGGTTTGATCCAGTGGGAGCCTCATATGGTAGTAGTATTGCTATAGGATCAGTCTCCAAGTGGGAAGTTTCTTAGTGTGGATCATGATCAGTCACCAAGTGGGAGATTGTTAGCTTGTGGTGACTGATCAGGAAAGTACTGTATATTTTCAGCTAATTTTGAGCCGACATGTTGTAACTCATTCTAACCCTAAAGCGGCAAAATATTGTCTAATATGGCTTAGGGTTAGGGTTTTCATAATGTATATTTTTTGTACTTGCGACGGAATTGAGCTGTAAGGGATTACGGATTGTAATCAGGTTGTAATCACTGGATAATAAAATATTGGACTCATTGTTGGTGGACGTAGCCCAGGGATTGGGTGAACCACATTAAATCTTTGTGTCTTCTGTTATCTTCTATGTGGTTTATGGTTGTTCTGATATTGGTTATATTTGCATGTAATTGTTATTTTTGTCTTGTTAATCCTAACACTAAGTGAGTGTCTTACCATAGGTGTTGGAACCCTAAAGTGGTTGCCAGAGGATCCTATGGGTGGGTTTGTAAAAAGTGATAACCTTAAAAATTAACCTGGGAAGGGGATTCAAAAGATAATGAAAGAAAATATAATAATGGCCACACAGACCTGAGTGGAGTACCGAGACCAGAGATAATTGCCAGCGAGGATCCCTGCTCATAAAGGGGGTATTGGGGTTACATGATTGCCAGGGAGGATCTCAATATACAGGTGGTGTGATGACACTCACTTAAGTGGTATCCTAGAACCTTAACCTTAGTGTTATAGTATGATGATATTTTATGTGCTTTATTCTTGTTCTTTTGAGTCTTGGATTTATTGGTATTTGAGACTTAGATTGTCTTAAGGTCTTGAGAGTACCTTGGTTCTATCTCCTAGCACGGGTGGTGGAACTTTACCAGTTTCACATGGTTGGGTGGAAAATCTCTTTCGAGGTATTGTCTGTGGTTCGTGTCATGGCTTGGATTCTAAGTTGTTCAATGGTGAAGTTTTTGTTCTTGTATCATGTATCTCTATCTTTTGAAATCAAGATGTAATTATGTATTGTAAGCCCTTGGACAACTTGATGTAATTAACTTTTTATATGCCTTCGAGCAATGTGCAGTAACTATAATTATGTTTGTAAAAAAAAATTGTCCAAAAGAAGTTATGTATTTGGGAAGGGTAGTATTAGGAATCTAAAAGGGAGATTGAATATTGGTTAGTTTGTTATGGATTATAATTAAGTAACTTTCCTACCCTATCTCTCTTGTGAGTTTTAAATGAAATTGAAAGTAATGATTCTATGCAAGCTTTTGTAATGCAATGAGCTAATAGGTGCATACATCTAAAAAGGAAACTTGGGTTATTATGTGGAATAGTGAAAAGATATGCTAAGGGTTGATGGGTATCTCCAGGTGAAAATAATAAGCGAAAGGAAACATGTATGTTATTGAAAGTAGTATTAAGATGTAATTCCTTCCTAATGCTCTTAATTGTCTAAGTTTAATGTGTATGATGTAAGGTTATTTAAACAAGGTTTTAATCTCAATTCTTAACTGATATATACAATGTCATAGATGATAATTTGTGGTAGAATGATTCAGTGGATGATTAGGATTGTGAGCTATTAAAGGTTAAATGCTTTTCACTCTCTTTATTACGATCTTTCAAATTAAAATAGAAAGTAAGGACTTTTAATAGAAAATTTTTGTGATGATACTGCATAGATTGTTACAAGTAGTAGTTGTCGATGCACCAAAAGATCGACCTGTTAATGCCCGATACAACCACTCGACTTATAGAAGACACATGAGGTTGTTAAACCATGTCGCAAATCCCAAGGGAGACGTTGGCGGTTAATCCAACAATCCCCCCCTTAGCGTCACTCGAGGGGATTCGAACATGTGACCAAGCTCTGATACCATTTGTTACAAGTAGTAGTTATCGTTGCACCAAAAGATTAACTTGTTAATGCCCGATACAGCCACTAGACTTATAGAAGACACAAGAGGTTGTTAAACCATGTCGCAAATCCCAAGGGAGACGTTGGCAGTTAGTCCAACATAGATAAGGTTAAAAAGAAAACAAATGAAAGAGGAAAGGATAAATGTTTTTAGTGTATAAGATAAATGATGTGCTTATGATTCATTTATAAAAGTGAATATTTATGCAAATTAGGTAAAGGAAATGAATTCAATTAGCTCATAAATATATTTAGTTTTGATGTAGATTAATGAAATCAATATCTCAATATAAATTGAAGTTGAAACGGAAATAGAATTTGTTAGATTAAGTAATAAAATGAAATACTTGATAATGGTAAATGAATTCATTAAGGGAACCTTAAGGAATGTACTTGTGAATGGTTATGATGATATGTTAGAATGATAAGAGAAAAAAATTGTGAGTTGTAATTTTAGGTCATAGACCTGATTTCTTATGGGTTCCCTGGCAGAAACATTACACACATTTATAGTGGAATTATTCAATTATAAATATCTTCATCTAATCCAAAAATAGTATAGAATAATACATTTATTACTTGCCACATATATTAGTGGGATCAATTATTTTTATTCTTAGGAGAAAATGATCCAGGAGCATCTCGGGTTCTTGGCAATCGTGTATCACCAAAAACAAGTTAGAGTTGTTAGTTGTGCTTGGTAGCTACTTTTGCACCCTCAATGATGTGTTTCTATTTTCACCGATGGGGCTCGGTTGCTACTCTATTTCTTCGTTCACCGAGTTGGCTCGGTTGGTTCACTAAGTTAATTTCATGTCGCTCGGTAATCTTTTCACCGAGTGGTTTATTTTAGATTTCTGTTGAGGCCGACTCATGCATTTAATTTTGGTCATGGATTTAATGGTTACATCGATCATTGGGAAGCATGTGGACCTACATCTGATTGTTTCCTTCTCCAATGATGGATATAAAGGCCGACTTGTTTCGGTAACCTCTTGTATAAATAAAGAAGTATGTTGTAGTTTTAGGGATCAGTTTTGGAAGAGAGAAATTTTAGAAAAGATAGAAAATTGGATTTGAGAATTTGATCTTGGCATGTATGAGGATTGTGGTAATTGAATTCTAATTGTATTTGGTCGTGAATAGTGGTAATTTGGAATCACCACTATTTCTATAAGTGTGTGGGGAAAATGTAAGATTCACTCCTAAATCCAAATTCCCAAAGCAGAGATCCAATTTGATCAACCAAGAGGTTAATACACAATCGAATCAATCTATGAAGAATATGAAGGAAATCATAAATCCTATACTTCCCTATAGTTGGATTAAGCTTGAAATCAGAAATAATTGAAGTGCAAATACTAACTTTGAATTAGGGCATATCTGGAAAATGCTGAATTCTGGCTTCTGTATGAACTTTTTGAAAAAATTTGTCACTTGTTTTGGACTGGAAATGCCGAGGTGGACAAAACCCAGAAATCTTTTCTCCAAATTCATATAGGTCAACTTTGACCTTTTAAAAGGTCAAAGACCACATTATTTATTTGAAGTTTGATTCCGATTCTATTCGCAGATCCTAAAAGATTGCCGAAAAGGGTATCCGAATTCTCTCTTAGATCCGAGATTCCACCCCTGTACCTACAAGAAAAATGGTTTTGTTGTTTGTTCAAGGCAAACCCCGGTTTGGAATCAACCTTAATATTGAAATTAAAATAGGAGAATGCTAGCAAGTAGTAGAAATGAAGCTATGCAATTCAATATATATGCTAATGTATTTGGAATGTAATCAAATATGTAGATATGAAAGCTTGAACATAACATTATCAAACCTCCATGATTGTATGCTTGAAATCCACCTTGAGGAAACAATGATATGGATCTTGAAGATGAACAAAGGATTTTGAAGGAAGATCACACCACCATGGTGGCTAGATCTAGGGTTTGAATGATAGCTCTTGAATGCTTGAGCCAAATCCCTTCAATAGCTTGAATGCTTGAATCCTTGATCTTCAATGGAGAACTTGGATGAAGAAGAAGACTTGAATACTTGAATGAATGCCTTGAGAACTTGAGAGCTTGATTACTTGAGATGAAATGTGAATGTGATATGAAAATGAGAGAGGAAGGCCTCCTTTTATAGTGATCTAGGGCACACTCCTCTAGATGGGCCACCTTGAATAATTAAATCTCAATTAGGTCCTCACCATTAGAAAATATACTTTGATTAAATATCATTAAAGGATTTACCGTTTCGGAGCCCGAAACAACCGACCCGGAAGCAGAGAAATAACTTTCCCGAAAGCCAAATTAGTGAGAAATGAAACTTTGAAATTCTGGCAGGAAGAGGTCAAGGTCGAGGTCGACCCTGACCTAGTCAGGGTCGAGGTCGACTTTGCCTCAAACCCTAACTTTGTCAGGATTTGCAGAAAAGGTTCCCAGAGATGCTAGAAACTTGGAAATTGATGTTAGATCAGGACCCAGTGTCTGGAATAGACAGAAAATCCTCTGAATGATATGATGAAGGACTAGGAGGTCTCATTTCTGAACCCTACCTAGAAAATGGAGCCATGGAAAGAGGAAAATCAGGAAAGTCCTTAAGACCTTAACCCCAATTTCACCTAGAATGCAGAAATCAAGTGCAAAGAAGAAGTTGAAGATAAGGGAGAATGCAAAGATGTCAATCATGACCCTAAACCACTTACTCGGAGGGCTAAACGCTCTTAACATGGAAGTGTTTCCATTTTAAGACGATACATTAAGCCCCCACTTTAGCAAGAGTATGGATTCAATGCAAACTCTTGGTAAAGGAGAAGAGAGAAGAGATCCCAATGGATTCAAAACGAGATAAAATAACACTTAGCTGAAGACACAAGCCCCCAGACCAAGGATTCTAACTCAACATACATACATGAGAGTATACAAAAGAATAAGGGTTAGTACTAAACAACCCAAATCAATTACCATAAGAAACCTTGCTAAGAAATATTTCTCATACCAATATCATATTTGGAAAGCTATCATAAAAGCATAAATGATTACATAAGAAAGACAAGAGCAACACTATAGACAAAATAGCTTCATGATCCAGTCCTACTAGCATGAAAGTGAAAACAGAGAAAAGAGAAAGTGATTACCTTGCCCGGTAAGATGCTTACCTTACCGTGAATCACCCTGGAGGGAGAGCCCAACAGGTTCACCCATAAACTGTGCTTGCAATTGTAATGTGTCTTTTGACGGCTTCTGGAATACCCATAGATCCACCTTCTTGTATCACTATGAATATGAAATGCGTGTCTTCCCAAGATTTAGCAACTTATGTGTGTTACCTTTGGAAGATTTAGCATATAGGTGCGTGTTTTTTCAGGATTTAGCAACTTATGTGCGTTACCTTCCAAGATTTAGCATATTTGAAACTGGAAATGCGTGTCCCTTCAAGATTTAGCAACTTATGTGTGTTACCTTCAGAGGATTTAGCATATTGAAAATTTTGAAAAATGTGTGTCTCCTCAGGATTTAGCAACTTATGTGCATTACCATCGGAAGATTTAGCATATGAATGCGTGTCTTTTCAGGATTTAGCAACTTATGTGCGTTACCTTCCAAGATTTAGCATATAAATTAAAAAAATTATAGTACAAGGGAGACCCTATATATGCCCCCCTCCTTAATATGGCAAAAACATACGATTTTGACATGTTAAGGAAAGAAAAAGAACAAGGATAAAGCCTTCTACAGCATCAAGACAATATCCATAGTCAACACCCAGTCCAGGCCAAGAAGGTCATAGCTCCTATGAGGCCATGGAAGGGACGAATATAAAAGATATCATGCAAGAAGTGAAAAGAAAGTAACCTTTGATGAGGGATAGCACACTATTCAATTTCCAAGATGAGAGATATATTAACCATGGAAACCCAATGTCAAACAACAAATAACATTTGTATAAAGGATATAGGTCCTCAAATGCAAACCATAATTTTCATGTATGATTGGATATCACATAATAGATAGATACTGGTTAACCAAGGAAAGAGGTGAATCCCTAGAAAAGAAGAGAATACCAGATGAAATAACAATGCATAGGTGTGAATAAGATAGAAAATCATACCAAGCCTCCAAGGCTAAAGTACTGCTACCAAACTCACAACCCATATGTGTGACTCCATGTGTGAATATTTGAAGATAGAAAAGAAGGATAAGGCATCTTTGCCCCCCAAGTGTAGGAACAAAGATGGAAGAGGATACCTACTTCACAAAGCAAGGAGATATCCTGCTTACAACAATGTATAGTATATCCTTAGCGAGAGATATTGACCCCTACATCCAAGAGTATAAATAATTGTGAATAGGATATGTCACTTATGGAAAAGGATCCTCAAGGAAAGAGATCTTATTGCCAAGACCCCCACCAAAGAGGAGTGCGTGTAAATAAGATATCATCTTTCAAAAGGCGGGAACAAAGATTCAATCATCAAGCCCTCGGTGAAGAAGAGCAAGCGGAATCTTTGGAATGAGGGAAACAACCCTAACACCAAAGCAAGGGTGAGAGTTTATAAAGAACATAATTTGCAACATAGAAAAGAAGTGACGACCTAGGACAACAACTTCTCATGTAAGAAGGTTATCCATAGTCAAAATATCTATCAATATGATGAAATAATATTACAATATAAACAAATACCACGTAAGTTAAGGAAAGAAGATCCCTTAGAAAAAAAAGAGAAGGAAGGAAGAACCTTGCCCCCCGAGGGATGAAAGACAAGGGATATTTTTACAAAACACATGTCCTAGACAAGATTTCCTAAGAAGAAAATATAATTCCAAAGAATGGATAAAAACATCATGCAAGACTATGGAAGAAGGAAACATAAAGAATACCAATTAAATCTTAATAAAAAGACCTAATGGATCCTAAAAGACTGGATAAAATTATGCCTCTTGCCCCCCAGTCATGAGACAAGAGGACATGCACATTTACTCCAGCTCTAATGGAGGGGAATCCCCTATATCAAAATTATGAAGTTGTAAGACGGCACGAGAAAAAGGTATAATACCACGCGCAACCCTATCCCTAACATATAACTTGAAGTTGTTACAATCGGCAAGCAAATGAGTATTACGATAGTGGAAAGGACATTTAAATTTATACAAAGCATCAATAGGTATAGGTCTAAATCTTTCCTTCTTAGAATTCATTAGCTCCACATATACTGTTTTAGCAATTTCTTGACGAGTGTTAGGATTATCCATTAGAGGTGTAGAAAGATGAGCATTAAGGGGAGGACGAAGATCCACACCACTTAACTTGACTTGAGATTTAGAAGTTCCAACACCACACATATCCGGTTTAGGAGGTATATTAATGGGAAATTTAATACCATGTTCATTAACTCCTAACCCTAAACCTTATAGCCTTGTTTATTCACCATATTATATCTAGTAGTGTACATAGTATGCAAAGCTTCTACAAGAGGTGATTGTTTATCATGTTCATGAGTAAAGGTCGTATAAGGTGGGATAATAGGTTTGGAAGAAGTTTCTTTATCCTGTCCTTGAATATCATCCTGAACAAGAGGAGGTAAATCAAAGAAATCTTGCACATCCGTATCCTGCACTATAGCTTGAATCCCATCATAAGTACGGGAAGAGCAAGGATTAACAGATGGAGAATCAAGTATCGGAATAGGAAGATTAGGATGAAGAGGAGGATGAAGATTAGGAAGATTAGGAGATGGTGTATCATCTACCAAATTCTTCACATAATCTAAAAGATGAATAAGGCTACCACATAAATCCCTAAGAAAAGTTTTTAATGTAGGTAGACTAGTATCAGTCAACTTCACAAAAGCATAAGCAAGAGCAAAGTGAAGGGTCATCAATGTTATGAAATGAATAATACCCTCATAAACATCATATGCATTATAAATAGATGCTAGAAGAAGAGTAATAACAAACATGATTATGCACCAAAACATCTTAACAATCTTCATGATAAATAAAAATGCAAGAAAAATGTTTTGGATTTTATTCAATATATAAATGTTTTTGAATTTTTGAAGTATAGATGCAAGAGCAAAATGTAAATCTAACACCAAAAAGAAAGAGAGTAAGCTAGTCGAGTTCACCAAAATGAATAGTGAAGGTGAACACACAAGAGAATACAAAGGGAGATCTAACACCATAAAAGAAAGAGTTGTCGCAGACGGGTTCACCAAAATGAATAGTGGTAATTTGGAGCACCACTATTTGTGTAAGTGTGTGGGGAAAATGTAAGATTCACTCCTAAATCCAAATTCCCAAAGGAGAGATCCAATTTGATCAACCAAGAGGTTAATACACAATCGAATCAATCTATGAAGAATATAAAGGAAATAATAAATCCTATACTTCCCTATAGTTGGATTAAGCTTGAAATCAGAAATAATTGAAGTGCAAATACTAACTTTGAATTAGGGCAGATCTGGAAAATGTTGAATTCTGGCTTTTGTATGAATTTTTTGAAGATTCTGTCACCTGTTTTGGATTGGAAATGCCGAGGCGGACAAAACCCAAAAATCTTTTCTCCAAATTCACACAGGTCGAATTTGACCTTTTAAAAGGTCAAAGACCACGTTATTTATTTGAAGTTTGATTCCGATTCTATTCGCAGATCCTGAAAGATTGTCGAAAAGGGTATCTGAATTCTCTCTCAGAACCGAGATTCCACACCTGTACCTACAAGAAAAATGGTT
The DNA here is from genome assembly GCA_027943335.1 of Chamaecyparis obtusa. Classification (NCBI taxonomy): domain Eukaryota; kingdom Viridiplantae; phylum Streptophyta; class Pinopsida; order Cupressales; family Cupressaceae; genus Chamaecyparis; species Chamaecyparis obtusa. Next base: position 4,027,041 of record BSBK01006848.1, read on the forward strand.
TTGTTGTTTGTTTGGGGGGTTTGCCTTGGTCAAACCCCGGTTTGGAATCAACCTTAATATTGAAATTAAAATAGGAGAATGCTAGCAAGTAGTAGAAATGAAGCTATGCAATTCAATAGATATGCTAATGTATTTGGAATGTAATCAAATATGTAGATATGAAAGCTTGAACATAACATTATCAAACCTCCATGATTGTATGCTTGAAATCCACCTTGAGGAAACAATGATATGGATCTTGAAGATGAATAAAGGATCTTGAAGGAAGATCACACCACCATGGTGGCTAGATCTAGGGTTTGAATGATAGATCTTGAATGCTTGAGCCAAATCCCTTCAATAGCTTGAATGCTTGAATCCTTGATCTTCAATGGAGAACTTGGATGAAGAAGAAAACTTGAATACTTGAATGAATGCCTTGAGAACTTGAGAGCTTGATTGCTTGAGATGAGATGTGAATGTGATATGAAAATGAAAGAGGAAGGCCTCCTTTTATAGTGATCTAGGGCACACTCCTCTAGATGGGCCACCTTGAATAATTAAATCCCAATTAGGTCGACACCTTTAGAAAATATACTTTGATTAGATATCATTAAAGGATTTACCGTTTCGGAGCCCAAAACAGCCGACCCAGAAGCGGAGAAATAACTTTCCCGAAAGCCAAATTAGCGGGAAATGAAACTTTGAAATTTTGGCAGGAAGAGGTCAAGGTCGAGGTCGAACCTAACTTGGTCAGGGTCGAGGTCGACCCTGACCTAGTCAGAGTCGACTTTGACCTCAAACCCTAACTTTGTCAGGATTTGCAAAAAAGGTTCCCGGAGATGCTAGAAACTTGGAGATTGATGTCAAATCAAGACCCAGTGTTTGGAATAGACAGAAAATCCTCTGAATGATATGATGAAGGACTAGGAGGTCTCATTTCTGAACCCTACCTAGAAAATGGAGCCATGGAAAGAGGAAAATCAGGAAAGTCCTTAAGACCTTAACCCCAATTTCACCTAGAATGCAGAAATCAAGTGCAGAGAAGTGGAAGACAAGGGAGAATGCAAATATGTCAATCATGACCCTAAACCACTTACTCGGAGGGCTAAACACTCTTAACATGGAAGTGCTTACATTTTAAGACGATACAGGCCGTAACCGAGAAGGCCTTACAACCCAACATGTATGAATTTATTGATGAACAATAAACAAAGTTTATGTATTCTCTCTCTCCCTTCTAGTGTTTTTCTTTTGTGTGTTATCTTTGCAAGGAGGTTGGTGATTTGGGAGTGCCTTTGGCCCCTCATCCTGGTCTTCCTTGCGTAAGGTGATATCAAAGCAAGATTAAATCTTGATCTAGATTTGCGAATTTAGGTCATTGGTCGAGGGTTCCTTTTTGTAAACCTTAGTTGGTATTTGCTGAGGGGTGGCAAATTGTGATCTGACCTGCAATTGTAGAGGGTTTCAAAATGGTTTGTGTGAGTTGAGATGAAGATCTGGGCTTAGCTGATATGCTAAGACAAATTGTTGGTAGGTTAGAAGCTGTTGAGACAACCCAGCGCCGAGGAAGACATCTTGAGGATGTTAGTGATGAAGAAGTCGAAGATGAACAAGGTGAAGCAGAACCTGCACCTGTGATGGATCAAGGTGAAGAAAGACTTTTAAAGGCATTCACAAATTTGAAGTCTACACCACATTTCAATCCTCTTGAATACAATGGTAGGTTGGATTCGGATGAGTTGATGGATTGGATAACTGAGATGGAAAACTATTTTGAATATGAAAATGTCCCTGAGGAAAAGAAGGTGAAAATTATAAGTACAAAATTGAAAAGTCATGCATCCTTATGGTGGGAGCATCTACAATTGGACACAAAAAGGAAAGGCAAAGACAAAATTAAGGTATCGAACAAGATGGTGAATAAATTGAAAGGCATGTTCTTACCCAGTGATTATCAGATTAACCTAGTTAGGACAATGCAAAGTTTGAGGCAGAAAGATAGCTTGGTAAAAGACTATACTAAGGAATTCTATAGACTAGACATCAGATCTAGATATATTGTAGATGAGGTAGAAAGAATTGCTAAATACCTAAATGCATTAAGACTTTCTATTCAAGAGGAAATCAGTTTGGTCAAGTTGGAAAGTATTGAGGAAGCTTATCAGTTTGCCCTGAAAGCTGAGGAGAAATTGAACAAAAGACATGAAAAAAGACAAAGAGGAAGAGGTGGTAGATTCTCGATAGGAAGAGGTAGATCTTATGGTGAAAACAATAGATCTAGTCAAGACAACAAATTAAGATAAGGGCAAGACTGAGTGGAAAGGTGAAAATTCTTCTAAAGGAAGAGGCAATAACTACTGAGGTGGTTATAGAAGAGGTGGATTCTGAGGAACTTGTTACAATTGTGGAGAAGAACATAGGTCATTTGAGTGTACACATGCAAGCAAGAAGGTCAATAACAGTAGAAATGTTTTGGTGCAAGAAGACTCACCGAATGAACCAGAAAAGGAAAAGAACTTGATCAGAAGAGCACTATGGAGTGAAAGTAATAAGGAAGATCTAATAAGAAGAAGTTTGTTCAAGACCAGATGTAGAATTGTTGACAAAGTGTGGAAGGTAATCATTGACAGTGGAAGCTCAGAGAATCTAACATCTGAGGAAATGGTTGCAAATTTGTAGTTGGAAAGGTTGAAACACTCGAAGCCTTATCAAATTTCATGGATCAAGGATGACCATACACTATTGGTAAGTGAACAATGTTACGTGAATTTGAAAATTGGAAAGCACTATGATAAGGTATTATGTGATATCATGTCTATGGACTGTTGTCATATTTTGTTGGGTAGACCTTGGCAATATGATAGACATGCTATATATGATGGAAGATTGCATAAATATACTATTTGGGCTGATGGGAGAAGACAAATCTTGTTACCTTTGATTAAAGATGTTGGCATCAAGAGATGGTAACCGGTAAGCCTGCTACTGATACATGGCAATTATGTATTGTCATTGATTGGCAAAAGATAAAAGAGAAAGGAGATGTCTTGTCATCTCAACATTGATTAGCAAAAGAGAAAAGAGAAAGGAGATGTCTTGTCATCTCAATCTAAGGTCCAAAGATCTAAGGAGATCTGTATGACAAGAGGTTGGTTTGGCAACCGGTGGAAACCGGTGACACTATGCAAAAAATCAAAAGCAACTGGTCACTATGAAAAGTCTTAGCAACCAGGTAATGTATATTCAAGGAAAGGAGGATTCAAACGTCAACCAAGGACCAGGATACAAATCGTTGTCAACAAGACAACCGAGGATAATGTGCAAACCGGTAAGCTAAGGAAGGAACAGTGACAAGTTAAAGCTCTTACCTGTTCACAACATAAGGATCTCAACCGATCAAGAAGAGACTTTGGTATGATAAGAAAAATCGAGGAAGTCATAGTCAACTATCTGTTTGAACCAACTCTTTGATCAAGATTTATTGCAGTAAATCCAGATGACTTTGAGTTAACATGGTGATCAGTTTAAGGTGTGTTGGAAGGTTTTCAAGCCGAAATCTGTGGCTTTAAAACAATGAGTTATCTCTTGTGAAGGAAAGGTGTTTGACACGCATCTATTATTTTCTTCATAAAGCGGATAAAGCAAGAGCATGCATCATATATTTCCTCAGTGAACTAATACTTCACCAAGTGATGTATCCGAAAGGGATCTGAAGTTAGGTCATGCATTAGAGGTGCAATTAGGGCAAGAACTCTATATATTCTTCTTCCTGTTGAGAATATGAATTGTCTTCATTCTGCCGAAGAAAAGAGTGAACCTGTACGCTTGAAGAAGCTAGGGTAAATAGCAAAGAAAAGAAGAAATAGATGAGTGTGCAGAGAAGCACAATAGTAGAAAAGAAACACACCTGCGGCAACTAGTGATGCTTCTCAGTTGAGCACAAACAGAGATCTTATCAGGCTACGCAAAGCCATTTGTAAAAGGTCAATCTTTCTATTGTTTTCTAGCAATTACAATAGTTAAATCCCAGTATTTTGGTGGACTCTAAAAGATCCCTTGTATCAAATCCCTTAACTGGGTGACATCTTTTAAGGTGTTCTAAGTCCTCTAACAAGGCAATCACTAACCGGCTTTATTGTAACAAATCTCTTAACCGAGTCGCATCTAATAGTGCATTGTAATCTTTTAACAGGGAAGGCTCCTAACAAGGCACACTTCAGAAGAGTGTAGAATTTGTGAAGTCTCCTCACACCGTGGTTTTCACCCAAATTGGGTTTCCACATGATATATCTGGTGTCACTGTGTGATTTTTTTCTTGATACTATTCTATGCTTGAATCTATTTAGCTTACAGTTAAGTATACTTCATCAGATAAATTAAGAGAAAGTTTTATATGTGGTCATTCACCTCTCCCCTCTCAGCACCGGTTGGGACTATCAGAAGAATCTGTTGGTAATGTTTGCACATCTGTGAAAGTTTGTTTGATGGAAGGAAGAAAGTTTGTTAAGGATTTAAAGAGGAATAAAGTATGTTTTGATGTGATTCCTAACAAACCGAGTGAGAAAACAGTGGATAGTATCCCTGAAGATGTTGATAAGATACTCACCAAGTACAAAGAGATCATTTTTGATAATTTACCTAATGGTTTATTACTTAAAAGAAGCATCGATCATTGCATGGATATGATTCCTGGAGCTAGTTTACCGAATAAGGCACCACATCGGTTGACACCTACCGAGACTGAGGAACTTAACCGACAAATCCAAGAATTGTTGCAGAAAGGTTTGATCCGAGAAAGTTTGAGTCCATGTGCAATACCAGCTGTATTGGCACCTAAGAAGAATAGAGAATGTAGAATGTGTATTGATTCCAAAGCAATCAACAAGATAACAGTGAAATATTGGTTTCATGTACCGAGAATGCATGACATAATGGATAGTTTGAGTGGAGCAAAGTATTTTACCAAAATTGATTTAAAAAGTAGATATCATCATATCAGAATCAGAGAAGGTGATGAATGGAAGACTGCTTTCAAGACAAGAGAAGGTTTGTATGAGTGGTTGGTTATGCATTTTGGTTTAACTAATGCACCGAGTATTTTATGAGATTGACAAATGAGGTTTTGAAGAAATTCTTGGGTAAATTTGTGATTGTATACCTAGATGACATTTTGATATTCAGTAAGACCAGAGAAGAACATTTGTTGCACATTGAACATGTATTGCAGAGATTGAAAGAAGAAAAATTGTTGATTAATTTGAAAAAGTGTTCCTTCATGAAAGAAGAGATTGTATATTTGGGATTTGTGATTTCAGCTGATGGATTGAAAATGGATCCTGAGAAGGTTGAAGCTATTTTGGATTGGCCTACACCTGAAAATGTTAGCGAGGTAAAATCATTTCATGGTTTAGCAAGTTTTTACCGAAAGTTCATCAAAAATTTCAGATCAATTTGTGATGCTATGACTGAGACTTCAGATGAGATAAAAGAGAATTTAAGTAGACATATGGAGCTAATAAAAGTTTTGAGACTTTGAAGCAAAAAGTTGTTGAATTGTCTATATTAATTTTACCTGATATATATAAGGTGTTTCAAGTTGAATGTGAGGCAAGTGGTAATGCAATAGGAGTTGTTTTGAGTCAAGAAGGTAAACCTGTTGCTTTCTTTAGTGAGAAATTGAATGATGTAAAAAAGAAATATTTTGTATATGATCAAGAATTCTATGCTATTGTTCAAGCCCTAAAGAAATGGAGACATCATTTGACACCAAGTGAATTTGTGTTATATAGTGATCATAAGGTTTTACAATATTTGAGTAGTCAGAACAAGTTGAATCAGAGGCATATGAAATGGGTTGAATATTTGCAGAGTTATACATTTGTGATAAAACATAAGAGTGGAGTCACTAACCGAGTTGTTGATGCATGAGTAGAAGATCTTTGATGACTGAAATGAGAATTGGAGTTCTTGATTTTGATGACATGAAAAATTTGTATGAACTGACCTTGATTTTTCTGAGCCATCGAAAAAGTGTAGAGCACCTATTCAAGATCCATCGACTATTAAATGGGAAGACTATTTCATTCAAGAAGGTATGTTGTTTAAAGGTATTCAATTGTGTATACTGACATGATCAATGAGAACTAATTTGATAAAGGAGAAACGTAGTAGTGGTTTGGCTGGACATTTTGGCATTGACAAAACATTGAATTTTCTTAAGGAGAGATACTTTTGGCCACAATTGTATAAGGATGTTTAGAAATTTGTCAAAAGTTGTGGAATTTGTCAAGTTGCAAAGGGACTAAGCCAGAATACTAGATTGTTTACACCAATCTATGTTCCTGAGAAACCTTGGACTGGTATCAATATGGATTTTGTTCTTGGCTTACCAAGGACAACAAGAGGTAATGATTCTATATTTGTTGTTGTAGATAGATTTTCTAAGATGATACATTTCATACCCTGTAGAAAAACATCAGACATAGTGCATATAGAATATCTTTTCTGTAAGGAAATTGTCAGATTGCATAAATTACCAAGGAGTATCATCTCTGACCAAGACATTAAGTTTGTTGGATAATTCTAGAAGACCCTTTGGAAAAAGTTGGATACTGAGTTGAGGTATAGTTCTACATTTCACCCACAGACTGATGGACAAATAGAGGTTGTAAATAGAAGTTTAGGTAACTTGTTGAGATCCTTAGTTGGAGATAAACCGAGTAATTGGGATTCTTTGTTGGCACAAGCAGAATTTGCATACAATAGCTCAGTGAATAAGAGTACTGGAAAAACACATTTTGAGATTGTTAATGGCACACAACTAAGAGGTATATCAGATTTGAAGAACATTGTTGGTGAGGAAAAGAGAAGTGTTGAAGGAGAAGAATTTTATGAGTTCATGAAGACATTGCATGAGGAAGTGAACCATAAGTTGGAGCATAGTAATCAGAAATACAAGGACAGAGTAGATAGATCAAGAAGACATAAGACTTTTGCAATTGGTGATGAAGTAATGGTTCATTTGAAGAAAGACGGATTTCCTGTTGGAACCTATGGAAAATTGAAGATGAAGAAATTTGGTCCTTGCAAGATATTGAGGAAGTCTGATAGTGCAAATGCTTATGAGATTGAGTTACCTGATGACATGGATATATCACCTATATTCAACATTGCAAACTTGTATGAGTATCACGAACCTGATGAAGAAATGACAGTACCGAATGATTATCGTAAGAAGCAGACGAACGAAGTTGAGCAGATTTTGGAACAAGAAGTTGGCAGAAGCACAAGAGGAAAAGAGTACATAGAATATCTGGTAAAATGGAAGAGCAAACCGATTGAAAACAATTCGTGGATTACATAATCTGAGTTGGATTTAGCTCGGGTTGTACCTGTTGCATGATTCAGAGAATCATCTCAAAACAAACTCAGGTGTTTGATGTAGGACCATCTCGGGTTCTTGGCAATCTTGTATCACCAAAAATAAGTTAGAGTTGTTAGTTGTGCTTGGTAGCTGCTTTTGGGCCCTCGATGATGTGTTCCTATTTTCACCTTTGGGGCTCGGTTGCTACTTGATTCCTTCGTTCATCGAGTTGGCTCAGTTGGTTCACCGAGTTAATTTCTTGTTGCTCGGTAATCTTTTCACCAAGTGGTTTATTTTGGATTTTTGTTGAGGTTGACTCATGCATTTAATTTTGGTCACGAAGTTAATGGTAACATCGATCATTGGGAAGTGTGTGGACCTAGATCTGGTCGTTTCCTTCTCTAATGATGGATCTGAAGGCCTAATTGTTTCAATAGCCTCTTGTATAAATAAATAAGTATGTTGTAGTTTTAGGGATCAGTTTGGAAGAGGGGAGTTTTAGAAAAGATAGAAGATTGGATCTGAGAATTTGATCCTCGCATGTATGAGGATTGTGGTAATTGAATTCTGATTGTATTTGGACGTAACCGGGAAGGCCTTACGGCCAAGCATGTATGAAGTTATTGATGAACAATAAATGAAGTTTTTGCATTCTCTCTCTACCTTCTGGTGTTTTTCTTCCGTGTGTTGTCTCTGCAAGGAGGTTGGTGATTTGGGAGTGTCTTTGGCCCCTCATCCCAGTCTGCCTTGCATCAGAAAATATCATGAATCTTCAACTAAGAGATTTGTAAGCCATGAAGTGGAACATTAAGAGAAATGTGAGTAAATATTATTAAAAGTTACAAATTCTAAATATGGAACATTATGAGAAGCTTTAAAGATTTACTCTTAGCCATTACTTTGTGCAAGTTGAAGGATGGATAGAAAAGTTTTTTTTCTATTAAATATAAAGAGAGTTCATTATAGTTGATTGTTCCACATCAAGATCTTTATGGAGATATCAAAAAGACTCTATTCTTAATTGCTACATATTTGCATCATTATTGCCCATATAACATATACAAAATTACATCAATTATAATTTATCGATCAGAGTTTAAACCTATACAAAAAAGAGACTAACTTTTAAAAAGATAAACCTATCATCGATTAGGATCTTCATGGATGAAGTCTCTTATTTCCTTGAACTAGGAAGCCCAAGGTAGTGGTCCAATAGACCATATATAGATTGTATTTTATGTTGCAAATAGATTATGGAGAAAAAGACCTTCTGGAACTACTATAGATAGTGGTACCACTGCCTGAAGTTCCATCACAGCTAATTCTGGAGCTGCTAGATCTACTTGCCTCTTTCTTCTTTTTTCCTCTATGTTAGCCATGAGATTCTCTATCCTTATTTCAAAGGGGGTTATTTCTTTTATTCTCCTTGTCAAGTATGCCCATGAGAGATCTCCCAAGTAAATACCCTCACTGTACCATTCTGGAGTAGCCTTTCAAATTTATCCTTGTCAAGACTCGTGCTGACTAAAACTTACCAATTAATGTCACGAATTATGAGTCTCCTAAGAAACTTAGTAAGTACTCTAGCATGACCATTGAATAAATAATTATTCCTAGCCTTCCAAATTAACCAAATAATTTCATTTGAGAGTATAGAAAAAAATCGGTTAGAGTCTTCCTTAAGGTAATGGGCATGTCCCGTAGTGACTTCTAAAGAGATAAAAGACGCACCAATAGAGATACCAAAAAGGTTCCACACTTCTCTTGCAAACATACATTCAAAGAAAATGTTTGTAATTGATTTTGGAAGTCTCCAAATAGGACATATATTCAACTCTCCATCTAGTTTACAAACTAAGGGTTTAAACAATAAGAGGTTCCAAATGAAGCACCTTTTCTTAGGCTTATTAGGCCTAAACCAAATACTATTGAGGATAGCTTGCCAAGTGGGAGGGTCTAAACCTACATTCCATGTGACAAAGAGGTGGGAAATGATATCAAAGTTGTCTACAAGAATAGAGTAAATGGTCTTTTCTTTGACAAAAGGGAGGAGAAACCTGTCGGGCCAAAGAAAGTGGGCAAATTTAGGAACAAGTAACAAGGTCGAGGAAGAGCATGTATATGTGTTTTCCTATCCTGTGTAGTCAAGCTCAAACATGTCAAACGTTAGGAGAAATCAACATTTAAACATGAATAGACTCAAAAACACATAACCTTCAATTGGACTAAAATGGAAGCACCTTATTTCATTTGATTTGTTCATTATGGAGAAATGTGGGTATTGCTCTCCAAAACACAATAATGGATCGCTAAATGCAAGCTCAAAGATAGATATGAACCTACATGCACTAATGGAGATCAAAGAGAGTACAAGACTAGTATGAGGGACTAGCTTGCAACAATGATGAAATGATGAGTATTGAGACTACGATTGATATGATTCTAACATGAAATGCAAAACTAAGCTAACATGGATTCAAGATGCTATTCAAAAACAAGATTTAAACTATGACATGAAGCTAAGATTATCAAGCTAAAATGGATGCAAGAACTTAGAGAAAAATGATAGTAATAACAATGCAATAACAATGGATGATATGCAAGGAGTGAGGGCTCCTATTTATAGATTTTTGGAGGAAGATGAGAGGCTTGAATGAGGTGGCACCTATGTGGGATCCACATAGGAGCTACATAGGAGAAATATCGGTAAAGGGATGGCCATGCAGAAGGCATGAGTTGTCACACATGTGTGAGAAACTTGGAAATTGATGGGTCATTTAAGGGAGGAGACAAAGCGGAAGAGTGGGAGAGACTCAAGGTTGCTCACACATGTGTGAGCAAATCCAAAAGAGGAAAGAGGAGACAACCATATAAGAGTGTAGGTGGCCATTTATGGAAGGTGGTTGGCCACCTTGGAAAGAGTTACTCACACATGTATGAACAACTAAGTAGGCTTAATGAAGTTAGGAATCACCTAGATTAAGAGTTCATCAAGGATTAATTCAAATGTGTAGGTTTAGTGGGTGAGGTGATGGGTTTAGGCTAGGTTTTAAGTAGGGATTTAGATTTAGATTAAGATATATTAATTTAAAGCATGGCTTATAAGAAATAGGAATAATGGAGGAATTTAAATAAATAGGAATTTATTCAAAAATATAATTTAATACATTAGAGTGGCGTATTTAAATTAAATTTAAATACATTAGGTAGTGAACCTATTTAATTTAATTAAATGGGTAGATGAACATGAAAAATATAATTAATTAATTAAAATTAACTATGATGTCAATGGGGATATTAATTAGATTTAATTTACTTAATAAGAGTGGTAAGGGATGTTTTTAGATGTGTACAAAACCAAGGGGGCGCAAGCCTCTCTTAAAACAAAGAAAGTACTCCATTGGGTGGGGGGTGCCAAATTCCTCACATATCACATATCATGAGGTCAACTGACCTTCTCTTATGATATCACTCAAAGTTCTTAGACATTTAGCAGCCTAATGTTTAGATGAGCAACCATATAAGAGGACAAGAGGTTTGTCAGTATGCTTTAGATTCCACCAAATAGACCTCTCACCACATATTTTCTTATTATAGTAAATATTATCATTTTTTGACATGTGTTTCCTAGCCACATCCTATGCTTTCCAAATATATTTAAACACTACAAATTCAACAAGCTTAATAGGAAAGTTACATGCTATAATATCCATCATTGGAAGTTTAGTCCAAGATTGATTTTGTTTAGGAACAAGTATGGATATATTGTATCTTATCAGTACTTTCCAAGGATCATCACCTTGAAGAGCCTTAAATATCCATTTAGCTGCTAAGGAGATGTCTTGGAGTCTAAGATCTTTTAATCCTTGTCCCCCTTTGCATTTATTCATCGTACACCAACCCTATTTGTCTGCATGTCTTTTCAATTTACCCTTACCACCTAACCACAAGAAATCTCTAATCTATTTTTGTATGTGGTTGAACTGATACTGATAAAATAACCAGGTTGAAGCATAATAGATGTTATATGAAGACATAATTTTTTCACAAACCCTATTGGTACTCTCAATTTCCTGAGATTACCACTATTAAAAAATTTATGGAGTCCCTTGCATTTGAGTGAGTGCCATGTTTTGGCCTTCATGCATTCAGGTATCTTTTGAATTTCATGAATCATCATGTGAAAGGTATGTTCCTCACCTTTCTTTCAACCAATTTGTTCATTTCTAGCCCCTAGTTTGCATATTGATTGGTTTTGTAAAGTATCAATTCTAGCTAGCATGCAATATGCATTTGTACCTAAGTATAAAACAAGTTGAACATGCCTACTATGTGAGTCTATATTTTAATCCCTGTCATTGATGAGTGCAATCCAAGTGTTCCCTTGTTTTCTACACATGACAAACATTCACCGTGTCCATTTTCAAGGTTTCATGAATCCATTTGCCCAGTTTGTCAGTTCTTTTCCATTTGCAATTAATTTTGATTCCCTAATTATGAAGTGCAACAATTCTGAGTGGTCAACTTTGCAAACTTATAAAATTTGAACAAGTGATTGTCGTAAGGTCCCATTTTAATTCTTGTACTACCTAAATGAGAGTTAGCCTATGCTTAAAGTTTAAGGTCATGAAGTCACCATTTGATAAGTTTTCAAAGCCAAATCCAAATGCAACTTATGCAGATTATTATTTATTAACATGCATGGTTGTAGGACAGAATGAAATTGGCAGGTTCAAAGATTGAAATCTCTCACTCCAGATTTTCTCAAGACGTTCCTTGTTGCAAAATGAATATTTCTAAACGCGTGCGTGGAGTTCGTGGAAGTGTTGCAGGGTTCTAGGTGCACGCGGTGATGAGAGCTATATGTGCCTCATTTTATACCATTTTCATATACTTTTATATCCATTTCTATATCACATTTCCATTTTATTTTCATATCATCTCACCATTTTACATTGCATATGATTTAATATATATAAGTTATGTTTAATATAGTTTTGAGATTAAATTATGGAAATTAATTATCGATTATCTTTATTAATGAGCATTATTCTTTTTGCCTTGAAATATATATTTGCAACAAGCTTTCTATCGACTTCTATGGAGGAATCTTATTGGCATTCATTATTTACATATTAGTTTGGAGTATTATTTATTCCAACAATATTGACCAAGGAATATGTTGAGGAAAATATATGATGATAATATATTTGTAGCAATCTTGAAGGAAATCAAAATTTAAACATTTCCTATTTTCCATAGCCAATTTCGTGTGGCACTTTGTGTGCAGGTGAAGAGAAATTTGGAAAATCTGAGATATGGGTTTTGTCTAGAACAAGCCCAATTACACTCTCTAGAGGCAAAATCTTCAGAAATAGAATGAGTAAGAGTGGTTTTCTGAAGGTGAAATTTCCTAATTTACTATTATGACCAAGTTTCCAGATTGTTTGTTTGTTATATTGTTATGAAATTAGTTTGTACATGATTAGTATATTGTTAACAAATTAGTTTATTATGTTAAAGAAAGAGTGGTCACATGTTTTACACTCTTTCTTAAAAATAAAACAATAAGTTTCAGCCATAAAGACTGAACATCCATTATCAAAATAGATTTGTTTTTTTTTTGTGTATAAGGTTATATAAGCCATCACACATTCAAGAAAGGAGGGAGAATGTATGAATCATAATATCTGAAATATAATATTGTTATGTTGAGTTGATTTAAGAGTTCTAGGAGTGTTTTCTTCAATCGATTTGTTGGGAGGAAGGGCACCCACTCTCTGTTGCTGAATGTATATAAATATATTTTATATATTTCTATAAGTTGTGTGGTTTAATTATTTATGTTTTGTATTATTTCAGATAGGTATTTCAATATGATTTAACTGTTTATGTTATGTCTCATTTCAGGTTAGTATTTCAAGTATTGCAATCTCTCTTATTTGTATCTATAATTCATTATTGTGCCTCATGTTTTTTATTAAGGAAAATAGGTTTTAAAGGGTGCCTGAAACCCTTTACACATCAAAATATTTTCAATGAAGCCCGAACAAAAGATACAACAGACCAAAGGTGAAACAAGTGATCAACCAAAATAAGGTGACCAGGGTGGCCTCACAGATAACACAGTACACATCTGCCACCTAATAAAATTCAATAAAACCAATTAGGACCCCTTAATCCCAATAGAGTGAGATCTAAGAAGTCGATCAAAGGACTGTTGGGAACGTTTGCATTTTTTTACCTTTAACCTTTGTCCAACCTTCCTCCAGCAGAGAAGCCTCCTTCTCCCAATCCAAAGCATCGACATCTGACCCAACCGGAGAAGCAGGCAAAACCACACCAAAAACATTGCCCACTGGAACCCGACCAGCAGAGGGAGGGGCAACAGCAGCAGCTACATCCAACAAAGGATCAATAGCTTGGTCAGACGGAGCAGGGCTACTGACGCCATCAGCAACCACAGACGGGGGGGAATTGTTAAGAGAAGAGTCTTTAAGGACAGAGTAATGTTGAACCAAAGCCCCAGACCACCAAGAAGGTCTTTTCTTTGATTTCCTCAATTCCACAGGGCAGCGTGCAGCAATATGTCTAATCCCGGAGCAAACCCTACAACGGAAAGGAATTCCTTCATAGTCTAGAGTTTGAATCCAGGAACCATTAGGGACCTCAAGTTTGATCTTCTCAGGGAGGCCCTTCGAAGTATCAACCACCACGAGGATGCGAGCGTAAGTAGTATGCAAAATATCAGATGATTTAGAATCCACCATTTGGAAGTCACCAATGGCATCTCACACAGCTTCAAGAACCGAATCCAACCACAGGTGAAGGGGAAGATTCGGGAGCCTGACCCAAAGAGGCATATAAGAAAAGGATTCAGATGCAGGGTCGAAACCCTCGTGCCAGGGTTTGGCCAACAAAGGGTAACGATCCTCCCAGCTGAAGCAACTACACAAAATAGCCCTCCTGTCATCAGTAGCATCAAACTTTACTATGAAAAAACCCCTAGCCACAGGGTAAATCTGGACAGATTCAGAAATCAATGGGTCCTAGAGCTTAGATATCCAAGCATGAAGAGCCTGAAGGGAAGGCCAGAAGCCTCGAAATTTGAAAATAGCTACCCTCTCAGAGAAGTCCTCAATAGTATGAGCAATTTCTTTAGCTATCTCAGCCCCCAAATCCAACCAGATAGGAAGGCTAACCGGGACAAGAGTAACAACCAAAGACAAAATTGGACAATCCACAGTTGGAACCCCCAATCCATGGACATCAGCTTCGAAAGCTGCCACATCTACAAAAGAGGCAGCTTTGCCGCCTGTAGCAGAAGCAAAAGCCCTAACCCCCGATCTACCACCGGAAGAGCCAAGCAAGGGCCAAGCAGACACGGCCCCAACAGCAAGGTCCACCGAGGAGGCAAAGAAGGAAGGAGCCATGGTAGCGCGAGCAAGAGCACAGGAGCGGGAGCAACAAAAAAGTTGTGCATTATTGTTGTGCCTCATGTTTAATCATAATGAATTATGGCATTTTCTTTAGACTTATTATAATTTTTGTACATTATATTTAGTTTGAATTAAATTCTAAGTTTTAGAACTAATTTTGCGGTTTGTGTTTGTTTCAAACATTGGTTGCAATTTATGTAAAATTCATGTCACTTGAATAGAGTAGAGAAGATCTTGTCGCAAGTTTTATTTCGTTTGCAATAGGTTTCCTTTCCATAGTTGCATTCATCCCCACTCATCTTACAACTCTCATCGCTTTGATCGGCATATAGCCATGATACTTCTCACAAGCTTACGCCCCCAAATTGACATGTATAGACTAAACTGAACTTCATTATAAACTGTTAATTCTTTCTTATTATATGCTCCAGTTTCAGCCTATCACGTGGCAGTGAAGTGACTTATTGGGATTATCCCACATTGATGGGTCGACAGTCAACTCTTATGTTTTTATATATGAACACTCGCCCATTAACTTGCCAAAGTCACGAAGGCTTTTAGAAATCTTGCACGCGTTTGGTGGCATCTTGGTGGTGAACATCTAGTGACGAATGAGACGAATATTTTGTGGGACTATGTGCTTAGTCAGCATGAGAAAATCAGCGTTCGACATGTGGCAAAGGAGAACGAGTGAACGCAGTTAAACAACGAACAAATTCGATAGCTTTCGTGATCCCATGAAAGAAGTTGCAAGAAAGATAGTGACGGAGAGATCTTGAGATCTTAACACGTGTCTAGGTTGAAGTGATGCAGGTGCTAACTCAAAGATGACATAGAAGGTTGGCTTCCAACCAGTGATCAACATGTGACATGTAGTTCGAGGAAGTGAGGTGGATCTGGGTTGAAAAGTATCGTCACCCCGTGATCCCACAATCCAGGTGAATTGTTGGGTTAGACTGCAGGATCGCAAAAGGGCAACATGTGGCGAGTGCGGTTGGGGTGGATTGCGATCCAAGGAGTGACATGTGAATTTCCATGGTCTCATGATCTTGGTTGACAAAGAGTTGAAAGTATTCCTGGGATTTTGACATGTGGCAGTTGTAGGATGAACTGGATGCGAGCCTAGGAGTGACAGGTGGCATGATCTTGTGATCCCACATTCAGAATACCAAGGAGAAAGAAACGATGTGTGATCACAGGATGTTGACATGTGGCAGGGGTTGACCAAGTGGGGAGTGTTGCAACAGGATGTTGAGGTGGCATGCAAGTGGATCCGAGGGAAAATTAGAAGTTGCCACATGGCAGTTAAAGGTAGTTGACCAAGTTGACCATGATTGACCAAACTGGAAAGTGAGTGGAGATTTGATTTAGAAGCTAAGGTTGCATATCTAAATCCCAAGAAATGTGTCTTTGGTGTACAATCAAAAAAATTTCTAGGTTATATTGTGTCTAGTAGAGAAATTGAGGTGGATCCAAAGAAAGTGAAATCTATCCTAGAAATGTTGCCTCCCAAAACACTGAAACAACTCCACATCTTACAAGAAAGACTTCAATCAGCAATCTCCCAACTGAGGTCATATCTGAGTCTATCCCCCTTGTAGTAATTTTTTATAGACTCTTTGGCCCTATCCATGGCCTCATACAAACACCCCACTGAGGTTTGATCCCCATCAACCATGCGCAGAACTCTCACCAAGGGCTTAGATACTTGCAATTGAAATTTTAAAAATGTAAATTAGTTTACAAAAAGATTAATTAATGAAATTAGTAACAATAAGTTACAAATTAATAATGAGAGACTTGAATCAAGAATAATTAAAAATTAAAGTTTTGATTCTTGAAGTTACCTTCACAATCTCAAGAGCCTTGTCCATAAAATGTTGATCAAAGACAATGCGCGCAACAAATTCTCCTTCAGGCTTCTTTGAATAAGCTGATTCAAGCCATGGTGGACTCACAAACATTTGTTTCAAACAATTCAATGCATCAATAGTACTTTGCAACGTCAAGAAAACCGTTGCAAATCTTGTGACTGCGGGTCTCACCAAATCTTTCCCTTTAGTGAATTGTCTCATCAAGTTTAGAACCCAAGGGTGATTGTAGATATACTTTGCTACCCGCCTTGCATCTTCCACAATTGGAGTCACCCAGTCAAGTTTTCCTATGTCCTCCAAGAGAAGGTCAAGGACATGTGATGCGCAAGGTGTCCAAAAAAGAGTGGGGTGCTTGTCTTGGAGGATTCTACCTAGCATATTAGTAAAAATTCAATAATTAGTTTCCAATTTTCATATTTTACCTAAAAACTAAATTAAATATCACTTATTAATATTTAAATTTTAATGATAATCATGTGCAACATAAATATTAAAATTTAAAATTATCTACTACCACATGTTGTTGCATTATCTGTGATGATTTGCACCACAGTCTCTACTCCCACCTCCATGACAGCATTCTCCAACATTAATGCCAAAGTTTGTGCATTTTTCACTTTGTTGGAGGCATCAACCGATTTCCAAAATACCACATCATCCTTGCAAACAACCAAAAAATTAATAATGGTTCAATTTTTTCCATCTGTCCACCCATCAGAAAGAATGGTGCAGCCATATTTACTACACTTTTTTTTGCTCCTCAACCACTAGTCTTGCCCTATCAACAGCATTTACAAGCAACCTACAAAATAAAAGTCAAATCAAGTCTTAGTACTCAATTTTGATTTAATAAACAAGAAATAACAATTAAAATTTCAAAATGAAACCAAGTGGATTCCGATTATTTACTTACTTCCCACTCAAATCCTTGCAAGAAGGGGACTTGTACCCTTTTCCAGAAACTGTCATTACGGTCACCAAATTGAGTCAATAGGGGCTCTCAATCACACTCAATGAGAAATTGTTGAAATACCAAAAACCAGCACATGCAATATCAGTTTTCTCATGTGCCTCTTTTTTCCATCCAGTGGCCTCTAATGATGGTTGTGCACCAGGTGTATTCTTGGGCACAAAAAAATTGCATATCCCTGATGCCGATGGTGGTGAAGAACTAGACACTCTACTAGAGGAAGCAGAAGCGGTAAAAGAGGACGCACTTTGTTTGCGGATGTGTGGGCCACAAAGACAGCCCACTATGCTCTCAAGCGCTTCTTCTTCTTTCTGAATGTCAATAGGAGCACCTTGAGTTTTAGCTATGGCTGCCCTCACAGCTAATCTTTCTCTCTCCCTTTGCAATTTTTTTTCTTCCCCGGCTGCAAGTAGGGTATTAACAAATCTTTTTATCTCTTCTGTATTTTTTTCACAAGGATTTGTATCATGCTTCCTAATGCCTGCAAGGTGGTATTTGAGGCAGTTTATGTCTCCAGAAACTACTCTCTCACAATTTATGCAAATCACTTTCCTAGGCTCATTGGGTACTTCATAGGCATACCTCCATGTCTTATCTCTAGCATTTTTAGGCCGAGTGCCTATAAATCCAGAAGGGCATGGTGTTAGTGGCCACACTTCATCTGAATTTGTCATGCTGATTTAATGGTTAACTGCTGCCCTACACATAGAAATTCAAAACATAAAATAAATATTTTAGAAAATAAAATAAACAAAATTAGAAACTATCTAAATTAGTTACAATTTTTTTAGACATCATTCAAAGTTACAAAAAAAACTAAACAAACTAGTAGGGTTTGATATTTTAAAAAAACTATATATTCTTCAAAACAAAAATTGATAGATTCATCATTTTCTTAAAAACTTGTCCAAAACAGTGTTGAATCTTATTCTAAGATTCAAAATCATTTCTAACTACTTAGAAATGATTTTGTATTTATTTAAATTCAACAAGAACAAAATAGAATGTTTAAAAAAAAATTAAAAACAATCTGAGCAACCCTACCTAGAAATGTGTTTTTTCTTCAAAAAACGGTTGAAATCCACCTTCAATCCACTTGGAAGCCCACTCTCCTCCTCCCCTAGTCGCTCAAGAAGCAGCAAATGAAAATCGCAATATGAAAATTGTGTTTTTTTGGCTTGTGGCTGTATAGGCTTTACGCGGGCGAGTTTTTTTTAAAAACTCGCCGAAAAATCAGCGAGTTTTTCAGTAAAACTTGGTGAGTCTTGGCTGCGAGTTTTTCAGCCAAAAACTCGCCGAGCTGGAAAACTCGGCGAGTTTCCGGCAAGTCTTCCATCTATGGTATTTCATGCAGTGGTTTATAAAAGGCTCCCAATACATTGTAACTTGTTTGCATTGTGTACATAGAATCTTGTACCATTTCAATGTCGCGATTTTCAATGGTTCCTGCATCTTTGCAGGCTTGCCTGAGGTCTTCAACAGTTGTGTGACAGTCAGTGACAATATTATTCACTAAAACTTCAATGTTGCTTGTGTACAGTCCATTCCACTCAACGGATGTGGAACCTGTTTCTGAGGCAACTACATCATTGTTCTCTTGAAGAGTTGGTGCATCCTGGGAAGTGCTGCTCAATATAGTGATTATATCTGTATGGTCGTTGATTGCTGCCAACTGCTGATCGTAAGATCAGGAAGTATATACATGGATTCTACACAAATGTTACTTCACAATTGCAATATGAATGGTATTGGAGTCATTAAGTCATAGTTTGTTTCTATTGATAAGCGTGATTTTAGATGCTTCAGTGGTAAAATAATGTAACTGTTCAAAATCAATGAATAACTATGGCAACGCATCACATTATAATTCCAGATATATAAATAGCATAGAGTTCCAATCAGAGCAATGCCTAACATTCATAGTTATAGTAGATTATATGTAATCTATTGTCTTTTATGAATATGTATAATGTAACTATATATACTATAATAAAATTACTGAAATTATTAGCAATCAATAACGCTCTATAATCCATTTAAATAAAGATAGTCATTATGTTAGTATACTCTACAAATTGCCATCCTAGGATATATATATGTAATAACAAAGACTCCAGTATAAAGTTTGAGAATGTAAGCTCAAATTTATGCCTATTGTCAGTTCAAAACACTTTAGAGTCTACAGTCTATATGATTTTGTATAGACATAAATGTAAGAGTTGATGTTAGCACAGATAGATACAAAGCAGTGCCTACATTGTGAATGCAAATTGAGAGTGGCGCTATGGTCAGATATAAATTAGTTTTGAATAGATAGAAAGAGCAGAGTGTTTTGGAGAGGCAGGGTCTCTCACCAATAACTGAGCAAGAAGTTTGTAATGTTTGTATTTTGATACATGCATTAATAGATTTATTAAAAGTCATTTGTTTCTAAAAGCTAGTTTATATTTTAAGCAAAGCATTGAAGCCTTACATGTTAAGAAGGGGAAACTCTACAGAGCTATACAAAACTTCCACTACAATCAATTTAAGTAATTGTGTTTTACTCTTATGAAGATGTTTCCTAATGGTTTATTTTGTGAAACATTTTACTTGTTTACTAAGGGTAAGACACACAGTAAAACAGAGGTCAACGATATCTTAATAGTTGGAAAACTTTGTATGGCAAACTGACAGTTCAAATTTAAACTTGTAAGAATGGTCTTCCGCCATTAATTTGGAAACCGCTCTCACATTTCACAGGCTGTTTTGATATTATATCAGATTGAAAGATCAAAGGTTCATACACCATATTCTACAGGAACTCACGAATTTTCTCTTACAAAAGTTGCAACTAATCCATCTACTCCTTCCCTATTGCAAAGATCATCAATGTCACTCTTCTATGACAATATTTATACATTTTTTTTTGCATTTTTCGACAAAATTTCCAGAAACAACAGAAAAAGTTGGGGAAGATAGAGATTGAGGGACCTATAAAATCACTGTTGTTCTTGTGCAAGAAAATCCATCATTTAACCACATGCTCAGATGGATGAAGCGGATAAACCCCCAAATTAACGGCATAATAGGGAAATAATGGAATCCATGGGTTTCCTGAGAAGGCTTTGGAAACTTTGAAACATATAGTATTGGCAGGTAGAGAGCTAAACTCCACAACCTTTCCCAACATCCTTCCAGTATGGGCCAGAGTGGGAGCTTTGGAATAAGGTATGAACATCCATTGAAGCATAATCGAAAGGGGTTTTCTGTCAAATATCGTAGTTGTAAATGCCTTCGTTGACATGTAAGCAAAATGTGGAAGAAAACATAATGCGTGTTACGTGTTCGACAAAATGCCTAAAAAAATGTGGTATCATGGACTGCCATTATTGCAGGATGTTCACAAAATGGATTTGTTGAAAAAGCCTTAAAATTTTTTAAGTAGATGCAATTAGCTGGTGTAAGCTCAGACTACACAACCTTTTGCCAGTATCCTCCCAGCCTGTGCAAAAATGGGAACTTTGTTACAGGGTATGGGCATTCATCAAAGCATAATAAAGAGTGGATTTTTGTCAGATGTTGTAGTTACAAGTTCCCTGAAAGATATGTATGCCAAATGTGGAAGCATACACAAATCATGTGAGCTCTTTGACAAATTACTTTGAAGGAGTGTGATCTCATGGAATGCTATGATTGCAGGACATGCACAGAATGACTTTTGTAAGGATGCTCTAAAACTCTTTAAACTGATGAAGCACTGTGGAATAAACCCTGACCATGTAACCTTTGGTTGTGTTTTATTAGCATGCAGCCATGTAAGTTTGCACCCAAATAAGGAAAAAGCCTAAGATTCAATTTGAACAGGAAACAAGTATTTTCAAAAAACACAACTTTTGAAAATTATTGTAACGATACACCATTAGTCTCAGAAACAAACTAAACTGACCTGGCTGTTTGGGTCAACAAAGTCAGCCCATCAAAAGTGGAACCTGATAAGTTTAAAATGAGCCAGGTACCTTCAAGCCTTTCCAAACTTCTCCTAAAATCTCTGCGGCCTCTTGTTTGTTTCCTGTAAGGAACAATGGAAGCGCACAACATCACACACACAATGTAAGGAACAGTGAAAGCCCACAATGTCAGACACGTATACAAGGGAAAATTTCACAAAAGCTTTTCACCCATACCTGATTGAGGAGTTCCAAAGCAGGGGTGAAGCCTTCTGAAGCAAAGGTAATGCTGTGATTTGGCAACAACGCCTACCATTATTATAGTCGACTATGGCGGTGAATTCCGAAGCACTCTCAAGCCCTTCACTCCAAAGAACAATCTGGTGGCAATGATTTTTGGAGCGGTAGGTTTTGCAGTGGTTATCTCTTATCCGTGACCCTTGCAAGCTGTCTTCGTAACATCATTTGCCATTTTGACTCACCACTCTTGTGTATGCCACAACAATCTGCAACATTCGGGTTCTTCCTTAAGGCGACACCTATGCTCCTGCCATATGCCCTGTCTCAGTAACCCTCTTACCCGCACTGGCAGTGTGAAGCCAAGCAGCTGGGTTTATCCGGTGCTGTTAACAATTCCAGCAACCACTCGGCAGTTGCATGAGACACTCACGGCAGGCAGTGCCCACCATTTAAAAGCCTATCGGCTAATAAACTTTTAATTTAAGATATTTATTTTTAAATATATTTTGACTATATTTGTTTTATGTACGCGATAACATATTTTCCCATGTAATAAACAATGTTTATAAACTTTTAATTTAACATATTTCACCATTGATTTTTAAAAAAGTACAAAATTCAAAGTTTAATTTATCTTGATATGTACGTCATATGATGTAGATTTCACGACCTTTTCAGACCTACTGCATTGATTCACACATATTTACATCTGCCAAAAGTTTATTTGAAGAAGATTGTGGATGAGATTAATATACCAGATACAATTTCCAGTCACCATTATTTCTAAATTGTAAGTACAGTCATTTGCTAGACACCACGGCAATACTTTGCTCAGTGTGGCATTAGGTTCTAGATCTCTGGATAGGAACCACAATTGTAGTGTTCCCTGTGCCCCTCACCATTAGAAGAGACGTATCCAGAAGCATTCTCAATTCATGAATATGGACTGTGGAAATATCATGTCTCTTCCTGAAGATAATTCTGTCAATCCCAAACTAGCAAGATATTTTCAAGTTGTCATTTCAATATCTTTAGCTACAAGCTTTTCCTCTGATGCATAATTTTCCACACTTGCCATAGGCATGTCTTCAGGTGCAACCTTTGCATCAGTAAACCGGCTCTTTGTTTGTGCACTTGCCTCTCCATCTGAGACAGTAGCCCTTGGAGGAGATAGAGGTTGCACTTCCACATCAGGATATGTGGCTTTAAATCTTGCTCTCAATCCTTCATCAACTAACCTCGCACCATTCAATTGATTACCAAGTGACATCCACCTAAAACCCCACAGATTTAATAATACAATTAGACAGGTTAAAATGGTTCAAAAGTAATAAAAACAGAATCACGGAAAACACAGTGGCCCATTATTACCATTTATAACAGTAAAAAATCAGTACTTTAAAATATAATGATGTATGAAATCTTGGCAGAGTAACATACCCTGCATGAGTGTTATGCATCCGTGCAAACAGCTCAAGCTTTCGAGTACGAGGACTTATTCTTTCTAGCATTGGATACATCTGCCAAAGAAGACACCATTAGCATAATCTTGAAAACTCTTTAAGTATGACAATACAAGATATTTTCATCAATAACTTTGAATTTCTAGCTCTGTCAAATTATGTAACAGTTGTAAAGCTATTTCAATGATCAGAACAAGAAATAACCAACTCTATCTCATTTGCAACAGAAATAACAATTATTTCCTTGGCATATGAAGCAGGTCATGAAGTATGTTGGTTCCATAATGAAGCATCAAACAAAAAACTGATAAAAATGTATGTAATATTGTGCCAAGAAAAATGCAAACTGTAAAGATCTCAATTTGCAATCTTGTGTCATCAGGCATGCTAAGTCACAACAGTGCTTAAGTAAAATAGATGAGATATCAACTAGGAGTAACAGACAACCTTGTTAGCACCTAGGATTATAGCAAATATTAACAGTGGCTATGCTGCCCATGGATATTCAGAAAATGATAGAGGTTCAATGTGATGACCAGATCATTACAGGCACACCATTATGTTCGAAGGAACATTCAACTCTTTCAATGCAAAATACCAAAGGTCAAATTGAAATGGAAATATGCTAAAATGAAAGCATCACTCGTGTATAGTAATTTGAAACCATTGGAGGATTAAAAATGTCAATGTTAGATGCCTAAGTTGAGATGGATTGCACAGTCTATACAGATTCAACGGGATTGCATAATACCAGAGATAAATGAAATACAGCAATAGCATGAATAACATAGAATCACATTACACCATAAATGACAGAATGATATATCTTTCATAGCGTCATAGTTCCAACATTAACCACACCTTTCACTTGTTCCAGACTCCATACAAATCGACTCGACGCAGTTGGTTAAGTCTCTAACCGTCACCAACTGACACCCCTTTGGAACAATGTTTTATTACATTAACTAACAAAAGTCTTATTTAACTATTCATGGCATATTGCTGCCTACATCATCCCCCCAAAAAGAAAAAGTCGTCCTCCAAACGACAAATATACATCAAGTAATATCCAGGAAGACTAATGACAAGAGTGTAGATAATGACTTGTACTGCACAAACTCAAAATTGTAATGTAGTTCAAAAATAAAATGGGGGTCAAGGGGCAGCGCCCCAGCCGCCAAGCCCAAATTAGCACCTTCAAAATGCACAGAACTCCATTGCGCACACCATTTTCTTGATTTTTTTATGATGCCAAAAACAATAATGATGAAGCCCAAAAATAGAGATTTTAACCAATTTCTGCAATGTTGAACAGTCTGATATTTCAACATGAATCCTCTTCGTTGTACTATGTATTTCTGCTTATGCTTATTATGCCTTGCCAAACCCAGATGGCGATGCTGCACCAATGGAAGTGTTAGTATGCATCCCAGGAATAGTGGCAGTACGACTATAGGTCGCACCCATACATGGTCAAGGAACAATGACCGTACGGTGCCCAGAGACTGGAAGAGTTCGCACATGGGAGTTGTCATACCTGTACAGAGGAGCTATGATACACAATGCAATTTGCTAAGAGATTTCCATACGACATTGAGTAGCATGCCAAGATGTCCTACGGTGGGAGGCCAATGTTGTACGGCTTGAATTTGTCAAAGTGGTCCTTGTCCACAGTACTCTATTGCTTGGAACTTTCAGTGTATGACTAGTATTAGAGAACATACGACATATGGTGTGGACCCAAATGAGGAGTATACTGTCTGTACGGTGCTTATGTGTAGTTGTTGATGAGTCCGTACGGCATTGAGAAGTTGCATTGTCCGTATAGTACATGCATGTGTGGCTTGGAAGACAGACCCGTACAACCTGGAAAATGATTTGTACAGCCTTGAAGGGGGCATGTACAACTTTGAAGAGGACATGTACGGCTTGTGGGATGATCCGTACAGCTGGTAGATGTTCTGCACAAGAATATGCTTTTCCATGTCCCCTCCGAAGGTGTTGTATGGGTGTCGTACCATAGGATTGGAACATGTTGGACATGTATGACAAGTTGTCTCTATATGAGGCTCTTTGTACCTAAAAATCCATGTCCATACGTCAAAGGGAATGGAGTGTGGAATGCGTGCATTGTTCATGTTGTCGTACAAAAGGCTTCTTGTGTTGTATGGATGGCTTGTGTTGTTTTCCTCTCCAGCCTTCTTCGCTTGCCAATCTGCCTGCCACACTTCCAGTTTTCAATCTGGTTGGTTTTACCCGTACATGTGCTTTATGTGCCAAGTTTTGAATCTGCCAAAGGCAACCATTCCCTAGGTGAGAGTATGAATAAACCAATGGCCTCTTGATAGTCTTCATTATTTTTTGCTTTCCATTTGTGTTGTCAAATGTATTGTCCATAACTTTATAGGCTTCCATCAATTTGTCTCCACCCAGAGTTGTAGCCTCTAGAAAATTACATGTTGGCAAAAATATCTCATAGTCCTCCATTTGCCAATGAAATAGTCCATTGAGTGAACTCATTTCATCTTCTGAGCAATTCCCTAGCCTCAATACTCTTTCATCGGGTTCCATCCCTCCTTCCTCATCGTACTCCCCTTCATTGGATTCAAAGTCCGATGCCAATTCCTGGCTCACTGTTTGGTTTTCGAGGTCGATAACAAATTTCTTCCCTTCGCTCTCGATGGAGAGGGCGTTCTTCTTCCAATTGTGGTTGTCCTTCGCTGTGATGAGCCACCCTTTGCCAATGAGGGCGTCGTATCCCTCCTTTTCCAGGGAGATGGAGACAAAGTCAAGGAAGAATTGTTGGGTCCCAATAATTACTTTCTGGGCCATGAGTGTGCCCATCGGTTTTATACCATGTTGGTCGGCGCCTACCAAGTGGAAAGTTGGCGGCCAGAGTGTCAATTTGCCAAGGGCCTTCCAAGTCTCTTCTTGAAGCAATTTACTCCAGACCCTCCATCCACAATAGTGTTGGTGAGGGTACAACCCATGATTTCCATTTCCACGACTGTCAGAGTCCGTCCCACACCTACTGCCAACAACATAGGGTTTGCGGTACCACTTGTGGAAGTATCTTTTCCAGGGCCTCTTCTTTCTGCCTCATCCATCCCCTCGTTGCTAACCTCATGACCGTCGTGTGTATCACCAATGTTGGTGATTGCCACTTTTAGTTGTGGTAGTGTCTCCAGTAGGTCTGCCACCCGTACTAGGACCGTCGTCTGTAACATATGTTATATGATTTTGGCTTCTGATGATGACCATATGGGAGTACCATGCATTCACCTTCGTTCTTCCTCCATTGCCAGTTCCTTCAACCTTTCTTTCTCTGTACGTGGATCGGGGTACATGGCTTTTTTCGTGCGGGACCTTGTGATTGCCAGGACCTCCTCCTCAGATCCTCTAATGTTTATCGAACTTACCCCCTTCCCCTTAGGGAAATCAACATCCTCGTGGTTACCAGGACCACACCATTTGTAGAGCATGCTTCCACCTCCTTGCCCACTCTAACAGACTCACGCGAAGTGACCCCACTCAATACATTTGTGGCATTGTATCATGGGTCGTCCCTTCACATCGTACTGGATGCAGCTTCTTGGTGTGTTGTTACTATTATTGTTGTTTCCTACTCCATATTACAGTACCCACCGGGCGAAGCATTATAATTCGTTTTTCATGGTGGTGTTGTAGGCGGAGTTGCTTGCTCTCCTTGGGTAAAGAGCACTTGTGTGCTCCTTACTTTTAGGTTGTATGAGCACTCCTTAATGGAGTGTCCCAGTACTTGGCAGATGTCGCAAAATAGTTTCTAGGGATAGTTAGCCTTAGTGTGCCCTTCGTTCTTACACTCGGTACAACATAGTTCCTTGCCTTTGCCTTCCTTGGAAGTTTCCTTCTCTTCTCCCATTTCCTTCATCATCCTCATCATGTCCTTCCGAAGGGCTTGTATCGTGCGGGACTCCCCTTCGCTCTCGCCATCTGTACTATCATCGTGACTAGTTCATTTATTTCCTTTCAATGTCTTGTTTTCACTTTCAATGATCATTGCCCGATTGTAGGCCTTTGTGTACAAGGATGGCAATACCACCTTCATTTTCTTTCAAAGGGAGGGGTTCAGCCCTTCGATGAACCACCTTTTCTTCAAGCCATCTGATGGCTAGTTGTCTAACTTGTCAATGAGTTCTTTCAACCTCCGATAGTAGGATCGTACAGTCTCATTTTTCCCTTGCTTTGTGTTGTAGATTTCTGCTACCACTTCATCATCATCACGGAGCAATCTGAACTCTTGGAATGCTTTTTTTAGGTCATCCCAAGTTGCCTTGTCCCCTGCTGGCAGGTCCGTGTACCAATCAATTGCAATCCCTCATAGGGTGGCAGGAAAAGCCTTCAACCAATAGTCATAGTCACCCTGGCCATTTGATTCCCATATCGTTACACATGTTTTATAGTGGCGGACCGGAGCCTCTGATCCGTCCCTACTGAACTTGGGCAATTTCTGCTTCTCCGAGGGGTTTGCCATTTGCCACGTACGATAGGTACCATGCACATTATTAAACGTCGATGGGTTGGTTCCTCCTCCATGTAACTGTGCTTCTTCCGCACCTCCAGCTACACACGAGTCTTCTACCCTCCATCTTTGTTGTTCACATCTTGGTTGCCTCCATAGTGGTACCGGTACTCTCTTCCCCCCCGAATCTCTGGTTCTATTCTCCCTATTCTTGATCCCTCCAAGATAACAAGATTGCCGATGCCCCGCAAGGTACTCTCAAATACCCGCTACCTCCCCTTTGAAATCTCCCTCTTGGCTATTGTCCTCTTTAGAATGTATGGATGGTTCAATTGGTACCAAGTCACCACCTTCCCGATTGTCGATGTCAAATCCTTCGTGTGCCCAGGAATTGCTCGGGAGTGGTAGTTCTCTAGCAATCTCTTCCCACTCATGTCTTGACGGTTGTATTATGTCGCCCCGTGCCCACGGTGGAGACCAACAGATTGTTTCACTAGTTGTTGTAGCCGATGGCATCTCTCGGCTTGCTCTTGGATACACAGAGACCTTCGTACGACAGTTTTGGCTTCCTTCTCTCCTATCTCCGCCTTCGTGCGTTGCCTTTTGTCCTTGTTTGGTAGGTTGGGCATTAATTGTCGAAGTTACTTACTCTTGCTAGTATCACATGGTTTCTCCTCCCTCCAATTCCTCTCTTCATATCGTTGCAATATTTGTTGTCTCTGTTACTCCCTTTCTTGTGCCTCACGTTGATCCTGGAGTTCCAATGTTTACCCTCGTGGGGTAACAGACAGATACACAACTAGATACTCAAATACGTAGCATAGACGACAATAAGTTGTTTCATTCATAAACATAAGAGCTTGTACATTTCATTCGTGTCTACAACACGGGAACAAGTGTATACATATAATCCCCGAAGGGTCACGACCAATCGTCGCGTCGTAACGGTCTCGGTTACTAACTGTCGAGATTAACATAACATAACATAACTTTATTACACCCATACATTCATTTATGTCGACAACATCATCCCCCCCAAAAAACAAGTCGTCTCCGGCGACTTACAACAAAACGAAGATAATGTCCAGTACAGAAAAGAAACAAAAAGCAGCTAAGTAGAAGTAGAAGGGGGCATCCCTGGAACCGATGGTTGGGACGCTGACGATGTAGCCCGCTGCCTCAACTGGTAGACCTGCTGCGTACGGATAGATAGGTCCGCCTGGAGCTATGAGTTCACTTCCACTACCTCCTTCAACATCGAAACAGCCTCCTGACATTCTGCCTTAGCCTCCTGACACTCTGCCTCTGTCACAGCCTTGGCAGCATTGGCTGCCTCCTGCTCTGCCAACAATTGTGCCCGCTCCTCCTGCCAGGCACGACGCTCCTCTTCCCAAGCACGATGCTCTGCTGCTAGCTCGGCGGCCATCTCCTCCCGAGCTCTCTCTGCGGCCTCCCGAGCCCTCTCCCGAGAAGCTCCTTCATCCCGTGCCGTGAGGATGGTCTGCACCAATTGCCGACCACTACCAATCACCTTCTCCAAATTGTTCATGTAGACTGCCAGATCTTCCGGCATCAGAACTTCCACCGGTTTCCCCTTCCGTGCCGGCCTCCTGGAGGTCTCAGGCTCTGCACTCCCACTGACTACTGGCTGGAAGTCATCTCGAAAGGGAGACATAATAGTAGGTCCCCATGCTACTGGTGTGACAGACTTCCGTGCTAGAAATGCTCCTACCCGATCTAACACAGATGGCTCACTCAGAGTCACCAGCTCTCCCTCTCTGGGCACTCCCTCATCTCCACTGTGGTTGGACTCAATCAACACGGAGTCCCCACTAGTCGCCTCCGGCTCCGGCTGTACCTAACCCAACTCCGTCCTGCCCTGATCAGCAAACTGCTCTATCATCTCTACCAAATCTCTACCCACAGGGAGACCCTCGCTCTCTCCTGTCTCCAATTCTGGTAATGCCTTCGGACTGGCAGCTCTCTTTGGGGAAGCGGCTACTGTGGGAACCTCTACTGGCTGATCGCCGACTGTCTGAACTGCTACCGTCTCTGCTGCCGACATGGCAACCGGTAATGTTATCGTATCAGCTACAGGCGTGGCCACAGGTACGGATAACTGCACTGGAATCCGGATGTGGCCAAATGCTGGAATGGAAGTGGAACCGGGTACAAAAGCAAGTGTGGTCCCACTGGAGGGTACCGGACGGGAAAATAATAATGGGGTTGCTGACACCATCCGCACGTCCTCATCATCGTCCTCCGCACTGCTGTCCCCTTCGGAAGTTGCCTCCCGACCACTGTCCGTGTCTCCACTCGCTTCTGCCTCCGACCTGCTACATTTCCCCGGACCTATCTTTTGGCCTCCAGGTGTATCTAAGTGACGCCACCGCATGATTGGGGGTTCACCTGACACCAAGGGTCCCGGCTTGAGCTCGGATGCTAAAATCTCTGCTGGGATCTGACGCTCTGCAGCATCCAAGAACAGGCCAATGGCATAATGTGGCATGTAGAATGTTCGGTGCTGCAAAGTCATGAATGCATACATCCGCTCTGATAACACCGTCGCCCAGTCATACTGCCTACCTCCCAGAAGAAAATTCATCAACGCCACCTATTGAAATGAAATATCTGAAGCACGGCTGGCCCCCGTAAGCCTACTCTTTACCACATCCATAAGTGCGCGCCAGTGCCCTTCCTGAATGAATGTTTTCTTTATCCCCCGGTGATAAGACACCTTTCGGAGAGACTCTTTCTCTGCGGGTGTGAGGTCCTCCCTGCAAACCAGCCTGATATAAAAATCTCTGGTTTCCGTGGCCATCTTCTTGGATTTCAAATCCACTGGTAGTCCCTTCTCTGGTAACCCGAAGACTCTGCGGAACTCTACTATTGTAAATGAGACCGTCACTGAATGCCCCAAATATGGTATGGTGTTGGTCTTCGAGAAACCATTAAAGGCTTCAATCAGTGCCCGCAGTGCGCCCTCGAAATCCCGAATGCAAAATATGGGCATTTGAATTACCCAGTGCACCTGAGCCCGTGCCAAATTATCCTTGTAAATGCGAGTGTTGGGATCATTATCATTCTCCTGCCACCATCTACGGCAGTCCAAGCCGTTCAAACCCTCAAAGGAAATATTCTGTGGTGTAGCTGCCTCTTTTTCTCAGACCCTGCAAGTGCCATTTGATGCCTGTAAACTTGCAGCTTCTTCCCGGTGCCACTGCCTGCAACCTTTGGTGTATGTCTGTTCATGCTGCTGGTACCCTCTTCCAATTTCTTTTGCCTGCAGATTGCATTTTAATGAATTCTTACTGCTTTTCCGGTTATATAACCGTTTCTCAACTGCTTTTCTCCTTGTCTTTATTCTCCTGTGGTTCCGTACGGATGCAACTGAAATATTATTCCTCTTATGAATTATGAAATGCTTGCCTTCAATACCGTATGGTCTTCATGAATATGTCGTTAATAGTACAAAATGCTTGTACGGACGCCTTGTGCCCTCCTATTTCACCGCACGGTTGCCTTTCCGCTGTTGTGACCGTATAGAAAGAAATGTCTGTTGTTGTGACCATACGGATCAACTATCCATTCATGTCTTCATATATTTTATGACCTTTGCTAAAATAACATTAAAGCCTTCTGTATGTCTTCATCCACGGCGTGCAATATAAACTGCGATTTCTTATTCCCACCGCATGAGACTATCAACACCCCACGGGACTCTCCAGGTGCCAAGATCCCAAACCTATTCGTTTTTGTCTGTCATTTGGCAACAAACATTATTCGAATCATTCCTTGCGGCCATTTGCAGTCCCAGATTGTATCTTCTAACCACACAAGTCACATTACGTACATACGTTATATCCTTCTGCTAAACACATCTTCCTCTTGGGTCTCCTGCGATTATGATACTAGCGAGTTTGGCTCTCAGTATTTGCTAGAATAAATGTGTATTTATATGTATATAGCTGCTGGCGACCGAATTCTCTCCCGCAGCACCGAACCAGATGAGAAAGACAGATGTATGCGAACGAATTTCAGCCTGCTGAAGCTTAAGCTGAAACCGTCCTCAAGTTCCTTCCACGAAGAAAAGAGGGGGGCATCACGAGTCTTAAATCAAGTCTTGGCTAAATACCATGAACGTTAACGGCCCCAAAATCGGGACTATTACACCCGACTCATACACAAGTTTTTTAATATCGTTGATCAATAGGGCTCAGTTCTTCATAACTGTCAGCTACGCATAACTTTGCATTGAATAGTTCACAATCTAGTTCATACGGACTGTTATAAACACCGAAACAAAACCCAAAGCGAATTCTTCAATATCATTTCCCGTTAACAAGAGAAACCCGACTCCTTTTCATTGGACTGACATCAGAACCCAATCCAATAAACTAACAAATCCATTCAATGGAAACTCGATACCATAGAACCATAGATAATATATCTTTTATTACTAACTCAAAAGCCGCTATATTATAAAATATCATTCGAGTTGCACTACCTGACAAACTTGTTTCTCCCTTCGTACTATCACAAATGCAATCACCTCTACAAAATAGTTTTTTCTTGAATGCTACTGTCAATACATCACTTCTCGGTTTGCACATACAACTTATTATCTCCCTCTCGGTTCTATTGTAACATGATTGTCACAAACCCGATTTCATTTGCCTGCCGCCAGTCCAAAACTTAGTATAATGGTTCACTGTTTCAAGATTTGAAACCCGTGCATTGATGCTGTAATGGTTCTTGGAACTGTACTAACACATAAAATACATTCTCTGGTAGAACTTAAGAACCCGAATCAAGAACAAATAAATAACTTTTATTGACTATTCAAAGCCCGATATATTATATGCCCTAACCGTACGGTACCTAAGCTTCCTTTGTCTCTCCCAATTGCCGTACGGCCGTACAGTTCATAATTATGTCTTCGGCTATACTTTATGTCTTCGTTTAGTACTTTTATGTCTTCGCACCTTATGTCTTCGTTCAGCATGTCTTCGCTCAATATGTCTTCGTTCACTATGTCTTCGCTCAATATGTCCTCGTTCATTATATCTTCGCTCAATATGTCTTCGTTCATTATGTCTTCGCTCAATATGTCTTCGCTCAATATGTCTTCGTTCATTATGTCTTCGCTCAATATGTCTTCGTTCACTATATCTTCACTCAGTATGTCTTCGTTCATTATTTCTTCGCTCAATATGTCTTCGTCTTCGGACTCTATGTCTTCGGATTTTATGTCTTCGTCTTCGGACTTTATGTCTTCATCTTCGGACTTTCTTCTTTTTTTTCTTTTTTTTTCTTTTTTTTTTTTAATTGTCAGGCTCCTGCCTATGTGCATCTGGCCGCTGATGATATATTTTGAGTTTTGAGCCATTAATAGCCTCCCGAATTTCCTTTCCGTCGAGGGTCCAGAGTTTGACAGATCCATTCGCTGCGACCTCTTGGACCTTATAGGGGCCTAACCACTTAACCTTGAACTTGCCAGGCTTGATCTCATTTCGGCCATTATATTTCAATACTAACTGCCCCGGCATAAACCTGGTCCGACGGATGTGTTGATCGTGCCAGTGTTTCCGTCGTTGCTGGACCACCTCTGTCGCCCATTGTGCCGTTAACCTTCGTTCATCAAGTTTGTTTAGGGCATACAAGCGCTCCCTCAGGCTCTCCATATCACCAAGTTTATTGTCAATCGCAATTCGAAGGCTTGGCACCATGAACTCCATTGGCACTACCGCCTCCTGTCCGTACATCAATTGGAACGGTGTCTGGCCTGTCGTCACCTTGTAAGTGGTGCGGTATGCCCATAACACCGACGGCAGTTTCTCCTCCCAATCTTCCTTTTCTACCCCGCACGACTTATAGATGACCGAGACCAGAATCTTGTTGGTCGCCTCTGCTTGACCATTGGCCCTTGGGTAATACAGACTAGACAAGGAGTGAAAAATTTTGAACTCCGTCGTAAGGAGTCTCACCACATGGTTTACAAAATGGCCTCCTCTATCACTAGTTATCTGAAGTGGGATCCCGTACCTCGTGATAATTTGTTCATAAATGAACCTGGCTGTACTTACAGCAGTGTTGTCTGGTAGGGCCCGTGCTTCGACCCACTTCGTCAAGTACTCCATGGCTACCACAATGTATGTGCACCGCCGAGGTCTGGTAACTTTTAAGGGCCCCACAAAATCAAGCCCCCAACGTTCAAATAACTTCTGTGCAGCCGAAGGGTTCAATGGCATAAAATCTCGTTTCACTGGTTTCCCGGCCCTCTGGCACGTATCACAACTGCCGACCCATTCTCTGGTGTCACTGTGCAACGTCGGCCACCATAGTCCAGCCAACAGTACTTTTCTGGCCGTCGTGTCCGGCCCCATATGTCCTCCTGCCGGTCCTTCGTGTGCTTCCTTCAAGATCCCTGGTATCTCTTCCTCCATCACACATCGGCGTAGTACCTGATCTACCCCCATTTTGTAAAGAAGTCCATTAATCAATTGGAATGTTCGGCTCCTCAGAACCAGTTTGCGTCATTCCCCTGGTGGCATGTCCCGAGGGAACTGGGACGTCGATAGGTACTCGCCAATACGAGTGTACCAGGATGGTAAAACCGCAATCCGGAATAAGTGTGCTTCCGAGAAATCATCGTTTACCCCCTCCACTCGTTCTCCCGACTTGATTCGTGATAGTTGGTCAGCAATCACATGGCTCTTCCCTGGCCGTACTATAATATTGAACGTGAACTCTTGCAATAATAACAGCCACCGGCTCACCCGCCCTTGAATAATGGGTTTATTCACCAAGTACATCAAAGCTTGGTGGTCTACATAGAAGGTGAAGGGTGTCGCCAGCAAATAATGTCGGAACTTTTGTACTGCGTAAACCATGCCGAGAGCTTCCCGTTCGGTTGTACTGTAATTCCTCTCAGCTTTGGAGAGTAGTCTACTAGCGAAGTAGACCGGGTGATCCAACCCATGATCCCCAACTTGTGCCAATGTTGCACCTATTGCATAGTTGGAGGCGTCGACGTGCACATGAAATTCTCTGTCCCAGTTCGGGTAGGCCCATATTGGTGCCGCCAACAGTCGTGATTTCAATTCTTCGAAGGATTCCAACTGCGTCGTTCCCCATACGTACGGTTCCCCTTTTCTTGTGAGGTTATCTAGGGGGTAAGATATCTGAGAGAAATTTTTTATAAACCTCCGGTAATATCCGATGTGTCCTAGAAAAGATTTTACCCCTGAGACATCCTGTGGGGGTTCCATCTCCACAATCACCCGAACTTTATCCGGGTCTATTTTAAGTCCCGCTTTACACACTATGTGTCCGAGTAGTCTACCTTGCGGTACCATGAATCTGCATTTCTTCGGGTTGAGTGCGAGTCGTGCCCTCCGGCACCTGTCCATACATTCTCCGAGTGCCTTGAGATGCGTCTCCTCCCCGCTGTAGATGGACCAATCATCCAGGAACGCCTTGAAGTTACCCACAGACATCTTATCGAAAATGTGGAGAATTATTCGTTGGAACGTTGCCGGAGCACTGCAGAGACCGAAGGGCATTCGGTTGTAAGCATATACTCCGTCCTCCACCATGAATGTCGTCTTTAGCGTATCTTCCTCCGCTATTGATATCTGATTATAGCCGGAAAATTCATCCATAAATGAATAGATTTCATGGCCGGCCACCTCTTCAAGAATAGAGTCCGTGAACGGTATGGGAAACGGATCTTTGATGGTAACTGCATTGAGACGCCGGAAGTCGACACAAATCCGAATCTGGTTGCCATCCTTTTTAAGAGATATTACGATGGGGGATACCCATTCGCTATTCTGCACCCTAAAGATAATCTTGGCCTCCAACATTCATTCAATCTCTTCTTGTACTTTTGCAGCGTAATTTTTATTTATTCTGTACGGCCGCTGTCGTACTGGTACTGCACCTGGTACCAACGAGATACGGTGAACACATAACTCCGGTGGGACTCCCTTCAAATCCTTATAAGTCCACGCGAATACATCTTTGTACTCAGTGAAGATGTTGAACGCGGCCGTTTTCAGCACTGGGTTCTAGTCGTCTCCTACCAGAATGATTTTCTTATCTATCTCCGTACCCAGATTCAAGGGTTTCACAGTCGGTTCTTCGTACTTCATGGCCTCCTTATTTTTAAACTGATGTGCGGGTACGGTGTCCATTGTAGCTTCTCCTTCTTTATACTCCCCGTACTCTAGAGGATATTTATCTGGCTCCTCTTCGTTGACGCTTAATATGTTACAGGAGGGTGAGAACATCTCATAGTCCTCCTGCTGCCAATGGAACAATCCATTTAGTGAATCCGTGTCATCCTCCGAACAGCATCCTCCGAGTTTTAGTATGCCTTCGGCATCCGGATCCATCCCCTCTCTGCCTTCGTCTCATGGGTCATTCTCCCCTTCAGATTCAGATCCCGAGGAAGAGGCAAGTTCCTCGCTCACCAACTGGGTCCGGAGATCAATAGTAAATTTCTTGCCTCCGCTCTCCATCGTGAGTGTATTCCGTTTCCAGTTGTGGTTTGCCTTTGCTCCCACCAGCTATCCTCTTCCCAGTATGGCGTTGTACCCTTTCTATTTTAATGGGATGACCACAAAGTCGAGCACAAAAGGTTGTGCACCCACGGTGACTTGCTGTGCCATCAACATGCCGAGGGGTTTAATCCCGTGCTGATCGGCACCTAACAGATTAAACGTAGGTGGCCACAGAGTGGGCTTTCCTAGCTTTTTCCATGTGTCCTCCGGGAGGACGTTTACCCCGGAACCGCCGTCTACTATAGTATCCGTGAGGATGGTGCCCAGAATGCCCATCTCCACCACGGCTGGATGTCTGCCGTTGTTAAGGGTAAGCACAACTGGATGTGTTGCGGAGCTTCCTGGTATGGAAGCATCCATGTGTCTCGGTTTAGGTTTATCAACCTTTGTACCCAACAGCACTGTCCCCAATTGAGGCATGGTGTGTAGGAGGTCCTCCAGTTTCACAGGTACCTCTAGTTGAAGCATCTGCAGTACGATGTTCCTCTCCGCGTCTGTGCAGTAGGGTCCAGATGACTCGTGTGTCTCTCCCCGTTGGGCTTTCATGGCCCTTTCTATTCCCTCCCTTGCTTCCGCCATTCTCTGCTTCTCCGTACGGGGATGGGGGTATCGGGCTTCCTTAGCTTGCCCTCGGGTAAGAGCAAGGATGGCTTCTTTAACCCGTGTGTTGCCTTCGATATCAATCAAATTGGCCCCTACGCCAGACTTCGGACAATCGGCATCTTCGTGGTCACCGGGGCCGCACCACCGACATAACTTTTGAGGGGCATCATTATTATTACACTCTCGTGCGCAATGACCCCATTGGTTGCAAGCCCTACATTGAATCATCGGGCGTCCCTTCGCATCGTATTGGACCCTGCTTCGGGTGGAATTATTATTATTCCCCCGTCCGCCTAGTCGGTTTCCTCGGTAGCCTCCGGAAGATGCATTATTGTTTGAATCCAATGTGGAAGGCTGCTCCTGTGCAAAGAGCACTTGCTGGTTACGTGCCTTCAGATTGTATGGGCATTCCTTCGTAGAATGTCCCATGATCTGGCAGATGTTACAGAATGCCTTCTTGGGACAGGCACCCTTCGTGTGGCCGCTCTCCTTACAATCCGTGCACCACAGTTCATCATCCTTGCTTGTGGTCCCCTTCATTGACTTGAATTCTTTTAACATCCGTTCCATATCCTTCTGAAGGGCTGTGACTTTCTTCTTCGGCTTCTCGTCGCTACTACTCTCTTCTTCCGACGTATCGTCTTCAGAGGATGACGAAGATCTATTCTTCTTCTTTTTGGCCGTCTTGTTTTCGCTTTCCAGGTCCATGGCCCGGTTGTATGCATTATCGTAGGATGTCGGAGGCACAATTTTCATCTTTCGTTGTAACTTAGGGTTCAGGCCTTCGACGAACCACCTCTTCTTTAGGCCATCAGCCGGTTGGCTTTCCATCTTTCCAACTAATTCCTTAAGTCGGCGGCCATACGCCCGTACGGTCTCCTTCTTACCTTGCTTTGTTCCGTAGATTTCGGAGACTATCTCGGAGAAACCGGATTCCTTCTCGAATGTTTTCTTCAGTTCATCCCACGTAGTTACCTTGGTTTTATCCAAGTCTGAATACCAGTCAATAGCCACTCCTCTCAGTGTGGCGGGGAACTGCTTCATCCATTCATCCTGGTCAGTCACCCCGTTGGCTGACCAGATGGTTTCGCATGTACGACAATGCTGTGCTGGGTCGTCCTTTCCATCATCATGGAACTTTGGCAACTTTTCTTTATGAGTCGCCATAGGTGGTTGGGTTGTGTGTACGGTATTTACTGGTGGCACTTGTGCCTGTGTCACCGGTGGAACTGTGTTATGTGGAGTTGTGGGCTCCAACGGAGGGTTCCCGTGTGTCTCCGCTGCGTCAACGTCACCCTCAGCCGTACGTCTCCCTTCGTGATCACGGTCTTCCGTACGTGGTGTACGGACCCAGTCTTCAAACCGGTTTCGTTCTTCCTCGAGGAAGGTCTTCAACGCTCGTGTTTCCTCGATTAATTCTTCACTACTCCGCACCCTTTGATGTTCCGGCGAAATGAACTGTTCCAATTCGGCTTCTGCACCTTCCGTGCCACTTCCAAGGTCCCCTTCGGGCAACCCTCCGGCAAGCTGATCCTTGGCAAGTTGCCTGAGCCTACACCGACGTTTACATTGCTGCACGGATATCAAAGCCTTCTGTGCGGCTTCCCCTTCGTCATCTATCACTTTCTTATTTTGATCTTTATTTAAATTATTGGGCATCAAGACAGACTATACACATTGCTCAAAAAAGAACACTTATTTTTTATTAATTCATGTTGCTTTACAACATTCTCAATTGAACTACAATTGAATTTTTGTGTTCCGTTCCCCTTCGTCTCAAACTTCAAAAACTTTACTGTTTGTCATTTCCCTCCTCCCGACAGCGACGAAGATGCTCTCGGACATGGAATGCACAGAGGATCTCCTGGCGGCGGTCCTCACGGTCAATTTCCTCTTGCCGAATACGTCGTGCAAGTGTTGCTTGTGCCAGCAACTGTGGAAGTTGGTTCAACAACCGATTCGCTGCAGGGTTCGCCCCAATTGCGTCCCACACTACGCCTGCAGGGACGTCTTCGTTCATTGCCTCCCTTTGGACGTGAGTTTCAAGGGCTACTTGAAACAAAATTCGGAAGTCACGTGCCAGATTATCCTCTCCGTCGTACAACTCGGTACGGGCTTCCTCGACTTCTGGGTTTATCGCACTAACGGGTAAGCCCATTATGCCTACTCGCCATCCGGGTATGTCTAGGCAACGGCGCCAGATGTTTACCCTCGTGGGGTAACAGACAGATACACAACTAGATACTCAAATACAGACGACAATAAGTTGTTTCATTCATAAACATAAGAGCTTATACATTTCATTCGTGTCTACAACACAGGAACAAGTGTATACATATAATCCCCGAAGGGTCACGACCAATCGTCGCGTCATAACGGTCTCGGTTACTAACTGCCGAGATTAATATAACATAACATAACTTTATTACACCCATACATTCATTTATGCCGACAACATCCAACAATGTTGGGGCCAACAATCTCGGAAGGCTACCCAGAAGATCGTACACAGGACTGCTCACCATGAGTTCGGCGCGTACTATACCAGCCGAGACCGCTCTCTCCCAAGCCTCCCACTGTACGTACTCGTCAACCGACATGTCCCACTTGTGAACCAAGTTTTGTGTTAAATGGTCCTCTCGGGTTACTTCGGTATTGTCTTCTCCGTCACTGTTAGTTACCACTACTTGTTGGTTGAAAATACGGCCCATTATGTTGTCATCCCACCCATCCGACTTCCTAGACCTCCAGGTTCGTACTTAGGCAAAGGCACCAAAATGTTAGATGCCTAAGTTGAGATGGATTGCACAATATGTACAGATCCAACAGGATTGCATAATACCAGAGATAAATGAAATACAGCAATAGCATGAATAACATAGAATCACATTACACCATAAATGACAAAATGATAAATCTTTCATAGCATCATAGTTCCAACATTAACCACACCTTTCACTTGTTCCAGACTCCATACAAATAGACTCGACACAGTTGGTTAAGTCTCCAACCGTCACCAACTGATGACACAACTAGCACCCCTTCGGAACAATGTTTTATTACATTAACTAAAAAAAGTCTTATTTAACTATTCATGGCATAATTGCCACCTACAATCAAACATTAATACATCCAAATAAATGGATACGCAATAAAAATCAGAAAACATTATCACACCATAAGCTCCATCAAACCACTCTTCATCAAGGGTCAATGCAATCCTCACAAAAAGTGTGACATAAAAAATTCAAGTTCACAATACTAGTCAAAAGGAGATTCAGGTCACCTAGTGAAGTTTCCATTTGGGAAAGGTTCTAGTTACATCATGGAGAGACATGCAAAAGGTGTCTACATCAGAGGATCAAATTTAATATTATGAAAACCCCCAAGCATTTTTCACATACATTAAGAAAAAGCCACATACCTGAATTATTTTTGTCAACAACTTGCCTCAAAATCTTTAAAGCAAAGGCTATGCAATATAAAACATCAAATATCAAACTTGTCATTTAATACAAAGCAGCAACAAGAAACAGAATTTAAGAAATGGCTATTGTTTCCTGTGTGTAGTGAAATGTGACTCCTAAACTGACAAAAATTGATGAAAAAAGATTGATGGTTTGGATTAAAGGACAAAGAACTTGTTGAGTGTGTTGTCACTGATGTCAAAGGTTGATAATCAAGGTCGTATAAATCTCAGAGGATTACTTAAAGTAATATAAAATGAAAATGAGTTACCTGGTTGTCTGCTTGAGCTGTAGTTGTGTGGTTGAGCTGCTTGGTTACTTGCTTGAGTTACTTGGTTGTCTACTTGAGCTAGTTGGGTGTCTGCTTGAGCTACTTGGTTGCGTGCTTGAGTTGGCTGGCTGTTTGCTCAAGCTTCTTGCTTGTCTTCTTCAGCTACTTAGTCAAATCATGTGTAGATTTCGTTTTGTTGTGAGGTTTTCACAACATGGCCCCATTGCAAATGGGGACCCCCTCTTTTTGCTTTAGCAGCAGTAGTCGTAGTGGTCTTAGGTGGTTTTAGTTAGCAACATTTTCAAGTCTCCCAATCAAGGTAGTGATGTGATGTCCTCTTATTGAAAGACAAATTTAACAAATAAACATATTAAATACAGAATTTTATTATAAATAATTAAGATATTAAAAATGTATAAATATATAATATAATTAATAAAATCCAGT
Source organism: Chamaecyparis obtusa (assembly GCA_027943335.1). Lineage (NCBI taxonomy): Eukaryota > Viridiplantae > Streptophyta > Pinopsida > Cupressales > Cupressaceae > Chamaecyparis > Chamaecyparis obtusa. The sequence goes on from BSBK01006848.1 coordinate 4,068,157, forward strand.
TAATACTTCCACATCTTTGATTGTAAAGTATATTTCCATATGCCCGTAGAGAATATGACAAAATTGGGCTCACAATCTATTATCAGAATTAATGATTATGATTAAAGAGACACGTGAAACGATGTATGAAAGCAGCAATTTATCAATGCTGGTATTGAATATCAAAGGCTGGATATCAATCATAAGGTAAGCAGAATAAAATCGATTCCCAGGAAGATGAAAAGAGTCTGCATTAGTATTATAATCTAAAAGACGTCGGAGAATTAAGACTTGACCGAGCCATCTTGACAAATATCTAGATTATGACTAGTCATCGTACTAATCCATTGTTATCAGCAATTAGGTAAATGAAGAAATTTAAGAAAGAATTAATTAGATTTAAAAAGACAGATCAATAACAACAATAGTTATGAAGAGCCACGAAAAGTAAAGTTGTGTCTCAACGAATGTGAAGGGGTGTAACTCATTCCATCTTGGCAAGATATAAGAAGTCATTCAAACACATTCAAAGGGCACGGAGGAATAAGGAAATAGGATCATAGATGGAGGTGATGAGGGAATTATTAATTCTGATAAAGAAATCAGAGATTAACAATATAACTATCAATACCCATTATCAGTATCAGGAAATGAGTATGCAGGGAATTGTTTATGAAGTTAATGTTGTATATTCTATCACGGGAAAGGTATCCACATATGGACTATTCTATATAAATATATATTGTGATATAATCAGAATTATTTATATTATACTGTATGTATTTGTATGTAATATATATAATGATGTAAACAGAATCACTTATATTGTGATGTATATTTATAATAATGATCAGAACTATATATATATTAATGTTATATTTCAGGTGTGAAAATACACATATATAATGCATAATATATATAAATATATAAAAGAATAAAGAATAAAGAGTCAGAATCATAGATGCATATATCTGACAGATCTAAGGATATATCTGAAATATATATAATAGTAATCAGAATTATATATAATAGATATTCTAAATAAGTTAGTGACAATGTTGTAAGCATAGGGTGATGGCAAATAAAGTTGTAATGTAGCTATGGAAAATATTGTCCTACAGAATATCATATTCTGTAACTAAATTCTATATAGTATGATGACATCAGAATTATACCAATATAGTATAAAGATATATATATAATATAGTTGGATCATAAATGTATTAACATATATATTAATATTATAATATATATAGTATTTTATATATGAATAACAACAATATCAGAAATATATATATACATATATATGAACCTGCATATATCTAACATTTACATATAGATTAATAATAAATCACAAGCACATATATATGAACTGATATATATATATTAAATTTATATATGTGCTAATATTAATGAATCGGAAATGCATATATAGATTAAGATATATACTGTTATATATATAAATGATAATCAGAAACATAAGGGCTAACATATAGACCATTCGTATATGTATATTGTTAAGATTCTAATATATATATATGGTTAAATTAATACTACTAAGATAATGGTGGAGGTATTAATCTATATTATCTGGTAAGGAATTAAGATAATCAGATATCCCAAACATAATATAAATTGATTTCGATTACTACTTCTTACATGAGAATGGAAGGCAGAGGCCACCAAAGAGGGGCAGTCTAAATCCAACAAGATAGCTCCCAAAATAGGGTGGGGACCAGCCCTTCTTTAACCTTGAGAGCTTGAGCTCGAGACAAGTTAAAGGCTTTGTCTGTAAACTTTGAGGGAGTCTATTAATGGTCTCTAAGCGCTTTGGTTTGCCTCCAATGTCTTCTCCCTTCTCAAGGATTGAAGTAATAATATGATCAGATTTGTAATATGGATTGGAAATAGCCAAAACTCTTAATTCGTTATTTATTCTTTATTTTTACTCCAAATATTAATGTTAAATTATTTGGGGACATTACAAGTGAGTTTAAGCAAGTTTGGTCTGCTGGGAAGTCATGTTTGTCTGGGGTGTGAGCAAATGTTGAGCTAAGCCTGTCAGGAATATAGAATTGAAACCAAGTGATTTGTGATGGAAGGAGTTAAAAACCTTTAGACAATCCTTGTTCCAGCTTCAATTTGACCTTAGAAAGCTAGGATAGGTTATGGGGGGTTAGAATCCTGAAGGCATGTTGAATCCTAAAATTTGGCTGAGTCTGGAATTTTTTGAAAAACCCCAAAATCTAGAATTTGCATTTTCAAAGCTGAAACCTATTTCAAACATCCTGACAGTATTTATACAATTATAACTTAAAGTATAAGAATTTTTATACTTAAATGTTATATTTGTAAATATCCTCCTACCCCCAAGTGAGAAATGACTAAGTATGAGAAGATGGGCTTTCAAAATCCTGGCACTAGGTTGGAATTCGACCAGGTCCAAGGATAAAATCCTCTCGCCCCCCTTATTTCCGCCTTATATCTAGAGATCAAAACTTGATTCTTCTTCGCCCACAAGGCAAAACAATTGGATAAATAAGTGAGTTGAGGTGTTTAAACAAAGTTTGGGAGGAAATTACATTGCCGGAAATTGGAGTTAAGTGGCGAATTCCTCTAAGGGTGGATTCCGCCCTCCCCAGAGGATATTATCCTCTCAGCCATGCAAATTCCACCCTTGGCATGGAGAACAAACACCAAACCTTGGTCTTTGCCTTGGGCATAACTTAGTTCAATGAGGCAAACGAGAGTCAATACAAAGTAAACTTGAAGGGGAAGGCACTGAATATAGAGTTCAAACACAAAATTGTCCTCTAAGGAGGGCGGATTCTGCCCTCCTGAAAGGATTTTGTCCTCTCCATGTAGAAATTTCCGCCCCTTCAAGACTAAAAGATTTGAAGATTGCACAAGACAGGAGGCAATAAGGGATCAACCAAACTGGATTTGATAAGGAGAATGAGGCAAGTTTGAATGGAGGATAAAATCCTGTCATGACCTGAGTTTACGCCCACCTAAGACAAAGTCATCTCCCCCCTTAAACTCGGTTCTAAGTATAGAAGAAAGCAAACGGAAGTCAAGGCATAGGGAAATCTGAAAGGGAAGATAAAGAAATGTGGAAACAATAAAGAATTGTCCTCTAGGGAGGGCGCAGAGGATTTTATCCTCTTAAAACATGAAGTTCCGCCTTGCACAATTAAAATCCTCTGCCTTATGCAATTTCCGTCAGGGTTATGAGCATGAAAATAAGTTTTGAGAGTCTGATATTATAGCAAAATCAGTTAGAAAATGTTACAACAGCGATCCTGAATGTTGGAGGGATGACTGATCTCAAAGTTGACTTGAGGAATTCCTCTAGGGAGGGCGGATTCCGCCCTCCCCAGAGGATTTTAGCCTCTCAGACCTGCAATCTCCGCCACCTCCTTATGTGAATTAGCAACGCACCAAACAATACAAAGTGGAGGGAAGTTTCGAATTTTCAATGATCAATTTAATTCCTTTAACAATGTCGGCCTGTAGAGGCTTGTGAGTCATTTAAACAAAACATTTTGATTGGTCTATTCCCAGTCAGGTTGGCCTATATACAAAGTTGTGCCTCTTCATCTTACCATCACCTATGTAAGAAGGGGCACTTCAAATCATTTTAACATCAAAGCATAGCAAGGCATCTCTGCCTGTGGCAGTGAATTCTCCCTTCCAACAGCGATTTGAAGGCAGTGGCTTCCTTAGTAGCATCAGATTTTTCTTTAGCAGAGAGATGGGGTTTTGGGGGTATCAATTTTGGAGAACTAAGGCAGAATTGAAAGGAAAGAGGTAAAGTGTGGAAAATTGAATAAACCTGGGCATGCTATATTAGGAGCTTATGTATTTTTCCAGATTTTTTTAAATGTTGATGTAATTGCTTTGCATAGATTTTCCCTCGTTTTGTTTTGTTTGTCATTCCATGAGCTTGATATTTTTTTTCATCTCTTGTTTTGCAAGGAGAATGGTTGGAAGAGGCTTTGAGGAGGTAAGGAGAACTTCAAGACTTCAAGTGGATACTACAAGGAAGATCAAGCTTGAGGTTGCAAGTGGGAAGGAAAGTTCAGTATCAAGAACAATTAAAATGCAAGTTTAGATTGAGATCAAGGTGGACATGAACACAACCTTATCAATTCCACAAATGCAATCGAGTACAATCAATTTCAAGTCAGGCCATGAGGAAAGATTTCAAAGGATGGAGAAAACTCGAAAGATGAAGCCATAGAGGCCATCACCATCATCCTCAAGAGATTGATAGTTTCGGAAGAGTTAATCAAACTTAGAAATGTTGAGTATCAAGATATATTTTCTCTTCACCAAAAGGATTAAATAGATCTACAAGATAAGGTTGATGAGGTGGCACTGAGTTATCTTCTCCAATCAGAAAATTCCAATTTCAAGCACAATCAATCACATCATGCCAAGCATCCTATCTTCTCATTGGTTGGGAAAATCATTGTAATTTTCCTATTGGCCCACAATGTGGTGCCTTCATGTAATTGGTTGTAAATTTGGCAGCCCTAATTAGGGTCTATGGGGGTTAAATCTTGGCCCTTGATCTTGAATCGATCTTGGCCCTTCATTGTAATTGGACATCTATAAAAGGTCGAGGCCTTCTCATTTGTAGCAGTTAGTAGAAGAATTAGTGGAGCTAGAAGCTAGAGAGCTAGTAGTAGAATTAGAGTAAGCTAAGGGAGAGACTTAATCAAATTGTTGCTATGATGCTATCAAAGTAATGGATGATTCATTGTTGGCTGTTCATGGTGAATTACTTAATATTGCTTTGAAGTGTTGCATGGTTTCCTCAATCTTTCACTTGGAATAGATTTCGTTTCATGTTCAAGTAGTTAGTTGGATGAAAGTAGTTGTGGATGTTTACTTGATTGACTCGACAAATCCAGGCCACTAGCTTCTTGCTAATTGTAATGTGGTAAGTCGATGATCAAAAGCACTTAACTTCAATTGATATTAAATCTTGAGTTTGCATCCATTTGATGGGATTGGAGAGAAGATATTGATTTGAAAACCATTCGAGTGTTCCTTAGAAGCTTGCACTAGGTGGGTGGAATCGCTAATTAAGCTGCATCTAGTAGAGTCCAAGTCATCCAGGGTTCCTTGCATTCATAGTTGGAAGTATAAGTAGAAGTTAAGGTTAAAGTTGAAGTTGAAGTGGAAGTTGGAAAATCAAACAACATTTTCATTGCACATTGTGAAGCTAAATCTTTAGAAGTGCAAGAGTTGATATCTATTGAATGAATAGTGTAAGTCCCCTAAGTGATTACGAGCAAATCACATTATTTCACTGAGCGAGTATCCACAGTTAAAGGAACCTTGAAGTTATTTCACGATCTTACTTTGCAAGCTTAGCACGAGAAATAACCTTGTATCAAGAGAGGATTGAGTGTTTGGTGTTTCTCCTCGAAACATTCGGTATTTGATTTTGCATGTTGTAGTGGCATAAAACTCACATCAACAGAAATTGGCGCTAGGAGGGCGTGTTTGAAGTTCATTCAAGAGTAGTCAACCAGTTGAAGATGATGTAATATGGGACTTTCTTGGCCACAACAACCTAAGGTGAATTGGGTGACATATCAGAGTGACATCATCTTAACGTTCCATCTCCTTGCTTGGGATCAAAGGAGAGATGACCTTATATCAAGAGAGGATTGAGTAGTTGATGTTTCATCTCGAAACATTGGGTATTTGATTATGTATGTTGTAGTGGAATAAAATGCTTATCAACACGTTTCAACACATACACTCCACATTTTGGATGGAATAGTATTGGAATGGGTGAGCTCCCAGGAAGTCCTAACGCTTCACCTCTGTGAGCATCACCAGATGCAATGAGTGCTAAGTGTTCCATTCATTCTCATGAGAGATGGGTTCTTGCAAACCACTACTCATGAAATATGGGTCAATGAGTTTGACTCAAGAACTACATAGTTGAATCCTGATAGCAATATCACAACTATATCGAATGCCTAAACAAAAGCTTAAACACGACTAATGAGACAATAATCAAAGAGTCACAACCTTTGAAGGAAAGGTCGCTTTCCCTTCCCCATGTGCGGATACAAGTAGGATGAAAATGACTGAGAGAAAGGGCATACAATTGGCATTTTCAATATACAGTCAGCAATTGATAGTTTACACAATCAGCCATCCTTCAGTTCAGGGAAAGTAATAGAAAATTGGAATGAGCTGCCTGGCTGTCTACTTGAGCTGCTTAGTTGTGTGGTTGAGCTGCTTGGTTACTTGCTTGAGCTGCTTGGTTGCATGCTTGAGCTACTTGGCTGTCTGGTTGAGCTAGTTGGGTATCTTCTTGAGCTACTTGGTTGCGTGCTTGAGCTGCTTGGCTGTCTACTCGAGCTTCTTGCTTGTCTTCTTCAACTAGTTAGTCAAATCATGTGTAGATTTCATTTCAACGCATATACTCCACATTTTGGATAAAGTAGTACTGGGATGGGTGACCTCCTAGGAAGTCCCGATGCTTCACCTCTATGAGCATCACCTAGATGTAATGAATGCTAAGTGTTCCATTCATTCTCATGAGAGATGGGTTCTTGTGAACCACTACTCATGAAACAAGGGTCAATGAGTTTGACTTAAAAACTACACAGTTGAATCCTAATAGCAATATCACAACTATATCAAATGCCTAAACAAAAGCTTAAACATGGCTCTGTTTGCCCGCTGGGGTAAACTTAGTATTGCACAGACATAGTACAGGAAATATAATAAACACAGAATATATCATAGAATAATAAATACTTTCATTAATCATTCTGGACTGGCAAGTACATTTACATCATAATGATCATACAATAATATCTCCCGTGTCCATCCTCCGAGAGGGTATATAAACTACCCGAAGGGCCACGACTGAAATGTCGTGACATAACTGTCTAACCTCTCGGTCATTAACGACCGAGGCTAACATAATACTTTATTAATATATTAACCCGTGCATACAATTATCCCGACAACATCATCCCCCCCCAAAAAAACAAGTTGTCTCCAACAACTTACAACAACAGGGAGATGAAATACACTACATAAAATAAGAAAATCATTGAAGAGAAGGGGTGGAGGGCGTCCCTAAAAAAGTTGAAGTGCCGCCCTCCCCAGCAATGCTGCTTCGTAGTTCTTTTTCAATCACATCATATTCCTCCTGTGCCTGCACCAAACTGGTCTCCAAAACATACTTTTAACTGTAGCTTCCGCTAACAAAATACTGTCTCCCTAGCCAATCTGACCTTGATAGCCACGCGTGCTGCCTTCTCTGCTTCCAACTCCTAGGTAAGCTGAGTCAAGTGTTGCTCCACTGCCTCCAACTGGGTGGTCAGCTCCTCCCAAGCTCTCTGTGCATCCACCAAGACAGCCTCACGTCCAGCCAACACCTACTCCTCTGAATGCCTCAAAGCGTAGGACCCCTCTAGAAATGCTCTGTCCACCTCTGGCATACAGACACTCCATGCCTACAGCAACTCCAGGTCTCATCAACTGGTCACACTCTCCAAGGACTGATAACTGAACCGGCTGCGGGTCGAGGGGCAGCGCCCCTGCGGGGTCCTGGGGTAGAGCCCCAGGCGGCGGGGTTGAGGGGCAGCGCCCCCACCGCCAAGACCAAATTAGCACCTTCAAACCCACACAGAAGTCCATGGAACACACCATTTTTGTGATTTTCTTCCAATCTCATACTCTTTCTGCCAAATGCTTATGTTTTCTTCACTACCTGCTTATGTCCTTCCCTTCAGTACCATACGTTAGTCACTGTGCACAGTTTTCATTTGTCGTCGTTTTTTTTTTGTTTTTGTTTTTTTAAGAACCTGCCACTCCTTGCCCTCAAGAACTGAATTCTTCTGTACACTTCTTGATTTCCAGACTTATTCCTTGTCGTACGAAGTTTGTCATTTGTTCTCTTCTTCCTACCGTACAGAATGCCAAAACTATGGCCCTCTTATTGATTTGCCCTTTTCACCGAACTCTTCCTCTTGTTTTACTCAGTACGGCAGCCTATACAATTTCAACTGCTTCCTCTTTAATGGTACGAACGTGAGTGCTGGCTGTTGCTGGACGACCGTACAGCACTTTCGTTGTATGTCCTTGGTTCCCTCTGTCCGTACGGTGTAGCCTGTACACGTCTACAGTCCGTACGGCCTTTGACTTAGCTGCGATTCCTGTCCTAACGTCATACGGTGTTTCTATATTCCGCAGCTGCCATACGGTGTCTTCTACATGCCGTACTTCCTTTTCTTTCTATCGTACAGTGCTGGGAATGTCGTGTGTTTTAACGCCCCTGTCATACGGTATTGTGGTTGGCTGTCGTACGCCTCCTGAGTGTCGTACGGTTTAGCTTTCATGTTGCCGTTTGGTGTTCCCTTTCATTCCTTTAAGCTGTACAGACACCCAACACTAGCGCCATGCTTTACCTGCCATACGGTGCTTTGTGTGGTGCTTTGACTGCCGTACGACCGTACGGCGATTTCTTTCTCCCTCTCTCTCTCTCTTCGTCGTATGGTGTTTTATGTTGCGCCCCTGTTCCCGTACGGCCGTGCGATATTTTTCGATTTTTATTTTTATTATTTTTTTTTTCCTCTACCGTACGGTCATTCGAACATTGGCCATACGGTGTGTTTTTGCCGTACAAGTATTTTTCCAATTTACCGTCTGGATGCTTCTCTGGTCGGCCGTCTAGACGACTCTCAGGTCGCCTGCCTGACCGCTCAAGTCCCTTTCCATCCTGTCGGGTAAGGTTTCCGTTGATGGCTTCATGTATCCCCAATTCGTCGAGAGTCCACAGCTTGACAGCCCCGTCGTAGCCGACTTCCTGAAATGTTCCTTGCTTAATCTCATTGTGCAGTCGTTCCCTCAAGCTTTCCCTGTGGCCGAGTCCATTTTCAATGGCCATCCAAAAGCTTAGAACCATAAATTCTACAGGGACCACGGCCTCTTGCCCGTACATAAGGAGAATCAAGATTTTGAAGGCTGCAGTCTTCCACACAGGATTCCAGTCGTCTCTCATGACGATGGTTTTCGGATTTCTCTCATCCCCGAGGTTTATTTCTTTCAACTTTGCTTCTTTGTACCAGATGGGTTCCTCCTTCTGAAACTCATGGGTAGGGCTCTCTATCATCTGGACTTGGACTTCCCCTTCTCGGTATGCTGTATATTCTGGAGAGAACTCACTCTGGGCTTCCTCAATCTTCAGTATGTTGTAGGATGGCGGAAATAATTCATAATTGCCCATCTGGTAGTGGAATAGACCGTCCATCGAATCTGTATCATCCTCCACTTTCAGTATCCCTTCGGCATTGGGCTCCATGGTTTCTTCCCCTCCGTCTATTCCGTCATCTGATTCCGAATCAGAGGAGGATGCCATTTCTTCTCCGACCATCTACGTTGTGAGGTCTATTACAAACTTCCTTCCCCCGTTCTCAAATGACAAGATGTTCTTTTTCCAGTTATGGTTGGCTCTGGCAGTCACCAGCCACCCCCTCCCTAGGATGGCATCATACCCCTTCTGCTTCAGGGGAATTACTACGAAGTCGAGGATGAATGGTTGGGTCCCGATGGTTACCTGTTGTGCCATCAAGGTTCCAAAGGGCTTGATGCCGTGCTGGTCAGCCCCTAGTGGGTTGAAGGTCGACGGCCACAATGTTGGTTTCCCCAAGCTCTTCCAAGTTTCCTCCGGTAGGACGTTCACCCCAGATCCACCGTCAACGATTGTGTTTGTGAGGATGGTACCCAAGATACCCATCTCCACCACTGCAGGGTTCCGCCCATTATTTATTGATAACATCGTGGGGTCGGCTGCGGAGCCGCCGGGAACCTCCGTCCGTTCAACCGTGCTTGCTGGAATGTTTTGGCCTAGGAATAGGTCTGTTTTCAAGTGCGGCATAGTTTCCAGTAGGTCCTTGACCTTTACGAGTACCTCCATTTGCATCATCTGCCTTAAAATATTTTGTTCGGCCATTGCTCGAGTAGAAATGTTGGCTCTCAATGCATCCTCCCGAGCTCTCGATGCATCCACCAAGACAGTCTCACGTCCAGCCAACACCTACTCCAAGTGCCTCAAAGCGTAGTACCCCTCTTGAAAGACTTGCTCCAGTGCTCTCTTCACCTCCGGCATGCAAACACTCCATGCCTGTAGCAACTCTGATCTCATCAACAGGTCACACTCTCCAAGGGCTGATAACTGAACCGACTGGGGGTCTAGGGGGCATCGCCCCCAGCAGGGTCGAGGGGCAGCGCCCCCGCGGGGTCCTGGCCAAATTAGCACCTACAAAGTTTATGAAACACACCATTTTTGTGATTTTCTTCTAATCCCATGCTCTTTTTTGCAAACCGCTTATGTTTCCCTTACCACCTACTCATGCTCGTCCCTTCGGTACCATTCATTCTTCATTTTGAACTATTTTTATTTGTCGTCGTTTTTTTTTTTTTTGAATCTTCCAATAGAAGCTGCCATACGCTTATCCTACACTCGTCCCGCTTACTGTACGGAAATCTTAATGAAACTATATGGCATCCTCGTCTTTATCTGCCACCGTACGGTCACCCAAACACACCATATGGACTATGCACTATGTGCTCTCTTTTGTTTTCCTGTGCAGCTGGCCGTACAACCGTACGGACTTGCTTCCTTCCCCTGTCACTCACGTATAGCAACAATACCGTGCGGCAATATTAACAGTCACCCGGCACCGTACGGTATTGGTCCAAAGTCATCCACGTGCTCAATTCCTGCCGGTGTACGGCTCTGCTTTATATTTCGTGTCCTTTCCGTACGGTATGCTCCCTAACCTTCCTGCACGAGCCATACGGCCACAGACTCATAAACAAGGAAACTCATGCTTTTCTTCCACCCGTACGGCAATGTACGGAATTTGAAACCCGCAGCAAGGTGGCCGTACGGTCTAGTTGAATGCCTTCATTTATTGCCGTACGGTCACAATTTCCGACCCTCTACAATGTTCGGTCGTACCTCCTTTGCTATGTACGGTCACAGGTTTATGTCTCCGGCTTCAATTGCAAAAAAAAGCCGTACAGTCTTTTAAAAATCCATTGGTACATGTACCGTACGGTGCCAACATGCATGCCGTACGGTACCGTACGGACATGTTATTTTTTTTTTTCATTTTTTTTTTTCTGCTTTTTCATTTTTTTTCAATTTTTTTTCACTTTTTCGAAATTTTTTTTTTTTTTTAATTTTTTTAATTTTTATTTTTTTTTCCCTCCGCCGTACGGTCATGCATAGCCATAGGGGTGTTTTTCAATTTCTTGTCCGAAGGCTTCTCTGGTCGCCCGTACGGATGGCTCTCGGGTCGCTTGCATGACCGCTCGAGTCATTTTCCATCCTCTCGGTTGCTCTGTCCTTCCTCTCTGGTCCATCCTCTCCAGGGAAGGTTTCAATTTGGTCCTGTTGATGGCGTCATGTATCCGTTCATCGAGAGTCCATAACTTGACAGCCCTATCGTGAGCAACTTCCCGAAATGTTCCTTGCTTAATCTCATTGTGCAACCGTTCCCTCAAGCTTTCCTTGTGGCCAAGTCCATTTTCAATGGCCATCCAAAGGCTTGGAACCATAAATTCTACAGGGACCACGGCCTCTTGCCCGTACATAAGAAGAAGGAGAATCAAGATTTTGAAGACTGCGGTCCTCCACACAGGATTCCAGTTGTCTCCCATAACGATGGGTTTCAGATTTCTCTCATCCCCAAGATTTATTTTTATTTTTTTCAACTTTCCTTCTTTGTACCAGACGGGTTCCTCCTTCCAAAACTCATGTGCTGGGCTCTCTTTCATCCGAACTTCCCCTTCTCGGTATATTGTATCTTCTGGAAGGAACTCACTTTGGGCTTCCTCAATCTTCAGTATGTTGCAGGATGGCGGAAATAATTCATAATCGCCCATCTGCCAATGGAATAGACCGTCCATCGAATCTGTATCATCCTCCACTTTCAGTATCCCTTCGGCATTGGGCTCCATGGTTTCTTCCCCTCCGCCCATCCCGTCGTCTGACTCTGAATCGGATGCCATTTCCTCCCCAACCATCTGCGTGTTGAGGTCCACTACAAACTTCCTTCCCCCCTTTTCAAATGCGAGGGTGTTTTTCTTCCAATTATGATTGGCTCGGGCCGTCACCAACCACCCTCTACCCAGGATGGCATCATACCCCTTCTGCTTAAGAGGGATTACAACAAAATCTAAGGTGAAAGGTTGGGTTCCAATAGTCACCTGCTGCGCCATCAGTGTACCGAGAGGCTTAATACCGTGCTGGTCGGCCCCTAATAAATTGAAAGTCGGTGGCCACAGCGTCGGTTTCCCCAAGCTTTTCCAAGTTTCTTCCGGGAGGACATTGACGCCCGACCCACCGTCGACAATTGTGTTCGTGAGGATGGTACCCAAAATACCCATCTCCACCACTGCGGGATTCCGCCCATTATTTATCGATAGCATCATGGGGTCGGTTGCAGAGCCACTCGTGATCTCCGTTCGTTCAACCGTGCTTGCTGGAATGTTTTGCCCAAGGAATAGAGCCGTTTTGAGATGCGGCATCGTTTCCAATAGGTCCTTGACCTTTACTGGTACCTCCAATTGCATTATCTGCCTTAAAATATTTTGTTCGGCCATTGCTCGAGTAGAAATGTCGACATCTGTGGAGTCCCTTCGGTCCTCCATACCCTTCGCGATCTCAGCCTTCGCCTCGAGCATCCTTTGTTTCTCTGTCGAGGGGTGAGGATATGTGGCCTTCTTCATTTGCCCGCGTGTGATTGCGAGGACCTTCTCCGTGCCCCCTCATTCCATGTCTAGGATGTTGCAACCGGGCTTCGGACAATTAGCATCCTCATGGTTCCCCGGTCCGCACCACCGACACAGTTTTAGTGGAGCGGTAGCCTCATTCTGACAGTCACGGGCATAATGTCCCCATTGGTTACAACTTCTGCACTGTATCATGGGCCTCCCCTTCGCGTCATACTGGACCCGCGGCTTGTTCTCATCATTGCCTCGGTCTCCCCGTCGGTTGTTTCTGTACCCGCCGGATGATGCAACATTTTGTTGACCGCCGGTCCCAAACATGGAGGGTTGCTCCTGGGCATAGAGCACTTGTTGATTTCTCGCCCTCAAGTTGTAGGGACATTCTTTAGTGGAATGTCCTGTGATTTGGCAGATATCGCAAAAAGCCTTCTTCGGACAAGAACTTTTTGTGTGGCCTGCTTCTTTGCGGTCTGTGCACCACACAGTGTCTTCCTCTGCTTTGCTCGAGCCTCCCTTGGTGGCCTTCAGTTCTTTCATCATCCTCGCCAGATCTTTTTGTAGGGCCAACACTTTCTTACTCGATTCGCCCTCACTGCTTTCTGCCTCCGATTCATCATCCGAAGACTTAGTCTTCCTGGAGGTCTTATATTCGCTCTCCAGATCCATTGCACGGTTGTACGCGTTGCTGTACGACGTGGGCGGGACAATTTTCATTTTCTTCCGAAGGGAAGCTTTTAGTCCCTCCACGAACCACCTTTTCTTGAGTTCGTCTGCCGGGGCTGACTCCATCTTCCCTATGAGTTCCTTCAGTCGCCGTCCGTAGGCACGGACAGACTCACTCTTCGTTTGCTTGGTATTGTAAATCTCCGCCAAAATCTCATTGTCGTCCCTTAACAACTGAAATTCCGTCTGGAAGGCCTTTTTCACATCATTCCATGTCGTCAGGCCTGTCTTGTCTACATCGGAGTACCAATCAATGGCTCCCTCCCTCAATGTTGCAGGGAATTGGCGGATCCATTCGTCCTGGTCGGTAACTCCATTGGCAGCCCATATAGTCTCACAGGTCCGGCAATGCCGAACAGGATCCTCCTTCGCTTGGCCTATGAACTTGGGCAGTTTCTGCTTACTCGCAGCCATGGTAGGTTGTTGCCTCCGCGAGGGATTCGGTACTCCGACACCACCTCCTCCTTGAGTATTGTGTGTAGTGTTCACTGGTGGCACTTGCTCGTGCGGTAGTTGTGTGACTGGTGGGATCGTACTGTGTGGAGTCCTTGGTTCCAACAGAGGGTTCGCCTGTGCGTTCGCAGTGCCTTCGGCCGTACTGTCACCTTCGACCGTACGATTCCCTTCGTGGTCTCGGTCCTCTGCACGTGGTGTACGGGTCAAATCTTCAAACCGGTCTCGCTCTTCTTGAAGTAAGACCTGTCTCAATTGTGTTTCCTCGAGTAGTTCTTCCCTACTCCGCACTCTCCGATGCTCCGGCGAAGTGAACTGTTCTCCGTCGGCCTCTGCACCTTCCGTACCACTTCCGAGGTTCCCTTCGGGCAACCCTCCGGCAAGCTGGTCCTTGGCAAGTTGCCTCAGCCTATACCGACGTTCACGTTGTTGCGCGGAGATCAAAGCCTTTTGTGCGGCTTCGCCTTCGTCATCTTGTTGCTTTTTATTTCTATCTTTATTTAAAACATTGGGCATAAATCCTTTCCTCACTTCTCTTCCCGAGTACGTCTAGGCAACGGCGCCAGATGTTTACCCGCTGGGGTAAACTTAGTATTGCACAGACATCGTACGGGGAATATAAAACACAGAATATATCATAGAATAATAAATACTTTCCTTCATCATTCCAGACTGGCAAGTACATTTATATCATAATGATTATACAATAATCTCTCCCATGTCCAACCTCCGAGAGAGTATATAAAGTACCCGAAGGGTCACGACCGAAGCGTCGTGACGTAACTGTCTAACCTCTCGGTCACTAACGACCGAGAGTAACATAATAACCCGTACATACAATTATCCCGACAACATCTGTGGAGTCCCTTTGGTCCTCCATACCCTTCACAATCTCGGCCTTTGCCTCGAGCATCCTTTGTTTCTCCATCGAAGGGTGAGGATATGTGGCCTTCTTTGTTTCCCCGCGTGTGATTGTCAGGACCCTCTCAGTGCCTCCTCGTTCCATGTCTAGGATGTTGCAGCCAGGCTTCGAACAGTTAGCATCCTCGTGGTCCCCCGGTCCGCACCACCGACATAGTTTTAGTGGAGCGGTAGCCTCGTTGTGATAGTCACGGGCATAATGTCCCCATTGGTTACAGCTTCTACACTGTATCATGGGCCTCCCCTTCGCGTCATACTGGACCCGCGACTTGTTCTCATCATTGCCTCGGCCTCCCCGTTGGTTTTTTTTGTACTTGCCGGATGATGCAACATTTTGACCGCCGGTCCTGGACGTGGAGGGTTGCTCTTGGGTGAAGAGCACTTGTTGATTTCTCGCCCTCAGGTTGTAGGGACATTCTTTGGTGGAATGTCTTGCAATCTAGTAGATGTCGCAAAAGGCTTTCTTGGGACAAGAACCTTTCGTGTGGCCTGCTTCTTTGCACTCTGTGCACCACACAATGTCTTCCTCTACTTTGCTCAAGACTCCCCTTGTGGCCTTCAGTTCTTTCATCATCCTCGCCAGATCTTTTTGTAAGGCCAACACTTTCTTACTCGATTCGCCCTCGCTGCTTTCTGCCTCCGATTCTTCATCTGAAGACTTAGTCTTCCTGGAGGTCTTACATTCGCTCTCCAAATCCATTGCACGGTTGTACGCGTTGTTGTACGAAGTGGGCGGGACAATTTTCATTTTCTTCCAAAGGGAAGCTTTTAGTCCCTCCACGAACCACCTTTTCTTGAGTTCATCTGCCGGGGCTGACTCCATCTTCCCTATGAGTTCCTTCAGTCGCCATCCGTAGGCACGGACAGACTCGCTCTTCGTCTGCTTTGTATTGTAAATTTCCGCCAGAATCTCATTGTCGTCCCTTAACAACTGAAATTATGTCTGGAAGGCCTTTTTCACAGCATTCCATGTTGTCAGGCCTGATTTATCTACATCTGAGTACCAGTCGATGGCCCCTTCCCTCAGCGTCATGGGGAATTGTCGGATCCATTCATCCTGGCCTGTGACTCCATTGGCAGCCCATATAGTCTCACAAGTCCGACAATGCCGAACAGGATCCTCCTTCGCTTGGCCTGTGAACTTGGGCAGTTTTTGCTTACTCGCAGCCATGGTGGGTTGTTGTCTCGGCAGTGGATTCGATGCTCTGGTACCGCCTGTGCCAGCACTCCTCCCTGCAGTAACCAGTGGCACTTGTGGTACTTGGGTAACTGGTGGGACCGTACTATGTGGAGTTATCGGCGCCAATGGAGGGTTCGCATGTGCGTTTGCAACGCCTTCGACCGTACTGTCACTGGCACCTCTGACAGTACCGATACCGTCACCTTCGACCGGACGGTTCCCTTCGTGGTCTCGGTCCTCCGCACGTGGTGTCCGAGTCAAATCTTCAAACCGATCTCGCTCTTCCTGAAGTAAAATCTTTCTCAATCATGCTTCCTCGAGTAGTTCCTCCCTACTCCACACTCTCCGATGCTCCAACGAAGTGAACTCTTCCCCGTCAGCCTCTGCACCTTCCGTACCACTTCCGAGGTTCCCTTCGGGCAACCCTCCAGCAAGCTTGTCCTTGGCAAGTTGCCTCAGCCTATACCGACGTTCATGTTGCTGCGCAGAGATCAAAGCCTTCTGTGCGGCCTCACCTTCGTCATCTCGTGCCTTTTTATTTCTATCTTTATTTAAAACATTGGGCATAAATCCTTTCCTCACTTCTCTTCCCGAGTATGTCTAGGCAGCGGCGCCAGATGTTTGCCCACTGGGGTAAACTTAGTATTGCACAAACATAGTACAGGAAATATAATAAACACAGAATATATCATAGAATAATAAATACTTTCATTAATCATTCCGGACTGGCAAGTACATTTACATCATAATGATCATACAATAATATCTCCCGTGTCCATCCTCCGAGAGGGTATATAAACTACCCGAAGCGCCACGACTGAAATGTCGTGACGTAACTGTCTAACCTCTCGATCATTAATGACCAAGGCTAACATAATACTTTATTAATATATTAACCCGTGCATACAATTATCCCGACAATAGGCTCAGGAGACAATAATCAAAGAGTCACAACCTTTGAAGGAAAGGTTGCTTTCCCTTCCCCATGTGCAGATACAAGTAGGATAAAAACGACAGCGAGAAAGGGCATACAATCGGCATTTTCAATATATAGTCAGCAATTGATAGTTTACACAATCAGCCATCCTTCAGTTCAGGGCATCAAACAAACAGCAGATCGCAAGGAAAATAGAAAAGCAGGGAAGCATACCAGACTCATGTCCAGCTAGCAATAATAATATATATAAAAATGCCAAATAAGAGAAGAGGTTCTGCACACTAAAGGTATCCAATAGCCAATTGTGCCTTAAGCACAGGATGTTGATAGAGGTATAGCCAGCAAGGAAAAGTCAGAATTCTATAAAAAGGATCGATCAGATAAAGGGACACGGTAACTTCTAAATGTAGTATGAATAAAGTAATGATGTATTACTTTTAGTTATAACTTATTGGGAGGGTAGTTAGGAATGAGGAGGTGCGTCCGTTGGTTGTCCCAACCAACCGACTACTTTATAAACACTTTGAACTTTCATGTAAAGGTGTGGTTTTTTGGTATCAATAAAAGAAGAAAGCATTTCCTCGCCATTCTGGAATTAGTTATACTAGTATGATGAATTAGCAATATTACTCTATGAATGTTTGGTATGCTGTCAGTGCCATTGTTGATTACTGTGTTATAAGTTCCTTTTTCGTGTATTACCATTCTACATTTTGGCGCCGCTGCCGAATACAAACCTGAGGTCTGAGTGGTAAGGGGTTAGTACCTTGGCTAGTACGTGACTGGTACAGTACGTGACATAGCTTCGAGCTAGTACGTGATGGGTACAGTACGAGACTGGCATGGTGACTAATAGTTGGTCGGAGCACGGAACTGGTACTAGTACAAGGCTAGTACGATTGGATAGTTCAAGGCTAGTACGTGACTAGTGCAAGGCTAGTACGGTGGGCTAGTACGTGACTAGTACAAGGCTAGTATGGTGACGAGTACAGCAAGATGGAAACATAATGGGCCGCGAATTCGTTCAGTCGACCTTAGTAACCGATAGCGATCCTGAGGATAACGAAGTAACAAGAGAGGACCAAGTCACACAAGATTTGATTCAGTCCTAGGAAGTGGCGGTAGACAAGTACGTGGAACGAGAGGCCGAACAACGAGGTGACATCTCGCCTAGTAGAGTACGGGCCAAACTCAGTGTCAACTCCGCGGTATAAAACCTCCTGGGAAGTATTCCAAGGTTGTTGGCTCGAGAATTGGTGAAACTCGAAGAGGAGCGAGAAAGTGTGAGGAAGGAGCAACGACGACAAGTTCTCAAACAGTACGAAGAAAGGAATCAGAGGGAGGAAGAACCTCGAGACCCACCCAGACGGCGTACCCCCCACAAAGCAATTAATTAATGCCAAACCTCCTTAATAAAGACAGGAGAAGACAGACGCTGGAGGAAGAAGAGGCTGACCTAGAAAAGTCCGTAAGAAGATCCCTACGTATCCAAGAGCAGTTGGAAAGACGGGTACGGCTACAGCAGGCAGTAAGCCGTTTGCAGAAATCTCTTACACCACAAGGAGTGGATGAACCCCAGGAGGACTCTACACAAGGGTGGAACAGAGTATATAGAAGTCCTTGGGCCAAAGAGATTGAATCTCCAACTGATATCGCGGAGCAAACCCCATTGCCAATCACATACTTCAACTCTTCCAGTGACGAGGAGGAGACGGTTGACGGTGAGGTTGGTGATTTGTTACACAACTTCAGGGGCCTAACTATCTCGGAGGGAGACGCTGGCGTGGCCAAAGGAGCAAAGGACAACCAAGGACACACAGTTGGCAAACCACCCATACTGATCGGTGGGAGCATTAACAAAATGGCACAAAACCCGGATAAACAGAAACTCCCAAGATTCTCTGGAGATGGAGCAGACGATCCTGGCAGGCACTATAGAACTTGTGTCACGATATGGGAGGCTAATGGCATAACGGATGAAGATGTCTGGTTAAAAGCATTCCCAACCACCCTATGGGGGATTGCTATTGACTAGTACGCAGATTTACCCTCGAGTGCAAGAACCACATGGAAAGACCTGAAGAGAGCATTTGAAGAGGAGTTCCGACTCCTTCGGGACGATGATGAGGTGATGGCTGAAATCTACAATACCAAACAAGGGAAACATGAGATTGTAAGGGCGTTCTACCGGCGACTGAAGGAATTAATAGGCAAAATGGACAAGGAACCAGCCGATGGGCTAAAGAAAAGATGGTTTATTGAGGGCCTCAATTCATTTCTTCGAAAACAGGTGAAAGTAGTCCCACCATCGAGCCTAAAGGCAGCCTACGATAGGGCTATGGACATCAAAAGTGAAAACAAAACATCCAAAGGGAAGAGGCGCACCAGTGGTGATGAGAGCAGTGATGAAAGCAGCGAAGAAACCCAAACAATACAAGCATTGAGAAAGGATATGGCCAAAATGATGAACGAAATGAAGATGGGGAAGGAAGAAGCAAGGGAAGGGAAAGAAATATGGTGTACGGAATGCAGATTGGAAGGACACACTAAGAACAACTGCCCCAAGAAGTTATTGTGCGATATATGCCAAGTACTAGGGCACTCCATCAACGAATGACCATACAACCTTAAAGCAAGAAGTGCCCAGGTACTCTATACTCAAGAGCAGGCAACACCACCAACTACACCATCCAAAAACATAAACATGGAGGCTTCACCAGGAGGGTATAGGGATAACTGTCGAGGAAGCAACAATAACAGCAACACTAACACCCCTCGTAGCCGCATTCAATATGATGCCAAAGGAAGGCCCATGATACAATGCAAGAGATGCAACGAGTGGGGACATTTCGCGCGCAATTGCCAAAGTGGAGGCGAACAGGGAGGCCTTCTTTGCAAATGGTGCGGGCCAGGCAACCATGAGGATACCAATTGCCCGAGACAAAAGTCGGTCAACATGTTGGATGTGGCACAACCACAGCCTGTCATGGCTATTACCAAATCTCATGTAAGAAAGCTAACATACCCAGAACCATGTACGGAAAAAGAGAGGTTGAAAGAAGCACAAGAGGCGGTGGAGCAGGCAATGAGAGAAGAACAAAAGAAGAACAAGACCACAAGAATGGAACGTTCGGTATCCGAAGCAAACATCATGGAACAAATGCTACAAGCCACAGTCCCAGTCCGGGTGGCTGATCTATTGCAAACTATGCCACAGCTTAGAGTAGCCATCACACAAATGGACAACGACATGGGGAAGAAAGTAAGGCCTGGAGAAGAGAAAGACAGGGAGGTCGGGGAACAAATGAAGGAGCCCACGGAACCAACGTTGTTATCAGTAGGGATCGGGAGAATGCTAGCCGTGGTTGAAATGGAGATTCCAGGGTACAAGCTTACCAACACAATCATAGATGGAGGGTCAGCTCTGAATGTCTTGCCAGAAGAAACTTGGAAGACATTGGGCAAGCCAACTCTCTGGCCATCAAAATTCCACTTGGTAGGAGCAGACCAACACGGAATAAAACCTCTGGGAACCTTGATGGGGCAAAAAGTAGTCATTGGGACGCAACAATTCCTTTTGGACTTCATGGTGATACCATTGGAGAAAAAGGGTTATGATGCACTACTCGGAAGAGGGTGGCTCATACTGGCAAGAGCGGACCACAATTGGAAGAAAAATATTATCTCCATCGAGAAAGAAGGGAAAAAGTATATCATTGACCTGAAGAACCAGGCCGTAAGCCAGGAAGTAGCATCTGATTCAGAATTGGATAAGGAAGAGAATAATAGAGATGCCATGATGGAACCAGATGAGGAAGGGGTTTTGTGACTTGGAGACTATTCAAAGGATGAAACCAGCTCCCTAAATGGGTTGTTCCATTGGCAGATGGAGGATTATGAGATCTTCCGCCCTGAGTGTAATGTCCTGGAAATCTTAGAAATAGAGGAAAATGAAACTTATCCACAAGAATACAAGGAGTACAATGAAGGCATGGCAGACATGGACAGAATACCGGCACATCAATTTGGCAAGAAAATTATAAAGTACGAGGAACCAAATCTGAAGGAGATGAACTTGGGAAAGGAGGAAGATCCAAAAATGATCCTAGTAGGAGATGACTGGGACCCTGTATTAAAAACCGCTGCATTCAAAATATTCTTGGAGTATAAGGATGTATTCGCATGGACTTATAAGGATTTAAAAGGGATACCACCAGAATTATGCGTACACCACATACCATTAGTACCAGGGGCAAGACCTGTCAGGAAACGCCCATATAGAATGAACAAGAATTATGCAGGGAAAGTATAGGAAGAAATTGAAAAGATGCTCGAGGCACGAATCATATTTCGGGTACAAACCAGTGAGTGGGTATCACCCATAGTTATCTCCTTGAAGAAGGAAGCAAACCAGATACGCATATGCGTAGACTTCAGATGCCTAAATGTTGTAACTATCAAGGATCCCTTCCCAATACCCTTTACGGATAGCATTTTGGAGGAAGTGGCCGGGCATGAAATATACTCGTTTATGGACGGTTTTTCAAGATACAACCAAATAAGCATAGCTGAAGAAGACAAGTTGAAAACCACATTTGTAGTAGAGGACGGGGTGTATGCCTACAATCGGATGTCTTTTGGACTATGCAATGCACCGGCTACTTTCCAAAGGATTATACTACACATATTCGACAGAATGTCCACTGGAAACTTTAAAGCATTCCAGGACGATTGGTCCATGTATAGTGGGGAGGAAAATCATCTGAAAATACTAACAGAGTGCATGGAACGATGTCGAAAAGCAAGGCTGGCTCTAAACCCAAAGAAGTGTAGATTTCTGGTACCACAGGGAAGATTACTCGGGCATATAGTCTGTGAGGGACTGAAAACTGATCCTGATAAAGTGAGGGTAATTGTAGAGATGGAAACGCCAAAAGATATTACGAGAGTCAAGTCCTCTTTGGGGCATGTAGGATACTATAGGCGATTCATAAAAGGCTTCGCAGAAGTCTCACTACCACTGGAAAAACTCACCAAAAAAGGGCAACCCTTCGGATGGATGGAGGAGCAAGAGGAGGCCTTCAGAGAACTCAAGTCGAGACTGGTAAGCGCACCTATCTTGGTTTACCCAGATTGGAAGAAAGAATTTCATGTACATGTAGACGCTTCAAATTTTGCAATAGGCGCAACTTTGGCACAACCAAGCTCCAGTGGGTTGGATCACCCTGTATATTTTGCCAACAGATTGTTGTCAAGAGCAGAGAAGAACTACAGCACTACGGAAAGGGAGGCACTTGGGATGGTATATGCGGTTCAAAAATTTCGCCACTATTTGCTAGCCACACCATTTACATTCTTTGTGGATCACCAAGCATTGATGTACTCAGTCAATAAGCCAGTAATCCAAGGGAGAGTGAGCAGGTGGTTGATCTTACTTCAGGAGTTCACTTTCAAGATAGTGGTGAGGCCAAGAAAGAGTCATGTGGTAGCAGATCACCTCTCACGAATTAGGTCAGGAGAAAAGGCACAAGGAGGGGTAGAAGACAATTTCCCACATGCACATTTGTTCCAGATAGCCATCCTACCATCCTAGTACGAGAAAATTGGGCAATACCTCTCCACAACAACATTTCCACAAGAAATGACTACAGGGGAAAGGAGGAGAATAGCACTGAAAAGCACCACTTTCCAATTGATCGGTGGATTACTGTACAAAAGAGGGCCGGACGGGATATTGAGAAGATGTGTGATGGAGGAAGAAATACCCGGAGTCCTCAGGGAGTCCCATGAAGGTTTGGTAGGAGGGCACATGGGACCGGATGCCACGGCATGCAAAGTACTCCTTGCGGGATTGTGGTGGCCTACACTCCATGCAGATACAAAGGAATGGGTGCTGAGTTGTGACACATGTCAAAGGGCAGGAAAGCTGCTGAAACGGGACTTCATGCCTCTTTTTCCATCACAGCCACAAGAACTCTTTGAAAGATGGGGGTTGGACTTTGTGGGACCTCTGTCGACAAGTAGGCGAAGATGTAGGTTCATAGTAGTGGCGACCAAATACCTCACAAAATGGGCAGAGGTAAGAGCACTTCGAGACAATACAACCCGAAGTACAGCCAAATTCCTTTATGAGCAAATAGTGACAAGGTTTGGGATACCGCTCCAATTCACAAGTGATAGGGGGGTGCACTTTATGAACGAGACTATCAAGACGATGACAAGTGTGTATCGAATTTTTCATTCATTTTCCAGTCCGTAATACCCCAGGGCAAATGGTCAAGCAGAGTCAACAAACAAAATATTAGTAATAATCCTATACAAGACTTGTGGGGTAGAAAAGGGGGATTGGGAAGAAAGATTGCCAGCAGTTTTGTGGGCCTACAGAACGACGTACAAAGCCACCACAGGGCAAACACCATTTCACTTAATGTATGGGCAGGAGGCAGTGATGCCTATGGAATTTGGAGTACCCAGCCTGAGAATAGCAGTGGAATATAGACTGGGACAAATAGAAAGTTTAAAGGAACGACTTAATGCCCTAATAAAGCTTGATGAAAAAAGAACCCTGGCTCAATGGGCCACCCAAGTGGCACAAGGGCGACGGAAATTTTGGCATGACAAGCACCTCAAAAGGATGGCTTTTAGGCCTGGCCAGCTAGTACTGAGGTACAATGGAAAAAATGCTATTAAACCAGGGAAGTTCAAACTAAGTTGGCTGGGACTGTTTAAAGTGAAGGAAGTAAAAGATAACGGAGCCATAAAGTTAACCACATTGGATGATAAGCCTATAAAGGACTTAGTAAATGGATCAAAACTAAAGCCCTATACTCAGAAAAAAGAAAGCGTTCCTCTATATCACTTGGGAATAGGAGAAGGAATAAAAGAAAAAGGTGAAATGGATGATAAGTGGGAAATAATAGAACCAAACCCTAACAGCAAGGAAGGCTATAAAAGACTCCAGCCGAGAAACATAATTCATTTCAGCCTGCAGGAAGAGAGGAGCAGCAGTGAGACACAACAGGATTCATACCCCACGGAAGAGGAAGGTATTGTCGGCACACCGTACGGACGAGTGGAAGAAGGATCCGTACCACACAATCCAGCTCAGTGTCGTACACCGTACGGGCAGCAAGTGGAGGACCGTACAAGGGGGTGTTGTCGGGATATTTGAATGTACCGGTTATTATATTAATAAAGTATTATGTTAGTCTCGGTCGTTAGTGACCGAGAGGTTAGACAGTTACGTCACGACGTTTCGGTCGTGACCCTTCGGGTACTTTATATACTCTCTCGGAGGTTGGACAGGAGATATGATTGTATGATCATTACGATGTAAATGTACTTGCCAGTATGGAATGATTAATGAAAGTATTTATTATTCTATGATAAATTCTGTGTTTATTATATTTCCTGTACTATGTCTGTGCGATACTAAGTTTACCCCAGCGGGCAAACATCTGGCGCCGTTGCCTAGACATACTCGGGAAGAGAGTTGAGGGAAGGATTTATGCCCAATATTTTAAATAAAGATAGAAATAAAAAGGCACAAGATGACGAAGGCGAAGCCGCACAAAAGGCTTTGATCTCCGCGCAACAACGTGAACGTCGGTATAGGCTGAGGCAACTTGCCAAAGACCAACTTGCCGGAGGGTTGCCCGAAGGGAACCCCGGAAGTGGTACGGAAGGTGCAGGGGCCGACTGGGAATCGTTCATCTCGCCGGAACATCGGAGAGTGCGGAGTAGAGAAGAACTACTCGAAGAAACACAACTTAGACAAGTCTTGCTTCAAGAAGAGCAAGACCAGTTTGAAGACTTGAACCGCACGTGGCGTGCGGAGGAAGGGAACTACGAAGGTGAGCGCATTGCCGAAGGCACACGGGAAGGTACGACCGAAGGCACACGAGAAGGTACGACCGAAGACACACTGGAAGGTACGGCCGAAGACACACGGGAAGGTACGACCGAAGACACACGGGACGCGCAGGCGAACCCGCCATTGGAGCCAACGACTCCACACAATACGGTTCCACCTGCTACACAGATACAAGTACCATTAGTAATCGGCCAAGGGAACGTGGGTGCCGGTTCTAGCACAGGCGGTGCAGGAGCACAAAATCCACCGCGCATGCAACAACCAAAATCAGCTCGACCAACCATGGCGGCACATAAGGAGAAGTTGCCCAAGTTCCATGATGATGGAAAGGATGACCCAGCACGGCATTGTCGTACATGTGAAACCATTTGGTCAGCCAACGGGGTGACTGACCAGGACGAATGGATGAAGCAGTTCCCCGCCACACTGAGAGGCGTGGCCATTGACTGGTACGCGGATTTGGATAGAACGAACATAACCACATGGGATGACCTGAAGGGGGGATTCGAGAAGGAATTCCGGCTACTACGAGACGATAATGAGATAGTCTCAGAGATTTATGGAACGAAGCAAGGGAAGAGGGAGACCGTACGAGCGTATAGCCGCCGGCTAAAGGAATTAGTCGGAAAGATGGAAAGCCAACCGGCTGATGGCCTAAAGAAGAGGTGGTTTGTCGAGGGCTTGAATCCTAAGCTACGACGGAAGATGAAAATTGTGCCTCCGACATCCTACAATGATGCATACAACCGGACCATGGACCTGGAAAGTGAAAATAAGATGGCCAAAAAGAAAAAGAATAGATCTTCGTCATCCAAAGACGATACGTCCAAAGAGGAGAGTAGCAGTGACGAGAAACCGAAGAAGAAAGTCACGGCCCTTCAGAAGGATATGGAACGGATGTTAAAAGAGTTTAAGACAATGAAGGGGACAACAAGCAAGGATGATGAACTGTGGTGCACAGATTGTAAGAAGAGCGGCCACACGAAGGGTGCCTGTCCCAAGAAGGCATTCTGTGACATCTGCCAGATTATGGGACATTCTACGAAGGAATGCCCATACAATTTGAAGGCGCGTAACCAGCAAGTGCTCTATACACAGGAGCAGCCTTCCACATCAGATTCAAACAATAACGCATCTTCCGGAGGCTGTCGGGGAAACCGAGGAGGCGGAAGAGGGAATAATAATAATTCCACCCGAAGCAGGGTCCAGTATGACGCGAAGGGACGCCCAATGATCCAATGTAGGGCATGCAACCAATGGGGTCATTACGCAAGCGAGTGTAACAATAATGATGCCCCTCAGAAGCTATGTCGGTGGTGTGGGCCCGGTAACCATGAAGATGCCGATTGTCCGAAGTCTGGCGTAGGGGCCAATCTGATTGATATCGAAGGCAACACACGGATTAAAGAAGCTATACTTGCTCTTACTCGAGGGCAAGCGAAGGAAGCCCGCTACCCCCATCCCCGAACGGAGAAGCAAAGAATGGCGGAGGCAAGGGAGGAAATAGAAAGGGCGATGAAAGCCCAACGGGGAGAGACACACGAATCATCCGAACCCTACTGCACAGACGCGGAGAGGAACATTGTACGGTAGATGCTTCAACTAGAGGTGCCTGTCAAGCTAGAGGACCTCCTATACACCATGCCTCAATTGGGAATAGTGCTGTTGGGTACAAAGGTTGATAAACCCAAACCGAGACACACGGATGCTTCCGTACTGGGAAACTCGGTGACAAATCCAATGTTGCTCGCCGTCAACAATGGCAAACATCCAGCCGTGGTGGAGATAGGCATCCTGGGCACCATCCTAACGGATACTATAGTAGATGGCGGATCCAGGGTAAACGTCCTCCCGGAGGACACATGGAAAAAGCTAGGAAAGCCCACTCTGTGGCCACCTACGTTTAATCTGCTAAGTGCTGACCAGCACGGGATTAAACCCCTCGGCACGTTGATGGCACAACAAGTCACCGTGGGTGCACAACCATTTGTGCTCGACTTCGTGGTCATTCCATTGAAACAGAAAGGGTATGACGCCATACTCGGACAAGGATGGCTGGTGGTAGCGAAGGCAAACCACAACTGGAAACGGAATACACTCTCGATGGAGAGCGGAGGCAAGAAGTTTACTATTGATCTCCGGACCCAGTTGGTGAGCAAGGAACTTGCCTCTTCCTCGGGATCTGAATCTGAAGGGGAGAATAACCCACAAGACGAAGGCAGAGAGGGGATGGATTTGGATGCTGAAGACATACTAAAACTCGGAGGATGCCGTTCGGAGGATGACACGGATTCACTAAATGGATTGTTCCATTGGCAGCAGGAGGACTATGAGATGTTCTCACCCTCCTGTAACGCATTAAGCGTCGACGAAGAGGAGCTAGATAAATATCCTCCAAAGTACGGGGAGTATAAGGAAGGAGAAGCTACAATGGACACCGTACCTGCACACCAGTCTAAAAACAAGGAGGAACCCATCTTGTATAAAGAAGCAAAGTTGAAAGAAATAAACCTCGGGGATGAGAGAAATCCGAAAACCATCGTCATGAGAGACGACTGGAATCCTGTGTGGAAGATTATAGCCTTCAAAATCTTGATTCTTCTTCTTATGTACGGGAACGAGACTGTGGTCCTTGTAGAATTTATGGTTCCAAGCTTTTGGATTGCCATTGAAAACAGACTCGGCGACAAGGAGAGGGAACGACTGCACACTCTGTGGGCTCTCGACGAACGAATACATGACGGCGGCAACGGGACCAAATTGAAACTTTACCCGGAGAGGATGGATCCGAAAGGAGGGACAGAGCAACCGAGAGGGACTCGGCAGGCGTTCGTACGGGTGACCAGAGAAGCCTCCGGACAGAAAATTGAAAAACACCCATACGGCTATGCATGACCGTACGGTGGGAAAAAAAAAATTTGAAAAATGAAAAAAAAATAAAAATAAAAATTGAAAAATGAAAAAAAAAAATTTTAAAAAAAAATGAAAAAAAAAATAAATAGAAAAAATAAATAAATAAATAAAAAATTGAAACGAAGCAATAAAGGTTGTACGGCAGTACGGCAACTTGGGAGCGAAGGCAAGCAAGCACATAAAAAACAACAGACGAAGACATAAAGTCCGAAGACAAAGTCCGAAGACGAAGACATAAAGTCCGAAGACGAAGACATAAAGTTCGAAGAAGAAGACATAAAGTCTAAAGACGAAGACATAAAATCCGAAGACATAAAGTCCGAAGACGAAGACATAAAATCCGAAGACATAAAGTCCGAAGACGAAGACATAAAATCTGAAGACATAAAGTCCGAAGACGAAGACATAAAATCCGAAGACATAAAGTCTGAAGACGAAGACATAAAGTCCGAAGATGAAAACATAAAATCCGAAGACATAAAGTCTGAAGACGAAGACATAAAGTCCGAAGACGAAGACATAAAATCCGAAGACATAAAGTCCGAAGACGAAGACATAAAATCCGAAGACAAAGACATAAAATCCGAAGACGAAGACATAAAATCCGAAGACATAAAGTCCGAAGACGAAGACATAAAGTCAGAAGACGAAGACATAAAATCCGAAGACATAAAGTCCGAAGACGAAGACATAAAATCCGAAGACGAAGACATAACATATTGAGCGAAGACATAATGAACGAAGACATATTGAGCGAAGACATAATGAACGAAGACATATTGAGCGAAGATATATTGAGCGAAGACATAATGAACAAAAACATATTGAGCGAAGACATAATGAACGAAGACATATTGAGCGAAGACATAATGAACGAAGACATATTGAGCGAAGACATAATGAACGAAGACATATTGAGTGAAGACATAGTGAACGAAGACATATTGAGTGAAGACATGGTGAACGAAGATATAACATGCTGAACGAAGACATAAGGTGCGAAGACATAAAAGTATTAAACGAAGATGTAAATTATAGCCGAAGACATATTTATGAAACCGTACGGCCGTACGACAACTTGGAGAAATGAAGGTAGCTTAGAAAAGGTACCGTACGGTTAGTATAAGTCCAAAATGATAACCGTACGACAAGTTTATAAGTTTGAAGGCAATTTGACGAAGGCATAGGTCAAGCAAAAATGACCGTACGGTAATAGTTTTAATGAGTATTAAGTGGCAACTTTCAAAGTTCGAAGGGAATGAGTATTTAACCGTACGGACATCACAGGCAAAGCAAAAAAAAGGCACCGTATGAATTGCAAAGTTACAACCGTACGGTCGAAGGAAGAATACATAGAAAACAATGTACGACAATTTTAAGAGAAGCTCGCAAGTAATAAAAGCTGAACCGTACGGCCTTCTTTGGCAAATTAAAAGTTGGAAGGCGAAACAAGAGCAAGCGTACGGCACTAAAAGGTGTAACAGGAATACCGTCCAAGGAATGTAGCATTTCGTACGGCAAGGAATAAGTCTGGAAATCAAAAAGAGAACAGAAGAATTTAGTTCTTGACGGCAAGGAAGGACTGGCAGCAAGGAGGAGAAGATTTTTTTTAAAAAAAAAAAACGACGACAAACCAAAACAATTCAAAATGAGTAACTTATGGTACCGAAGGGAAGGGCATAATGAGGTAGTAAGGAAAACATAAGCGCTTTATAGAAAAGAGTATGGGATTAGAAGAAAATCACAAAATGGTGTGTTCCATAGACTTCTGTATGAGTTTGAGAGTGCTAAATTGGTCTTGGCGGCGGGGGCGCTGCCCCTCGACCCCGCTCGGGAGCGCGCCTGGGGCTCTGCCCCAGGACCCCGCGGGGGCACTACCCCTCAACCCCGCTGGGGGCGTTCCCCCCTAGACCCCCAGTCGGTTCAGTTATCAGCCCTTGGAGAGTGTGACCTGTTGATGAGATTGGAGTTGCTACAGGCATGGAGTGTCTGCATGTCGGAGGTGAAGAGAGCACTGGAGCAAGTCTTTCATGAGGGGTACTACGCTTTGAGGCACTTGGAGTAGGTGTTGGCTGGACGTGAGACTGTCTTGGTGGATGCATAGAGAGCTCGGGAGGAGCTGACCACCCAGTTGGAGGCAGTAGAGCAACACTTGGCTCAGCATACCCAGGAGTTGGAAGCAGAGAAGTTGGCACGGGTGGCTATCAAGGTCAGATTGGCTAGGGAGACAGTATGGTGTTAGCGGAGGCTATAGCTGAACAGTATGTTTTGGAGACAAGTTTGGTGCAGGCACGGGAGGAATGGGATGTGACGGAAAAGACCTACTGGACGCAACATTGATGGGGAGGGCGGCACTTCATCTTTTCAGGGACGCCCCTCTGCCCCTTCTCAATGATTTTCTTCTTCTATGTGGTGTATTTCATCTCCCTGTTGTTGTAAGTCGTCGGAGACGACTTGTTTTTTTGGGGGGGGATGATGTTGTCGGGATATTTGAATGTACCGGTTATTATATTAATAAAGTATTATGTTAGTCTCGGTCGTTAGTGACCGAGAGGTTAGACAGTTACGTCACGACGTTTCGGTCGTGACCCTTCGGGTACTTTATATACTCTCTCGGAGGTTGGACAGGAGATATGATTGTATGATCATTACGATGTAAATGTACTTGCTAGTATGGAATGATTAATGAAAGTATTTATTATTCTATGATACATTCTGTGTTTATTATATTTCCTGTACTATGTCTGTGCGATACTAAGTTTACCCCAGCGGGCAAACAGGGGGCATTCCGTACGCAACAGTGCAAAAGAGAAGGTGACCATACGGGAGGAGGTACGGAACTGTTGTACGAGGGAGATTACCGTACGGAGGGAAGTACGAGACTGTCGTACGAGTGAGAGTACGGAACTGTTGTAGGCGGGAGAAGACGAGGAAATCCGAGGGTGGCCGTATGCAAGGAGGCGAGTACGGGGTTGCCATACGGGAGCAACTACGGGACTATCGTACACAAGTACACCTCTGTCGTACGAAGAGGAATACTGGACTGACGTACGACAAGGCACTGTACTTCATCAACGTCGTACGAGTGACAAGGAGGGTCGTACAGGTGACTGGCTGGACCGTACGGACAATGATAGACCTGATGTACAGAACCGTACAGAGGAGTGGCAATACGAACATCAGGGCTGTACGGACGCAAGGAAGGAAGAGCTACAGCAGTACGGCGAAAGGAAAAAGAAAAAGTGCGAGAAGGAAAAAAAGAACCGTTGGTATAGAGGAAGTTTTAAAAACACAAAAAGAGTGGTGAAAAGTTATAAAATGGTGAAGATTAGCGTGGGAAACCCAGGGAAGGGAAATATCATTGACTATAAAAAAAAAATCCAACTCTGCAGGTGAAAAAGGGGAAGAAGATGACCAGCCAGAAGAATAAAAAGAATGCTCCTGAGAAAACCACAACTGCAAACATCAGTTTTGAAAGCATTATCGGAAGTGAGTGTCGGGCTTGGTGGGAAAATACAGAGGAGAAGCACATCTTGAAGGAGGCATTGTGCAAGGCAGTGTAATGACCCGTACTATAAAGGCCACTGAAAACCCTCAAACTGAACTGAGACAATTTGTCAAACACTTGGCACGTAACTGAATAGAGCTGTTATAATGTGCACTGCGAATAGGGCTAATTGTTGTGCAACAAATCCACACTTAAACAAGACATAAACAGTGCCAAAATAGATGTATACTTTTGTATCCGAAATGAAGAAGTCAATAATAAATTTCTGAATATGACAACTTTCAGATTATGCATATGAATGTGAATGGAGACAACATAAAAACCCTTATAAGTTGAATCCTATCAATGCAGGTAATTCTGATTACAACAATTGATTGACTGAATTACAATATCAGAACTTAGTGGACTGAACTGTGCATGTATAAGAAATGGACTGGACTGTGCTTGTAAACATATAACTGTTTTAACATATCAGATTCTTGTAAACTGTCCAACTATGCAATTCTAATACATCAAACCCTTGACAATGCAATGCTATGACATGAACAATAACCCAGTTCAGATTATATGATACCTGACTGGTATCACAACAGCAAATTAATGACTGGAAATAACATGCAATGACAGTGCTCACTAATATGCAATATTTTGACATACAAAGACCTCAAATGTGCACCTGAAATACTCCGAATTCTGCCCTGATCTGAATGCCGATTCAACAACCGCAAGATGCCTCCATAAATGCCCCCAACTGCTGTACTGAACTGCTGACTATCGATGTTGACTGGACTAAACTGGAGTGATTGGACTGGGTTGTTTTTTAATATTTTTAAATGCATCAAACAGTGCCGAAATTTATTGGGAAATGCAGCGCCCAATCTCCAATGAAAACAGCTGCTAAAATTGACTGGAAGTACAGTCTGACGCGTCCGTACTGACGTCCGTACGGCCGTACGGATTTGTGCAAACCCCTCAGAAACCTCTTCAAAAACCCTCAAAAATGCTACCAAAATTTATTAAAAATTGCTTCCTCCAAGGGTTCGATTTTTTCCTATGCCAAAATTATGTGTTTCAATGAAACCCTCCAAATTCACTTCAGATTTGCCCAATGAATGTGCACAATCAAAACCCTTCAAGACTGAAGTAAACTTCCTCAAGATATGCAATAAAAATTCCTTCAAACAAAACCTTTAGATGTTGGCCCTTGGCCACGGTTATGCTCGGCTTGAGATAGCTGAATACTATCTCCAAAGTGCAACCCTTCAAAGGATATTTCACCTCCTCAGTTATGCAAACCCTTAGGAGTTTTCGTTCCCAAAGATCAAATGAAAATTTGTAGATCAAGATGACCACAAATGCTCCAAGATGAAAATATAATAGAATCCTCAAATCAGCTTGTCCAAATGAGAGGCCCAGCCCTCTATTTATTCACTTTTTCTAAGAAGTTGCTAGAACTTCTAGAAACATCTTTTATAAAATTCCATTATAATGCACTTTTATAATAAAGTAATATTATAAAATAAAAAGTGCAACTCAACTTAAAATTATAACATGTAGGCCCCAATAACACATAATAATAAAATATAACCTCTTAACACTTCTTCAAGAGCAAAATATGACCATCTGATCCGCAGAAATGACTCTCTCCAAGCCATTTGCCTACGAGAGTCGAGGATAGGAAAATCCGGCACGCTAAACGAGGTCAGCCAAAATGGGGACATGACAGGCAGAGGTAGAAAAAATTATTTTTATGCCCATCTTTGATCTCAAGGAATTTGAATCCATATTGCGGATGATGGTGGAAGGGTATGACAGGCAAGCACACACTTCGGTTATTAAGTATGCCCAGCACGATGTAACTGTTTCCTACTCTACGAAGGAAATAAGCAAGGTCTTTGGAATACCTGATAGAGGGTAGGAAATCACTAAAGCCCTAAAAACACCCATGGCGATGGAGGAGAAAAAGAAGTGGCTGGAACTAGTCTGCAGGAAAACCCTCACCAAACAGGAATGGAACGAGATCCTAAGCAAAAAGAACAGCAGGGGTCTGAAAAAGATTTTCATAGCTAATGCGGAATGGAGATGTATTGTAGACCTGGTAAAAAGCAAACTCACTGCTGGAAGCCGCACGTCGGACATTGCCATTTGGATGTTGCCAGTAGTTGATGGATTGAATAAAGGACAAATATACAACTGGGCCCAGTTCCTTTCAGACACGCTACGGGAATTTATGGAATTGAAGCATAAGGCATTTTATATGCCTCACCATGCAATAGCTTTGTTCCTGGAAGCAGTTCGCCTACAGGTAGCGGCAGAACACAGAGGGCATCTGGTCCCAGCAAGTAGGGTGGAACCCTACAAACCAGCCATGTCATACTGGTTCCACCTGGACACTATGGGGACAGGACTTGGTGGGGGAGAACCATGAACAAAGAGACTCAGACCGGAAGTGGCGAAGGATAATTCTACGGAAGAATCCTCCAGCCAGGAGGAAGTGGGAGATGATAGTGGGGAAGATGATACATCGTCTGACTCCCAGGAGGAGGAAATCCGCCTTGGCCATTTGAAAGGCACACCACGGGATGTCACATTTTTACCGACAAGAGAAGGACCACCACCAGGAGGGGTACCTGAGTTCGCGGAGATTCACAGCACCAAGGCAGAAGGTGAAAGTACCATGATGAGCAAGGGGGAAGATGGAAAAAGGCCGGAGATGATTCCCAGATGGGGAGCTACGAGACTCTCCTTGCCTAGCATGGCTAAATTGATTATGGCAAAGGAACAGGCACAAACCAAGATCATAGACCTCCGTGGTGGACAAGCTGGTAGCCACAAGATAAGGCTCCATACTTCGGAAGGAATTGAAGTAACCAAACCAGTCGCCTTGGTGGTACACACTGATGAGAAAAAGGACCCAGAGGCAGAAATACAAGAGCAGGATGCAGGAGAGGACAGAGTTTTGGAAGAGGCAGATCGACTGTTAGAGGAGGAAGGAATGGTACTTCCACCTTCACCACCTACCAGGGAGGCAAAAGAGGAGGACCTAGAAGGAACCCCAAAATCAGCCTCGGAGCAAGGACACACTCACACTGGAAGACAGGGCAGCCAGGTTCCTTAAGGAACTAGAAGCTATGGAGCAGGCCACGAGGGAAATTATGGAGCAGTCTAAGAGCCAGAATGAGGATGCCATAGTTGAGGCAGCTAAGGCCTTGGAAACCTTCGTAAAGGGAGCTTGTGAAACAGATTGGACCCTACTTCGGCAAGGGGGATATACAAAGAAAGAAATTGAAGAAGTCTGGGTAACCACAGGGATTATACCACATGAACAGCGGCAGGCACTACTCATGCACACTCTGGGAGAGATAGAGGGAGCCTTTAGGAAGACCTATTGGGATCTCCAACAAGAAAGGGAGCTGGCTGCTAACATGAAGAAGGGGTGGATGGAAGAAAAGGCTGCATGGCAGAAGGAACGCAAAGACCTGGAAGAGAAAGTGGCACAAGCGGAAGCAAAGAAGATGGAGGCCTTGCGGGTTCTCCAGGGAGTTCGGGCCGAGCAGAAACTCGCAAAACGAGATCTAGCACACATACGAGGGCAAACTTCGAATCCAAGGATGCCTTCACAACCCAATTCCGAAGTTTAAGCTTGTTTTTTTTTTTTCCGGTTATGTTGTCGTCTGGAAGACGACTGTTTTTTTTGGGGGGGATAAGTGTAGTATGAATAAAGTAATGATGTATTACTTTTAGTTATAACTTATCGGGAGGGTAGTTAGGAACGAGGAGGTGCATCCGTTGGTTGTCCCAACCAACCGACTAATTTATAAACACTTTGATCTTTCATGTAAAGGTGTGGTTTTTTGGTATCAATAAAAGAAGAAAGCATTTCCTCGCCATTCTGGAATTAGTTATACTGGTATGATGAATTAGCAATATTACTCTATGAATGTTTGGTATGCTGTCAGTGCCATTGTTGATTACTGTGTTATAAGTTCCTTTTTCATGTATTACCATTCTACACTGAACCACGGTTAGATTATAAAGGTATGTCATTTGATAAACATATATGCCTGTGTAGCATTAAACTAATGTGTTTCTGATTTGGGTATATGCCATTTCTAATGTACTTCTGATCATATATGCCTGGGTATTACCAAAACGTCCAGACAAATATGTCATACTATCTGATATAAATATATAAATATGAAATATACAAGTATCTCCAGAAATACACAATTTATCATACTAATTGCAAACTGATTCTAGGACTAGAATTATTCATACAAATAAAAGTCACCTTAACCAGGCCTAGCAAATATATTTATATGTTTCATCAGTCTGCAATAATTAGCCATGTAAGAATGTGTGACTTAGAACACAATGTGATTATTACCTCACAAGAAGGGTAAGTCCTGCGGTAGAATGGACCATGCTACATCATACAAAGGCACTAGGTAAGGCCTGCAGTGGAATGGGCATAGGCTACATCATACAAAGGCACTAGATAAGGCCTGTGGTGGAATGGGCATGGGTTACATCATACAAGGGCACTATTTGTGAGGGATAGTCCATATGGGTGTTTAATGCTATAAGTGGGCTTCTTTCATATGCATTATATATTGCTACCTAACCTCTGGACTAGGGTTGTCTGTCTTTTTATTTGTAAACTTTAGGATGGATTACATCACACTAACAATATAATTAGTTTAGATACATATATGCACTTGCCCCTTATTTGGTGATTGCGGGACCTAAATCAGGATTTACCTTGTTAAAAGGCATTTTGAAGTTGTTAAGATATATCTCTGACCATCTTACAATTCTTATTTTAATGGAATTTGTGATTCTAGGGCAAAAATTAGGGCAATCCCAAAAGGGGACATTACAGTCCAATAGTGAAAAAAGCCTCAAGACAAGCAAATTTTTCCATGCAAATTAAAAGTATATTTGAAAAATATATCAATTGTAACATGCATTTCTTGCTGTTTCTAACATGATAACGTTGTAGTATTCACTTTTTACATCACAACAATGTAGAAGACTAATTTTAGAATAAATATATCATGTCTACGTAAATTGATGGTTGTAACATGCATATTAGAAGCTATAGTAGATGAGTGTGGTGTGTTTTCAATAATTTAATACACAGCTTTTGCACAAAAATGATTTTAAAAACATTTGCATTCTTGAGTAATTAATTCTATAATGTTAAAAATTAAAATATATATAAATTTTACCTTTACTTTCCTATCGACCTACATCTTGAACCCCAATAGGTGCAAGTGCTAGTATCTTACCTCATCTGGCTTTCGGCTTGTCTCACGAACCTCAGAAACAATAACATCTGTGTCAATGTTACGGTTCACTTCTGGATTTCCCTTGATACCAACTAGGCAATGTTCTTTACTATGATTCAACCAGTGGCCAGTTCTTCCTGTTCTAATGATTCTCTGAAGTTGATTCGTCTTTACCCAAATGATCTCTTCAACCCGGCGATAACCCCATAGCTCAAGACTAGATCATCAATATCAAAATATAGGATCAAACCAATTAGACCTTTCAAACAGACAATGAACTGCAATAGCTTACACACTTCTAATCGTTCTCTTTTTCTTAAAATTGCAGGACTCAAAACAACCAATTCACATGAACTACCATGCATGAAATAATAAAGTTTTCAGTTAACAGAAGAGAGAGACATACCAATCTCGTCCAAGTTCCATTGCACGTCCAGTGACCCAGAGGAAAATAAGACCATCAGTCTGCAAGCTAGGCACATTCAAATTCCTCATCTCATCATCAGCCATAGTACCATATGGTAACTCCATGTGAATATCCCATGGTGGATCTGCCATAATAACTCCAAACTGGCCCAAAATATCCATTCTGAAATTGCGTATATCACAGTTGATCCACTGTGGTTCCCCAAGTTCAACTTCTGAACAATATTCTGCACGTAGTGGTTTTTGTGGTTGAATACTAGTAATACCCATCATAATACCAGCATCTGGAGTTGGATCCAGCTCATAGTGCACATACTTGCATGTCTACAATCATGTAAAACGGTGTCAAAGATCTAAAGAGTCAAAATTATGTCACCACATCTACAATAGAGATATAATCGAGTTTATGAAACAAAATCTCTTACCTTCATGTGTCGGCAAGTATCTAGAAATGAGCAATCGCCCAAACTAATATCAGTGTGTAAGGCAATAATCCGCCTGAAGTGAACCTATGGAAACAAGGCAGAATGCATACATTAGACTAGCCTTTCATGTGCATGAGTGATGCAAGATTCCAATATATGGATAAGTGTATCTGTAAACAACCTTCTCACATGCAATAATGGAGCATCTTTGTCTTCTACAGTCTTCCTTTGTTAAAGCCTTACAGTACTCCTTCAGCTGTGTGCCTCCTTTTGATTTGAACTGTAAAACAAAAGGCCCAGATGTACAAAGACAGTATGAAGCAATGAGCAAATGTATCAAACCAGAAAGAAAATCTTGAAAATGCAAATACAATGTCAAGGTTTACATCTAGCTTCTCTTTCATTCACTGGTACAAGGAAAAAGAGAAGCTGACCTTTGCAGCAAGGGCAGTTTCTCTTGCAGTTGGACGATGAATAAGATCATAAAGTTCTTCCCCAGTTTTTGATTTTTGCATCTCCCTGAATGACTTCTTCTTAAGCAATGCTTCAATATCCTTCATGTCATCTTCCTCTGTCCTCTGTTTTGATGATGTGGGAGGGACTAAACCAGGTGATTGTGCCATGGGTGGCTTCTGAATAGGAGGAAGACCACTAAATCCCATCCCTTGTGCAGGCATCCCAGCAGGTCCAGGCAATCCCATCATACCCATGGGTCTAGGTCCACCTCTTGGCCCCATCATTGACATAGGATTGCCCCCTGGAAACATTGGTGGTCCTGCAACTGGCATGCCAGGAACACCTTGTGGGTGAGGTTCCCCAGATCCCGGCCACATATCTGGCCTTGGAATGCCTGGACTCATACCAGGCTGTACTCTTCCTAAATCCATTCCTCCAGAAGTTCCAGTTGC
This sequence comes from Chamaecyparis obtusa, assembly GCA_027943335.1. Taxonomy (NCBI): domain Eukaryota; kingdom Viridiplantae; phylum Streptophyta; class Pinopsida; order Cupressales; family Cupressaceae; genus Chamaecyparis; species Chamaecyparis obtusa. The sequence goes on from BSBK01006848.1 coordinate 4,106,477, forward strand.
TGGAACAACACTCATGCTATTTGTAATATCAACACTTTTAGTACTTAGAAGCTGTGGTGCTTCAGGGAATTCCTTTGCCAGTCGGTTTTGGTCAACTCCCAATATCATTATCCTATTTCTACCACTAACTGCAAAATCTTCCGACTCCACTCCTGTATTTTCAACTGCGAATGCTTTCAAAGCCTTTTCCACAGCTGCAATAGCCCCAAATTCTCCCCCCAGTTCAATCAGGATATTTTTCTCTGCAGGAGTACAATATCCATTTTCCAATTTCCTGAGGATTGCAGCAGAATCAAGGGGCACAAATGGTGTACGCTCAAGTAAAATTGCAGCAACCAAGACTTTAACAATATTAAGAGCTCTAGGATGCAAAGCATTGCCCTCATTGCCTCCTTCTCTGAATGAATCTCCTCCCTTCTCACCATCAATTTTATCATCCAACCTAAGCAGCCGAGATCTAATATCTGCTTCATCACTACCACTCACAAGATCCACTCTTGAGAAACCATTTCTGTCATCAGAATGAGAGGGACCACCAACTGTAAATAAAGCTATAGCACTAGATGAATCTCTTGAGTGTGAGCCAGAACCTCCATGATGGCGCTTACATGGCCGCGCCCTCTTATTTTGATCTTCTCCCTTAAAGGCAGAAATTACCTTTAGAGAAAGGTCCAAAGTACTCGCAAGGTTAGGTAAAAGATTATCAAGTGCATAGACAAGCTCGTCCTGAACAGCACACCTATCCTCAATGCGCTCTATTAACTTCTGGGCCCTCTCCTTCAGAAAGATCAGTTCCTCATTTCCTTCAATTTGCATGTCTACTTTTGCCATCACAACCTATTTGCAAACAAAATACTGGCATATGACAAAATGAGAAGGAAAATAGCATAATTTAATTCAGTTTAATGTAGATATGACTGTCCACTAGTGGCCATGAATTTGACGAGACTGAATAGAGTACATGTTCCAAACAGTACACAATGGGAGTACCTAGTGCATCTTCTAGAGAGATAAAAACTGAGATAGAACAAAAACAAGCAGTCAAGAACAGATCTAAAGAGGCAATGCCTGAAAAGTCAAAGCCAAGTCATGGAATCACTTTCCAAGAATTCAAAGTTGAGATGAGGCCTGCAATGGGCCTCACTTGAGAAGAAATCACACTGCGGAAAACGTAAGGGGCATCATGTCATTTGAATTGTCGAGCCACTTTACGAAGTCAACCTTTAACTACAAAAGGAATCATGTCACAAAGAAGATTTTTAATGACAAACTCTTGCTCCTATTTAAGGAAGAGCAGATTAGAGTTACTTTTTCTTAGGGTTGACAATTAAAACGAACACATTCTCCATAACCAATATAGATTGCTATGAAACAAGATAAAAAAGGACCTACAATAATTAAAAGATTCTAATTATTTATGGAAAAATTCCATTCGCCCTAAAGTTTAAGCTATAACGTCCCGAAGTTACAGACTAGACACCTATAGAAGTAGGATATTTGATGTTTGACTCATAACCTGCAATAAGTCTATGCAGTAGGAATCCGTTTCAATGCAGGGGAGAGCTGCTCCTAGTTTTCCTGTAAGATATAGCCGATCACACCTCTGACACACTGGACCAGGAAACCGAAAAAAACATTTTTTCCATTAATTTTATGAGAGACAATTTTCTTTGCTGAAGCGTTTCCACTGACACTAAAGATAGAAAGCTAGAAGTTTGTGGCGCCAAATTTACTATCCAGGGAGCTTTTCTGGGCTGAATGGCAACAAATTTGCAATAAGTTTTTAACTCTGGGAGTGCAACCATTTAGGCCATAAGCAGATTGGAAAGTTCAAGTTTATCACTGAGCTTGGTTACGCCGCCAAAATTCAAGTTCACCCTGAGATTGTTCACAAGGCCAAAATTAAGGTTTACCACTGAGATTACTCACGAGGCCGAAATTCAAGTTTACCACCGAGCTTTGTCAGCAGCCAAAAATTCAAGAGTACAAAAGTTTGAAAAATATCTAAGTAAATGGAAAAAATTTATTGTCTTTGACAAGAGATGTCTCCTCAGTAAAGCCCTAAAAACTACCTTTACCTTTTCAGTTTTAGAGAATAAGTAGCACATATCCGAAAAAACACCACGTCAACGGTTGGAACTTACGCCATGCATCTGGTTACGTCCAAGAATTTTTAGTTTGAGGTTTGAGGATTTAAGGTTAGCGATTTTCCAAGATCAATAAGAGTATACTTGAATTTTATGATGAACAAGATTAAAATCCTGTAAGGTTTTCTAAATCTGAGGGAAAATTCCAATAACTCCTGAGTTGCATTTCGATACGAAGCTACACTAAATTCACACATATCACAAAATAAGAAATAAAAACCATAACGTAACTTCTGAAAACTCGCATTCGATTTGAACTCTGTGAAAACATATAAAATTTCAGCTGCCAACACTATTTTGAGGCTGCAGAATGTCTCTAACGAAAAAATATAACTAAAATAGGATTCATGAGATTAAAGAGAAAAATCTTCAAATTATCAATTAGCTTTATATTTGAAAACATTTGCTTTTATCATTCACACGAGGGATTTTTTTGACTTTTGATCGTTGTTGATTCTTTCTTAATTTTTGTAAGGGCTTTACATTAAATTTGATCTTGAGAGCACGCCTGGAATTTGACGGTCACCTTATGTGTCATATCAATTTTTCATTATTATCATTTAATTATTTTAATGATTTTTAAAAATATTGATTGTCAAATTTTTTTAATTTACTAATAATTTATATTAAATTATCTTAAATCTAAATATCCTATCAATTAAATTAGTAATACATATTAAATATAATAAATATTTTATTTTTAATAAAGTAGTTATATATATTTTATTTTATATAAGAAACACAAAATGACGAGTTCCTACCTCTAGTATATTTTGTTTGAAGAATCATGAAGGCAATGTGAAAGTTTTGAACATAGTAGTTTAAGATATCACAAAGTGTCACTTGTGTGTAAAATTAAAACAAAGTTTAAAGGAAAGACATTTATCTGTTTAGGAAAGAGAACTAGATATATGTAAAATTAAAACACAATTAGAAGGAAAGACATGTATATGTTTAGGAAAGAGAGCTAGATATCTTTAAAAGCACATGCAACATTGATTTGTTGACCTGAAAAGGCATCTTCTATGTTCAAGTAAACATTGAGAACTACATTTGTTTTGGATTAAAGTATTTTCAATCAAACGAACCATACAAAAGATGCAGATGGCTCCATTAATATGTGATGTCTATACACATTATTTTGATGACTCAAATAGTAGAAGAATCAATTTCGTGTACATGTATATAATTTCAGGTCGGGCCTAAAAACTATTGTATACATAGCGTATGCAAAATAAGCAAAGAGCCTTTGTTTTCCTCAATCCTTCTCCATATTTTTCATTTCAAGTAAGTAGCATGGCAATATTTGCCCCATTGGCAAGAAGAGGAGTAGATATCTACAAGAAGTTCACCCAGTCATGATATAGTTTAAACTAGAAATCCTTGTGTTAGAAGGATGAGCTTGTAGGATAACTAACAGTAAATAGCTTACAAACTCACCTCTGCATGGGTATGTACTATTATATCCATATTTATAAGACAAAGACCAATGCTCTTTCTTGATGGAAGTGGATTTCCTTCAGCATTAGTTTGGTTTATAATGTAAAATATAAATTTGCATATTGTAATTTTCCAAACATTCAAACACCCTAATGTCTGGAGCATCACCATATCAAAGAAATATTATATTCTCAAGCAATGAAGTTGTAGTGCCCGGGTCCATAGTTTGTTTTTTCAGTTTTATATTGTCAAACTCTTTTAGGCCACTTTCATGTGTGTGTAGATTATTTCAACTTTATTATGTGATTTTGGATGTATGACATTACATGGTGATTTGATATTAGATAGTCATTTAGATATCATATATTTACAGTTAGATGATGTTAGTTACTTTGATGATTATTATTTAATAGTTAAATATGACATTTATATTCATGATGTTACTTACCTCATACTTTCATGTGTATGGCTATCATGTATGTTTTACATTTCTGTTTGACATATTTGATGTGGTTAAGGGACAGAATCATAGTTATCTGCTTGCGAGACCCACACGATGTCTCGATCCCCACCATTGCTTGTTGTATATATATATGGATGTACATACTTGTCTTTTATGTCAGTTTGTAGGTATCGGGCATCAACTTCCCTGAATTGACAAAATGAGTGTGCCCTGTCGCAATGTCTCAATGGTAAGAGAGGGGAGATAACATTCAAACCTAAATCCCAACCTAAGCCATTTTATTGTCTTGAAATATTGGATAAATTTATGATTTATTCCCTCTCTAAATTTGTCCAGGTGAAGTGAATTCATGAGCCTTTCCCTTGAGCATGATTATCATTTTATTAGGTTCAGTTGGCTTTTTTATGATCTTTGGTTGGTTGGTGTGATTGTTGTGAAATGGTTGAATGATTTACTGAGATTAATTATATGGTTTAATAATTAAATCTTATTAAATATAAAAAATTAAATGTGAGGGTATTTTACACTTATTAATTAAAAGACTTAATTAAAGTCTAATTATGGAAATAAAAGATTTAATTAATTATTAAATTTAAAATTTTAAGTAAAGATAAAATCAATTAATTAATAATAAATTATCAATTACATTAATGATAAAATGATGGGAGTGGAAGAAGATGTTTTCCCGTCTAATAGTGATGGTGAGTTCTGGCGTGATCGGTTATCCTTGTCTACATGAGAGGATTTTAGGTTTCGCATATGATCACACTTGGGAGTCAGAGTCCAGTGAGATTGTTCCAAGGGGTTGACATAAGTGATGACACTTCCCTAATTTCATCTTAGTTTTCCTATGTGTGTTGGTTGCCTCTAGATTAGTATGTGTACCTTAAGTTTTTAAGTTGTACCTTTGAGATAGGAAGCTTTTAGGATCTCTTATTTAGTACTACTTGGTGAGTAGTTTTGGTATTGTTATCCAAGTGGGATATGATGTTATCTCCTCAACACAGTAGGAGTGGAACCATAGGTTTCCACAAGGTCGGGAAGTAGTGATTTTCTTATTATTTGAGACTCTGACATTCTTGTACTAGTGTTGGATAATCCCTGTTGTAGTTTCTTATTATTCTTTCATCCTTGGATATTTGTTCATATTCTTTCTTTTATTTGTACTTTGTACTCAGAATTATATTTATGTACCCTACGACTTGTGCAGTGGATGTGGGATATCATGTATATTGTAATACCCCTCCCATAGCTTGATTTTCAGGTTAATTGGCCAGACTCTTTTAGACCACTTTTCATGTTTATATAAATCTTCAAATAGATTTGATGTTATGTATATTGTTGGTGTAATTAAGTATTTACTAATTACACTTTACTTAAGTTTACTTAGGATAATGCATTTGTATATTAGTTATCTTTGAGACACCTAGGAGTTTGCATTTCTTTTTAGCACATGGTTAGGAGAATCTCCACTTTAGGTGTGATAGTTGTCTTCACATACCTCTTTGTGTGTGAGATCCACCTTTAGTGCTCTTATCACATTATCATCCTCTCATTGTCACACATGTTTCTCATACTTTCATGTACAATAGAGGATGATCCACCTTTGGTGGACATGTGATTCCACCATGTCTAGTTGATATCTTATCACTTGCATATCTTCTAGTTATCATGCATTGCCTATATATTGAGGCATTCCTACATTGTATGTAATCAATTATCCATTATCATTTGATCATTATTGAATTCTTCATTTGATCATATTGTCTTGTCTCTCTTGTTTGTGCTATCTCTTGAGCTTCTAGATCTTGGCATCTATTCTTTACCTTAGGCAAATTCTTACATGGTATCAGAGCCATAGGAGTTTCATTATATAGCCTATTTTGAGAGATTTTTTTATTGCAGGTCAAAATTGGAGCTTGCTGGTGCAAATCAAAGGTTGGCGTCACATTGAGGAGGTCCAAAAACCCCTAAATCAAATTTTGTTTCATCCAAATTGGACATCTGAAGCCAAATCTAGAGCCATTTGAATTTTCAAGGTTCGTCGGTGGTAATTCAGAAAATATAATATCAAAGGCAATTTGCAAATAGCGATATCTCAGTCATTCGGACTCCTTTTTTAAAGCAATTTTTTTTGTTTTGGGGTAGAATTTCACGATCTACACAATGGTGCAGGTGATTTTTGATTTTTGTTTTTGATATTTTCTGAAAATTGCAAATCCCAAATTTTACAACTTTAGAGGCTTTGTTCGGGCTCCTATGGACACATTTTCAGGTGTTTTTTTTTTTTAAAGTTCATGATTTTTTGTCTACTTTCTAGATCTGGTATCAGTTTGGAAAAATTATGAATAGACATAGTACTTTCAGAATTTGGTCTATTTTGGCCTAATTTTGGCACTTGTAATTTGTTAGATCCTTGAGAGATCTTGTGTCTTATTTGTTTGAGTCTACTATAGCTTCATATTTTTAATTGTAAACATCAAAATCAGAAGTCCACTTTGGTTCATTTTGGCAAGTGGCAATTGTACACGCACTATATATAAAGTGCCAAAATCATCTATTTTGGGGGGGTTCTTTGGCTCATTGCATTTTGGGGGGTGGATTAATTTTTTGATCTCATTGTTTCATGTGAGAAGTACATCATGGATGGTTTAATTAAGTTGACAAGAGGAAGCTATAAGCAATGGAGTGAATTGGTTCTTGCTCATCTTAGTGAGCATAACCTATTGCCCTATTTGTCTGAGTTGAGACCTAAAAGTCCTTCTTTCGATTGGGACTCTTACTCGTAAGTTATCAAGGTTATCTATTGGAATATGGATATGGATGTTATGGATTCCCTTGATGACTATGATGATGAGACAGAAAATATTTTTGATCTTTGGACTTTTCTTTAGAAAATGTATGGAGATCCTCATATTCCTCCACTTCCAAAACGTCCAAAACCTCCAGTTGTAGATCCTTCTCCTCCTATTGAGATCACATCTCTTGATGATGAGTGTCTTCCTATAGCTACTCCCTCTTGTGATTCAATGCAGCAAGATATTACTTGTCTTCCAGTTATAGTTCCATGGGATGACTACTTGACAGACATTGCAGGTTTGTTTATGGAGTCCTACATTTCAGATTTGGGAGACTTCATTGATGACATTAATCTTCTCTTTATTAAGGATGATCCTTCTTCAGTTGTTGCGAGGGAGCATGTTGACCCTCATGTTCATTCTCTACTTGATCATTCTTTTGAGGGTGACATGATTGTGGATACTTTGATACATAATTTGGAGGAGGTCTCTTTAACTTCAGAGAATACATTTAAGTCTTTGGAGATTGGTTTTCATGAGTCTCAAACTTCACTTGAGATGTCACATTGCATGGTTCAGTTTAATCATACTCATGTGTTGGAGATTCCTATTCAGTTTCCTGAGACATCATACATTTTGAGGATTCTTCCTAGAGATTGGGGAGGATTCATTGATACACCTATGGACTTGTTTCTTCCTAAGGGGAGGAACACTATTCCATTTTCTTGGTGCAGTTTCTATATTGATCCAAGCACACCTATCATGGGTGTACATTCTACATTGAGGGGGGGCTTTCTTGATTCTCTTCCATCTTCTTCATTTGAGGAAGTATCTTTTTCTTTGGAGTTTGATCCAAATTCTTATGTGGATCAGTTATCATTGGTTCCTTGTTTGTCACCTTCTTCTACTGGGCTTTCTCCTGATTGGTTCATGGCATCTTCATCAACCAAGGAAATAGTGACACTTGGGCATACTTCAGAGACATCATACTTCATTTGGATTCCCCTTCCTACTTCCTATCCACAATGGGAAGCCTTCTTACATCTATACTTGGTGTATCTTCTTCCTAAGAGGAGAAATGTTGTTTGTAGGCATTGGACTATGTTTTGTCTTCAAGCACTTACCATCCTTGGAGGAGATTACTCAGTATGGGGGGGATATAATGTCTCCTTGTTTCCTTCCTTTGGGGGGATTCTTTATTGTATATACATGATGTATGTCATAATTGGGGGGTCTTGATTACTCCATCTCTCTTTTTGGGGGAGGGTTTTTCCCATGAGGTTTTCCCTCTTTCTCCACTTTATGAGAGTTTGCATTATCTATTATTCTTGCATATTGTACATGGGTACCTAACATGGCTTAGTATCTGGGACCCATCTTGCATTGTGAGCTTAAGTGCATTCTTTTAAGTTGCACTTAAGGGGGGGTGTTGGTGTAATTAAGTATTTACTAATTACACTTTACTTAAGTTTACTTAGGATAATAAATTTGCATATTAGTTGTCTTTGAGACACCTAGGAGTTTGCATTTCTTTTTAGCACATGGTTAGGAGAATCTCCACTTTAGGTGTGATAGTTGTCTTCACATACCTCTTTGTGTGTGTGATCCACCTTTAGTGCTCTTATCACATTATCATCCTCTCATTGTCACACATGTTTCTCATACTTTCATGTACAATGGAGGATGATCCACCTTTGGTGGACATGTGATTCCACCATGTTTAGTTGATATCTTATCACTTGCATATCTTCTAGTTATCATGCATTGCCTATATATTGAGACATTCCTACATTGTATGTAATCAATTATCCATTATCATTTGATCATCATTGAATTCTTCATTTGATCATATTGTCTTGTCTCTCTTGTTTGTGCTATCTCTTGAGCTTCTAGATCTTGGCATCTATTCTTTGCCTTAGGCAAATTCTTACATATATTATGCTTATAGTTTTATTGACCCCATACTTGCATGTGTGTGGTTGATGTGTATGTTTTATATTTTTGTTTGATGCGCTTGATGTGGTTGAGGAACGGAGTCGTAGTTACTTGCTTGCAAGATTCACACAATTAGCCAATCTCTGTCATTGCTTGTTTATATTTATACATGTATGTACATGTTCATCTTTTATGCAAGTTTGTAGGCACCGAGCATCGACTTCCCTAAATTGCCAGGATGAGTGTGCCCTATCACAATATCGCAATGGTAAGAAATGGGAGATAATATACAAATCCAAATCCAAGCCATTGATTGTCCTAAAATAATGGACAAGTATCTATTTTTCTACCCATTCGAAATCGTCAAAGTGACGTAAATTCATGAGCCCTTCCTTGGTGTTTGTTTGATATGGAGTTAGTTGATTTTGGTGTTTTGTGAGTCAAGTAAGTTTGTTGTTTGGATTATTTGATTTAAATAATTAACTTAGGAGTAATTATGAGATTAGAATGAATATATTTATAAATATGGAAACATTAAATATAAGGAATATTTAATTATTAAGGGTTAATCAAACACCTTTGTTAAACTAAAAGAGTTAATTAAAAGTCTAAATTTGGAATAAAAGGGTTTAATTAATTATTAAATCCAAATATGAAATTAAAGGCATAGTTGATTTATTTAATATTTAATTTATCAATTTGCATAGTTATTTATGTGCTAAAGTATTTATTGATTAATTAAATATTTATATGCAATTTAAGTGTCACATTCAGTTTAATAAAATTGAATTAGATCTTTAAAGTTAAAGTTGAGTTAGGAATTGTGATTAGAAAAAGTGCACTACTTTATTATTAAGTTATATTTAATCATGCAAAGTGAGTTGATGAAAACTAGGTGGAGAGTTGAGTTCTATTTTTAGGGATTGCATATTTTAGAAACCCTAAGAAAAAATAGGTCTTCTTTATGAGAGGTTTCTGGGAATTATTTTTAATTACGTCTATCAGGTTTTGGAGGATCTCTCTTGGATGAATTTGGAAGATTTTTGGAAAACTTGGTTTTTGTGGGCGTTGTTAGAGATTGTTTGAAAGCTTGGTTTTTGAAGGTTGAATTGGGTCTTTCTTGGCTTCAAATTTTTAGGCGTTGTTTGAGGTAGGGTTTGAAACCTTCTTTTGTAATATTATTTCCTTTGAGTAGATATCTACAAGAAGTTCACCCAGTCATGATATAGCTCAAATTAGCAATCCTTGTGTTAGAAGGATGAGCTCGTAGGATAACTTACACATAAAAATCTACCATTGGTGACATCACATATCAATAAACATCCTCTTATGTCCTTAAATTCACCACCAAGGTTTCCTCAAACAATCACAAGTTCAAACATGCTATCCTTTGGACATCAATTAAGCATAATCAATGAGAAACCTATTGTGGCACAAATTAAATCAAAAAATTCTTTACAACATGCAAATATTGATGTGGTATCACCAAAAAATCACCCAAGCAGAAAAAATCTAAATTTCTTAGGATTTTGCTTCGAAAGCTAGATCGTGTGGATGAGATTATTGAGGATCATGATAAAAATAATTTGCCTATGTATAGAAATTTACCATTCCAAAATAATCACATCAATGACACATGCATCTCCTATCAAGAAATTGGCCCTCAAGAATGATGCAAGGGGGGATAAGGAGAGGGGCCAAAGGCAAACCCTAACAAGATCCACCTTGCAGATATCACACGTAGAAGCAACAAACACACAAGTGAGAGAGAGAAAGAAGATCAAATTCTTTTATTCATTCATCAAATTGGTTCATACATGTCGGGTTGTAAGGCCTTCCTGGTTAGGGCCAGATATTACAATTCAAGTCTAGAAGTCCTCCAACATGCGAGGATTTGAAACTACTTTCAATATTCTAACTTCTATCTCCTATCCAAAACTGACTCCCTAAACTACAACCAAAGATTACAATATATACAAGAGGCTACCGAACAAGTCGGCCTTCAAATCCACCATCAAAAGAAGGAACGACCAGATTTAGGTCGACACACTTCCCAATGATAGATACCGGCTATATACACCTAAAAATGGCTTCATTAATTAATTAAATATTTATTAATTACTATTGACTTGATAAATTATTAAATATTTATTATTTAATTAATAATTAGTCCTCTATTTATTAAATAAATTATTCAATTTATTTAGTGAATTCACTATAGTCTATTCTTATATCCTAAGTCTTCTAATTAGTCTTATTAAAGTGATTTAATTAAATACACAATCACCTAAATATGACTAAGTTTCCTAGTCCACCTCACCTACCTAGTCACCTGACACATCACTTTGGCTAAGATAAATAATTATTATTAATTATTTATTTACAATTATCCTCACCCACACATGTCCTATTCTTAAGGGCTATGTGGCCTCATAGGACTTAGTCTCAAGACCACATGTCCTCTCAACAACCAAGTCAAGAGACATTCCCTATTCCTAAGGGGCTTCTCAAGCCACCTCTAAGGGTCAAAGGTGACTCATAGGACACTTGTGTAAAGAGTCCTTATGAGGAAAAGGTCTCTCCCTCTTTCTCTCGTTGGTCTTTGTGAGACCTTGACATGTGTCTTTCCCTTCCACCTTCTTCTCCTCCATGTCAATGTGAGGGGAACATCATCCCTATTCTTCCTCTCACATTCTAACTACATCCCCCTTTCTCTCAACTCCTTCAACCAAGTCAATCCTAGCCCTAGGATCTTCCACCTTTCATTCTCAATCGTAGGATTGCGCCACCTAGGCCTAGATCCTCCAAAACTCTATAAAAAGAGCCACATTTCCCATTTGAGAGCTAATAGGTATTTTTGATAATAGGGCATTCAAGCATTCAAGCAAACAAGCATCCAAGCATTCTAAGAGAAATCAAGCATCCATACTATCACCATTTCATTTGCATTCCATCCATTAGTTTGCATAAGCTATTATGCACTTATTTCATTCAATCTCCACACTTTGGTAGCATCTTGGGAGAAGGCTTCATTTGGAAATTTGAGAGCTCAACATTTTCAAGAAATCAAAGCTAGGAGGACAATGGAGACAAGCTGCATGGTAGGTGAAGGTAATTAAATTAGTTTCATCATTTCATAGTTACTTTGCATTCTTCATTATGTTTGCATTAGATAGATTCATTAGCTTTAATAGTTAATTTATCATTTCTAGTTGTTAGACATCTAATTTGCATACATTTTTAGCGCTAGAAGGAGGGCCAGCCTCCATTTTTAACATTTTATTTTCTTAGTTTTCCGTGTGCAAACATTTCCAGGTTATTTCTGCACATTCATTCATGATTCTTGCGCATTCATCCATCTGTTCTGCGCATTTATTTTTTATCATATCTGTAATACCCCAAAAATGGGTTATAAGTTCATTAATCTCCTACATCTTCAATTCGAACGAAATCGACATCAAAGTCCTAATCTAAGGCACATCTAAACATCATCGAATCATAATTGATTATCTTAAATTCTACATCGGGGAATATTCCTAGTAATATTCCTAATCATCATAATTATCTTTAATTTTATAATTATTTGGCAATAAATCACATTTATCCTAAAATTTGATTAATTAAATATTTTGCATATTTAATTAATTAGATTTAATATTTGTCACTTATTTATTTAATTAAATTAAATTCTATCTATTATTAATTGTATTATTTAATTTTGACAATAAATTGAAATTCCTATGAATAATTGATTAAATTCTTATTTAATTAATTAAAGCATGTTGTCATTATTTAATAATATAATTTTTAATAAGAGTTTGGTAAAATAGTTAATTAACCCATAAATTAATTATTTTATTTCAAAAAGCAGTTAAGTTGAGAATAAATCACTTTATTTATTTATTAAATCATAATTATCCATGTGCACATTCAAGGACCAGTTAAACTCAAAATTGGAAAATCAATGCAAGTTGTTAGCTTTTTGAAACTCAACATCTTTTTGAGTTTTAAAATGGATCTAAACTTCTAATTCGAGTTGAACTATGCTTTTGCATGATTTTTGTGACTTAATTATCTGTTATTTAAAAATAACTCAAAAATCAACCTGAGTTATTTGAGTGATTTATGGCTTTCTTTCACAACCTCCAAAGCCTTGGATTTCTATAAAAATAAGGCTCAGCTCTTCATAATTCATCTCTCAAATTTGCATCCAAGCATCTCATAGTTTGCACAATCACGCTGGAGAATTGCAATTGGAAGGCTCAAAGTTTATTGCGAATCAACATTATTGTGAGATCAATTTCAAATTCATAGCTTTCATATTATTGTTAGAATCTTCATTCTCATATCATATCATTTTTAGATTAGCATTGCATATCAATTTCCATATTAGCATAGATTCATATCAAGTTTTTATCATATCATTGCATAGAAAATATCAAAAAAATTAGATTAATTGCATTCAATTTCATATCCATCTTTTGCATTCAAATCCTTCGTTTAGGTGTCGTCTAGGTCACTGATCTCGATAACAATCCGAGAACATTAATCTCGCACCTACTAGAAGGCAGTAAATTGCTTGGTTAGATAGCTTTCAATTTTGCACGATTTCGATTATAGCTAACTTCTAATGTTTTACTGAAATGTTGTGTCTACAGATCAGGTACAAAATTCACACACACATTTCTGGCGCCCACCGTGGGGCCCTGAAACGGGTTTCCCTTCATTTCTATCAATTTTCTATCTTTTGAGGATAAGGGTTTCAAGGGTCCTGGTATACTCTGTAGGACGTTATTTTTTGTTTCTTTTTTGCCTACAAAAAAGAAAAAGAAAAAAATTTGGCACTTTTTCTATCAAAATTGTCCGTACACTGTGATTTTTATCATTTTGTACGTACTTCCGTACATCTTTGTATGAATTATCACGCGAGATTTCACATTATGTCACGCGAAATTTCTTTCTGTGTCGCGCGAAATTTCATTGGTATCATTATTTTTTTGTGCGTGAAAAATCAATTTCTCACGTGAGACTGTACTTCCTCACGCGGGACCGCATCCTGACTCGCGCGAGATTTCATCCTTTGTCACGTGAAATAGTGTTTCCTCGCGCAGGACCGCATCCTGACTCGCATGAGATTTCATCCTTTGTCGCGCGAAATAGTGTTTCCTCGCGCAGGACTGCATCCTGCCTCGCGTGAGATTTTTCTACAGAGGCACAGAATTTATAGATTTGTACTTTTAGATTATTGATTTCTAACACTTACAGTTTCCTGTTGATTTGTTTTGATTTTGTACTTTCAGACATGTGCTAAATTCTGGATTGTAGAGCGTTGGACCTAAGGTATTCTTCTCAAGCTGATAATATTTCAATTTGGACTTAAAATAAATCTCTTATGTGTCTGGCTTGTGTGCGTCTTTTCATGCTTTTATCTATTTCTACACACTTGCATAATTGATACTAGGTTGTGACCCCTTAAGGATTCATTAAGTAGTCTTAGATACTTGTGATTGATCTTGATTGCTATCTTGGGTTATTGGACTCGCTAATCCGCTGGCCCCTCATTTCCACCCCGTGTTTGCAATCTCAGCGCCATAAAGGGGAGGGGTCAACAGGACAGAAGCGTTAAGTGTTCCACTTGGCAACCCTTTTGTGCTTTTAGGAACTCACCTGTTTTCTAAGTTGGGGACTCATTTTCAGCTTGTGTGAGGTGTTAAGTGTTCCACCTTATGGACTCATCTCATATTCACTTTAAGCGTTAAGTGTTCCTCTTTCTGCTTTTTGGGTACTTTTGGTAGATTTGCTTTCAGGAATATATCTGTGCTCACATAGTAATTAGGCCCTATGAACACTATTTGTGATTCTTGAGAGATTGGATTCTTAGAGAAATCTTTCTTGACGACAGAATCCTTGTAGCTAGGGAGGATACTTAGTGCGTTTCACATTCAACTTGGTTAGTGTGTCTTCTCTTATTGATCGATACATTCTCTCCCAGGAGAGGTTGATAGATCACGTGGGGTTGACATCACGAGCTTTGGTGAATCAAAATTGGTTAGTGCGCCTTCTCTTATTGATTGATATATTCTCTCCCCGAAGAGGTTGATAGATCACGTGGAGTTGGCATCATAGACCTTGGTGAAGCAAAACTTTGTCTTAGCGTGTCGAATTAATCTGCTTGCTTTGTTTGGGTTAAAAGTGAAAAGGTGTCAAAAACCTTGGATCTGGAGCCAAGTCCCCTTGTGGTTTACTATTATGAGTCATCTTTAGAGAGGGTTAACCGTAGCGGACAATTCCTTCACAGGGCAAACTGCGTTGACGGAACCTCAAGCGGTCATAGCCATTTTCGCCGTGGTAGTGACAGCTGCTATATAAATGTCCTTGTGGAAGAAATCTCCACAGGTATGGTTCATTGTTGGGTTGTAAGATCTCCCTAGCAGCTCCTGAAGATTAAGTTCTCGGACTGTGTCAAAACCCTGGTGTGCCGGGATTGGAGTTCACCCCTTTGGATCATAAAAGTTGCATAGTCAAACCATTACTAAAAACCCTAGCAAGGCCAAATTTTCATTTTATAGGGTATATGTGCGTTATTGCAAAACATTTTTGGAACATACACAATTAGCGCTTTTGAGGATTAGAATAAGTCACTTGATTATTCATGCGCAAGGTTGCTTTTGCCCTTGTTCATTGTTTTAAGACATGCTTGAAATCACTTGCTTGCTGTTTTGCGTGCTTGTCTATCTATCTGGTTACTAAAAATGAACAAATCTATTACAATCTTCAAATCTAGACATTGAAATTTGCAAACAATCCGAATCTGAAAATTCAAAATTTGCAAAATCTGAAGTCAAATTCTTTTCTAGAGTCAAAAGTCATCTCAGGAGGTCAAAAAGTCATACGAGTTTCCATCAAGTGTCATTTCATTGCATACCCATTGTCGTACGAGCTTTTGCAACTGTCGTTTCATAGCTCACCCACTATCGTACGAGTTTTTCAGAGTGTCATTTGGGAAATTTTTGAAAGTTGTCAGAAAATTGTCAGGATTGCCAGATATTTAGCTCTTTCAGCCTAGTTTCAGAATCTGTCGAGCAGATCATTGTGTCAGGAATAGAGTAGTAGCTATTAAGAGTCCAATCATTTTCTTAAAGTGGCCTTTTGAATCTGATTCAGCCTTCTATCTAATCGATTTGAGTCTTTATCATCTCCTGTCAAAACCTTGTCATAACTATCAATCTTCAATCAATCAATCATCAAAATGACTAAGTGTTGTGATATCTTGTCCGCTATCTTTTGGGAACCTACCCATACATCCAGGGCACAGTATCCTTCATCCACGTCTAATCAAATCTTCAAATCAATCAAACCTTGACAAGGTTGCGTCATCTGATCATCTTGATTCAATTAATTCTTCAGTTATCTGAATCTTATTCTTTTGTTTCACTCAAAGTTGATGGTGGAGACTAGAGCTTCCTCTCACAAGAAATCTATTACCACTATCCAAAATCCAAATTTTGAGCAACTCATCAATTCTGGTCTTTACGAGGACGATGGTCTTGGAAACTATCGATTGAAATCTGGTTACGTACCCCCTCCATCGACTCACGGAGGTACTCAACATACCCCTCATTAATCTAATTCAGGGAGTTTACAAACTCCTACCATGTCTCAAGAAGGGACAAATTTTGGCTCTCAAAGAGCTCAATCTCAACATGGTGCAGATCAGGAACCCACACCTGAAGAAATTGCTCGCTACCAAAATGACGATGAATTTAACAAGATGATGAGACATTTCTTGAAAGAAAATAGAGAAGCCTACTTTTTACAACTAGCTCATCAAGGAGCTAAACTTCCTCCCAACTTTAATGTTGAAGATATCATTATGCATGAGGAAGAAACTCCACTCACAGCTATGACGAAATAAATACATGCTTTACAAGTCAAATTTAATCATCTTGAGAAAGAAAAGGAACACAAAGAGTTCTCCATGGAAGCTCTATGCCCTTTTCCTTTTGACAAAAACTTGTATATGCCACCATTTCCAAAAAGAGTGGAGATGCCAAAGTATGATAAGTATGATGGACACTCTGATCCTCAAGATCATGTTAGAGAGTTATGTACGCAATCCATGGAATTCATGCATGAACCGACCTATCTGATACGTCTTTTTCCTAGATCTCTGGGCGGAGCATCCATTCAATGGTTTTCAAGATTGCCTCCTACGATCAAAACGTTTGAGGAATTGATTAAATTGTTTTATCAACAATATTCCTACAATATTCAGCATCTGGTCACCATGATTGATATTTGTAATCTCAAGCAATATCCAGGAGAATCATTCCTAACTTTCCTCAAAAGGTGGCGAAAGAAGTTCTCTCTATATGCTAGACCAATTCCCGAAATGGAGAAACTTGAAATCTTTATCAATAACCTTGTTCCAGAGCTCAATTATCCCTTACAAATGCAAGATCATACATCTTTTGACAAAATGGTGGATAATGCTATCAAAATTGAAAAAGTGCTTGTAAAAAAAGGGGAAATCACACTCCAAAAAGACAAGTACGAATCTGGATCTAGTTCCAAAGACAAGAACAAAAATTGGAACAAGAACAAAAGCATCGTCACAGATGGCATTGTAGACACTGTCTGTGCCCCATTAAAGGCACCAGCCTACAATCTCACCCTTGGCACTCAAGCCATTAAAGCTTCCGAGCAAAAGTCTTCTCAACCATCTCAAAAGAAGTCAGAATTCAAAAAATGGGATAAACATAAAAAATTTACTCCTCTAGGAGAGTCTTTAGAATCGGCTATAAAAACTCTACTGGCTGATAACATCATCTCTTTACCACCAATCTGATCGAATGCTCAGGACCCCAAACCGATATGGTGGAAGGATAATGAATTCTATGATTTCCATCGGAGTAAAGGTCACAAAACTAGTAGTTGCTACCACTTGAAGCATACCATTCAAGATCTGATTGATAGTGGAGACATCACAATTGACAATCCCATGAGCAATAACGATCATACATCATTCACAGAACCATTTCCGAAACATGGTCAAAAGGTTTCAACTTCTCAGCCTAATATGGGGGCAAAAGTCAACTATGCCTACCCTGGAAATAACACTGCCATCAATATGGTTGAACCATGTCTCTCTAAAAGTTGCAACATCATCACAATCATACGAAAAGACAAAAATCATTCCTTAACTAATGCAGTTACTCGATCACAAGCTCAAACGCATCTGAAAGCACAAAACCCAGATTCATCAAATGTCTCGAAGGTGCCCTTTAATCTTTCATCTGCTTCTAAATAGAAGGCTGCTTCCAAACCTCCCAATCCAAAAGATACAAGGCCTATGTCTTATAGCATTGTTCAACAACTCTAGCATGCTAATACAAAAATCTCCATGTTTGAGTTGCTTCAAATATCTATAGCTCATAGAGCCATTCTCGACAAAGCTTTGCTCGGTTCCAATGTTCCTGATGACCTTGATTTAGACAGGTTCCAGACTATGGTTGGACATCTTACATCTCCGCAATATATCTCCTTTTCAGAGAAAGATGACAACTCCTTGAGTCACCCACATAATCAACCTTTGCATATAGAAGCCTTGATCCAGAACCATAGAGTCAAACGTGTGTTGATAGATGGGGGCGCGGGCCTAAACATTTGTTCTTACAGCTTGATCACACAATTGGGATTTTCAAAATTGGCTATTGATCCTAGAAAGAAAATAACTATCAAGGCCTATGATGAACAAGAAAGATCTTCTAAAGGCACCATTATCTTACCTATCAGAGTGGGTCCAGTTATCAAAGATACCATCTGTCAAGTGCTTGATCTACCTTTGGCCTACAACGTCCTTCTAGGGAGACCGTGGATACATGAAATGCAAGCCATTCCTTCTACATACCATCAATATTTGAAGTTTCCTTATGAAGGAGATGAGGTTACTATCCCAGCAGATCTGAATACAACTTGCAACACCTTGAAGGAAAGTGTCGATAAGCTTGTACCTAATAACAGAGAATCTCCCATAGAGCCAACTAAAGAAGCATCCACATCTAAAATGGAAGATCTTGCCAAAGAGGTTAATATCAAAGAAAATAGAATGGGAGAATACACTATCGAGCCAGTCTTATCTTTGACATCTCTCCCTATCTCGCCTAAGTCTTATGGGCAATCTTTGAAACAATCCAAGCCCAAACCTCAGGAACCTCTTGAGGCATATAAAAACAATTTTGTAGCAGAACAAGTATCCAAGCAAGAATTTGAAGAGGATGAAGCTGTGCTATCATGGCTATACAAAGATGAATCTAATTCTCAAGTTGTTCAAACTGGTAACTCTGCTGTATCCAAACTCCCTTCCAAGTCATATGGTCCAGGAGGTAAATTAATAGCTAAGATGGGATATTCAGGTCAAGGACCTCTAGGAATCAGAGGAAAAGGTCTTTAGGCACCCCTCCCACATACTGGTAGAGAAAATAAAAATAAAATTGGCTTAGGATTTAAGAAGAAACCCTATCACCTCAAAAGTAATTGCTCGCATGTCATAGAGAAGATCACACCAAGGGAACCTCTTCTTAAGAAATAAGAAACAGAACCATCTGACAGTGATTCAGATAGTTCAGAACTCATCCCCTATGAAAAATTGCCTAAAGAGATCAAAGACCTTCTTGATGATAAAGATGATCCTATCAAAAGAATTAATGTAGTAGAAACACAAGAACCTACTATCAATCAAGAGATAGTTGCACCACAACAACCAGCTAATCTCAAAAACAATCAAGAAGAGGGAAGTGGTAGTGATTCTAAGACAGATTCCCATGAGTATGAATTCAAATCAGAATCCGAGGGTAACCCTTCTTGGGGTATTCATCCCGACTTTACTCATGTTCTAAGATTTCCTAGAGATCCTGAATCAGAAGCTGAATCAAATGACTATGAATGGGGAGCCATTCCGAAACCAGATGAGCTTATCACAGAGAAACATGTTGATGTTATTCACCAATATGCACCTCAACCCAACATAAGTCTAGAGCGAAATGATGAACCTATCGAGTCTGATCCACCTATGGCTGAATTGGACTCCCACGATGACATTGAGCCTATTCACGAATTGAATGTCTTAAGTTGTAGTATCACCTTTGAACTCACACGTCAGGTTAGGACCAATGATGACAGATGAATATCCATAAACACCATATCCCAAGCCTTTCCTGCTTTGACTATCCAACGCCCTAATCTTATCAACCAAACTTCCACAAACCCAAACCATGGTATTTATACCTTCCTGAATGACTATGCCCTTGCTTGCTACCTCAATGCAGTTGAGCCTATGAGTACTTCCATCAGTGAATCAAGCATCAGCATGACCGAGTCAGACATCAAATATCTTAGTCAGAAAAAAAAGAGTAAAAAGAAAAAGAAAAAGAGTTCTAAAGGTGAAAACCACTTTGTGGCAGTCTCAGAACCGACAAAAGTAAAAATAAAAGACGTATCCAAAGGTGAAAACCTCTCTGAGGCACCTAAGGATGAGATATTTGATGTCCTTCTGAGTCATTTACAGGACAGGTCTCTAGTTCTAATTGAGCCCACCCAATCCATCAATTTGGGTACAATAGAGGAACCACAATTGGTACATGTAGCACAATCCTTATTAGAAGAAGAGAAACAAAAATTTACTACATTCTTGAGAGAAAAAAAGATCAACTTTGCATGGAAGTATTCAGATATGCCAGGGTTGGATCCAAATCTTATCATGCACCATCTATCCATTGCTCCTGGAGTAAAATCGGTCAAGCAAAAATTGAGAAAGATGCATCCTCATGTTGCACTTTTAGTCAAAGCTGAATTAGAGAAACTCCTAAAAGCTGGATTCATCTGCGTCATAGACTATGCTGAGTGGATCTCCAACATTGTACCTATTTCTAAACTAGATGGTTCAATCAGAGTGTGCACAGACTTTAGAGATGTGAACAGAGCATGCCCTAAGGATAATTTTCCACTGCCTAACATTGATATGATAGTGGACATGACTACGGGCTATGAGATGTATTCCTTAATGGATGGCTTTTCTAGATACAACCAAATCAAAATTTCTCCAGAACACCAAGAGAAAACTGCTTTCACATGTGCGTGGGGAACCTTCTGTTGGAATGTTATGCCATTCGGACTCAAAAATGCTGGAGCTACATATCAAAGAGCAATGACATCTATTTTTCATGATATGATGCATAGAACAATGGAGGACTATGTTGATGATACCTTGGCAAAATCAATGATCAGAATTGAACATCTAACTGACTTGAGCATGATCCTAGATAGAATGGAAAAGTTTAGTCTCTGACTAAATCCTAAGAAGTGTGGTTTTGGTGTCACTTCTGGAAAGCTCTTAGGATACATAGTTTCAAAGAAAGGCATTGAAGTTGATCCGGCTAAAGTCAAGGCTATAATAGAGATGCAACCTCCCAAAAATATCAGTCAAATGAGGATGTTGTAAGGCAGAGTTCAATCTATCAGAAGATTCATATCACAGCTAGCGGACATATCACAGCCTTTTACAAAAACATTACATAAAGGTGTGACCTTTGCATGGAATGAAGAATGCGAGAACAACTTTAACCATATCAAGAAGTATCTATCAAATCTGCCTATCTTGATGCCTCCTATTCATGGGAAGCCATTGATCTTGTATGTCTCTACAACAACAACATCACTGGGGGCATTGCTAGTGCAACATGATGAAGACAAAAAGGAAAGAGCCATTTATTATATAAGCAGAACATTGGTGGCATATGAAAAGAACTATTCTATGATTGAGAAAGCTTGTCTCAATGTGATCTTTGCATCATAGAAACTGAGACACTATATGTTATCTCATACCATGCATCTAGTAGCCAAAATTGATCCACTGAAATACCTACTAAGCAAGGCTGCCCTCACTGGTAGACTGGCTAAATGGGTCATGCTTCTAAGCAAATTTGACATTGAATATGTTGAAAGAAAAGCTATAAAAGGTCAAGTTATTGCTGATCAACTAGCAGATGCACCCATGTTTGATGACACACCAATGCAAATGAAATTTCCAGACTCATCTATTATGCACCTATCTTCTAGAGAATGAGAATTATTCTTTGATGGCTCCTATACATAGAATGGATCTGGAGCAGGCATATTGTTCCTAACTCCCCAAGGATACTCAATCCCCAAAGCATTCTGATTAAAGTTTCCTTGCACAAACAATATTGCGGAATATGAAGCCCTTTTGAATGGTATGAAAATAGCAATTGAATGGAGAGTAACAGAGCTACACATTCATGGAGACTCTCAACTTGTTATTCATCAAGTCAATGATGTGTACCAAACTAAAAATGAAAAACTCATTCCTTACAAAAGAATGGTCGATGATCTTAAGAAATATTTCATCTCTATCACATTTGAGCAAATTCCAAGAATAGAGAACAAGGCTACCGATGCAATGGCAACACTATCTACTTTATTACAGCAGCCTGAACATGAGCTACGCTATGAGTTCCTGGTGGAAGCACTCTCTTATCCTGCATATGACTCCCCCGAAACTCACATGATTTGCACTGTTGTAGGTCATGATTCATCCTGATATAAAAACCTATTTTCCTATCTCCAAGACCAAATCATTCCCGATACCTTCAACCGTCATGAAAAGAGATACCTTATCCGTAATGCCTCCTGATATGTCATCATTGGTAATGATCTATACAAATGAGGTCTAGATGGTACGCTACTTAGATGTTTAGAACGGGAAGAGTCTCAACATGCATTAGAAGAAGTCCATGATGGTATTTGTGGGTCACACTCGAACGGTTTAACACTAGCTCAAAAACTTATTAGGGCTGGGTACTATTGGCCTGAAATGGAGAAAGAGGCTATCAAATTTGCTAAGAATTGTCAAAAGTGTCAAGTACATGGCAACCTAATTCATGCTCCAGGGAGGGATCTAATCCCCTTTACAACACAATGGCCTTTCCATCAATGGGCATTTGATCTTATCGGGATGATTCATCCTCATTCTTCTAATGGACATACCCATATAATCACAGCCACAGATTATTTTACAAAATGGGTAGAAGTGGTCCCTTTGACACAAGCAACTGGAAAGCAGATATCAATGTTCATCTTGAACTATATCATATGCAGATATGGGATCCCTCATTCCATAATCACAAATAATGGTGGGCAATTCAGGAATAAAGACCTCGATGATCTATGTGCCAAATTTAAGATCAACCAAAATTGGTCTTCTATCTACTATCCACAAGGGAATGGACAAGCAGAGGCTTCTAACAAAAATCTATTGAAGATCTTGCACAGAACAGTAAACAAAACTGGCAGAGACTGGCATCTCATGATTAGTCCAGCTCTATGGGCCTATAGAACAAGTATCAGAACACCTACTAGGGCTACACCTTTCACTTTATTTTATGGGTTTGAAGCGGTACTACCTATTGAGGTTGAAATCCCATCACTCAGAATCAGAATGCATGGTCTAGTAACTGATGATGACTACAGAGTGTCTAGGTTACAAGAACTGGAACTACTAGATGAGCGTAGACAAGTAGCGTATGATCATCTCAGAGTATATCAGAAGAGAATATCTAGAGGCTACAACAAGAAAGTCAGACATAGAGAATTTCAGGTTGGTGATCTAGTCTTGAGAGAAAATCCTAAAAATCAATCCCATCGAGAACGCAAGGGGAAGTTTGAACCCAACTGGCTGGGTCCCTTTGTAATCACTGCTACTTTTGGCTCTGGTGCCTATCAACTCTCAACGACTGAAGGAGAACAGCTCCGAGAACCAATCAACGTTCTCCATCTGAAGAAATTCTATGCCTAAGGCATTTCGTCTATGGTTAAATATCCTGAAAAAATCTAAAAAAAAAGAAAAAGTCCTTAAAAAAATGAACATATTGGTGAAAACCTAGCAATAGGTGCCTTGATGATTCACAAAAAAATCAGAAAATATCAAAAGTACAAAAAAAAATTAAAAAAATATCAAAAATTCAAAAAAAAAGAAAAAAGAAAAAAAAGTGCCTTGGTGAAAACCTGGAAATAGGCACCTTAGTAGCAAAAATAGAATCTCTACCAAGATGGTGAAAACTTGGCAAACGGGTGCCACTTGTTCAAAACGCTCCATCTATCAGCACAATCTTGGTCTTTCCCAGCTTTCAGTCTTGCTTTAGTTTGTACATATCTCCCGATTTGTTTCTGCATTTCCAATTTTTAATAAGTCGGTCTGTACACCAATCAGCTCAAGTGTCTGTATCCTATCAATGTTTAACACTTGGGGGCAATCAATGTCATATCCTATGGTCTCCCATGTATCTTAAATGGATCATATCTAGTCAGAGTCCTTTGAAGCTTCATGTGAGTCAGTCAGTCAGTCTTGTCTCCAGAAAGGATTTTGCATCTACAACAACGCAATCAAACATCAAAACTCAACTGAAAATAATCTATGCTTTTTACATGCTTTTATCTCCTTGTATGCTTACTGATTCGCATTGAAATTTTTGCATATTGTGTCCCTTCGAGCTCTTCGATGATGTCCTTTATAGGATTTAGAGAGTGATGACTGGGGGCATAATCTTTTCTTTGTCTTCTACTTGTATGTGAAAATCTAACAACTTTAGAAATTTCAGATTGAAATGGTGTTCGACTATAAGAGCCTCTATCTCGAATTGGATGGCCATGCATACCTCAACCATTGATACCCAGAAAATTCAAGGAAGTTTGATCTAACTATTGTCTTTTTGAGTAAGTTCTTTCTCCTATTGTGGAACGCGATCTTGCCTAAGGATGTGAATGATAAAGGGTCACTACGGGTAATTCACATTGGATTTAGAATGATCTCTTGACTCTTTGATTTGTTTGCAATGCAAGGAGTATTCCGGTCATCACAGCATTTATGTTTTGATGCTTATACAACTTGCTATATCAAAATGGACATGATATTCAAGTCATCCTGGCGTTTATGCCTTGGTACTTATATCTAATCTGACATTCCAAAAATAAAATCAATATTCATATGTCTATGGTTGTTTGACCAGTGGGGGTTGTATTGATTCTTGCACATACAAATCAATATTCATATGTCTATGGTTTTTTTTAGCTAGTGGGCATTGTATTGATTTATCCAGTTACCTAAAAGTTCAATGATGATAACAAATCGACATATGATCAGTGAGTAGGTCCTAGGTCTTAGGTTGCATTTCATTTTGCATGTCTCATTTCATTTTGCATGTTGCATGATCTCACAATGACTAAACGAACTTCAATTCTTCAAATCACATCTTCAAATCTAACAAGAGCTGAATCTTACACGAAGGTCCATCCAATGAAACAACAAGTAGAATCTTTTTTTGGGATCAAAATTCAAATTTGAGATCATTCATATTATTAACTACTTGCATAATCGACCTTCAATCAACACAAAAATCCAGAATTCAACTTAACTGATTATCTTACATCAAACTATCAAAATTTCAACTTGGTCAACCATGGTCAACTCATGGTCAAACCTAGTCAAACTCGGTCTTCTGGACCTCCAAATGATGTAGAATGCATTCTCGAATGTGTTTAACCACTTCTCAAATCAATTAACATGCTTCTAAAATATCAACACTGACTTTTCTCGTCAGATTTCAATTTTAATCCCGAAGGGGGCATGGTATTGCATATCATTCAAAGTTTGTAATCAAATTTGAAATCATATCTTTATGGAAATCATATCTTCCTCAGTAAACCAGATAACAATCACGTCTAGTTATTGATTCATCAAAAGTCCTCATCGCTCAGGGCAAATCTGGTATTCTCCTAATCTTGTAAACTGTATCAGTTTTTGCAACCATCAGATCATAGTGTTCTTTCCTTGGTTCTTCGACAACTGAAGGGTTTGCATGTGATACCTGCATAGTTCAATAAGACAATCGAGTCTAGAATGGGTCACTCACTTCTTTGCAATCCTAAGGTTTGGAATCAGGCGTTTTGACACTTTTTCGCAATCATAGATTCATTTGCTGTTATAGTGAACATTATCTTTGGTCACTCAGGACCTATTATCTCCATATCAAATCAATATCAATCAGCTTCTGTCTCATATCAATTATCAATTTCAAACATCAGTTTCATATCTTTATCAAACACAGACTATCTTTGAACCACTGCGCTTCACACAGTAATTCAAAGAGGGCAAAATAGAAATGTGTGTGTGAATTTTGTACCTGATCTGTAGACACAACACTTCAGTAAAACATTAGAGGTTAGCTATAATCGAAATCGTGCAAAATTGAAAGCTATCTAACCAAGCGATTTACTACCTTCTAGTAGGTGTGAGATTAATGTTTTCAGATTGTTATCGAGATTAGTGACCTAGACGACACCTAAACGAAGGATTTGAATGCAAAAGATGGATATGAAATTGAATGCAATTAATCTAATTTTTTTGATATTTTCTATGCAATGATATGATAAAAACTTGATATGAATCTATGCTAATATGGAAATTGATATGCAATGCTAATCTAGAAATGATATGATACAAGAATGAAGATTCTAACAATAATATGAAAGCTATGAATTTGAAATTGATCTCACAACAATGTTGATTCGCAATAAACTTTGAGCCTTCCAATTGCAATTCTCCAGTGTGATTGTGCAAAATATGAGATGCTTGGATGCAAATTTGAGAGATGAATTATGAAGAGTTGAGCCTTGTTTTTATAGAAATCCAAGGCTTTGGAGGTTGTGAAAGAAAGCCATAAATCACTCAAATAACTCAGGTTGATTTTTGAGTTATTTTTAAATAACAGATAATTAAGTCACAAAAATCATGCAAAAGCACAGTTCAACTCGAATTAGAAGTTTAGATCCATTTTAAAACTCAAAAAGATGTTGAGTTTCAAAAAGCTAACAACTTGCATTGATTTTCCAATTTTGAGTTTAACTGGTCCTTGAATGTGCACATGGATAATTATGATTTAATAAATAAATAAAGTGATTTATTCTCAACTTAACTGCTTTTTGAAATAAAATAATTAATTTATGGGTTAATTAACTATTTTACCAAACTCTTATTAAAAATTATATTATTAAATAATGACAACATGCTTTAATTAATTAAATAAGAATTTAATCAATTATTCATAGGAATTTTGATTTATTGTCAAAATTAAATAATACAATTAATAATAGATAGAATTAAATTTAATTAAACAATTAAGTGGCAAATATTAAATCTAATTAATTAAATATGCAAAATATTTAATTAATCAAATTTTAGGATAAATGTGATTTATTGCCAAATAATTATAAAATTAAAGATAATTATGATGATTAGGAATATTACTAGGAATATTCCTCGATGTAGAATTTAAGATAATCAATTATGATTCGATAATGTTTAGATGTGCCTTAGATTAGGACTTTGATGTCGATTTCGTTCGAATTGAAGATGTAGGAAATTAATGAACTTATAGCCCATTTTTGGGGTATTACAATATCCACCATTTTCTGACTTTTCCATTTTCATTTCCATCAAAATCTGCGCATCTAGTCCACTTTGCTACGCATACATTCCACTTTGTTGCGCATACATTCAAATTTTCTGTGCTTACATTTCATTTTTCTGTGCATCAATCATTCTATTCGGTGCATCTATGTAATAATTCTGCGCATTGATTCACTGTTATTGCGCATTTCTTATTGACAGTATTTAGGTTAAAATTTTTGATTTATTTGGATTTTAGCTAACCTTTAACAAGTTTATGTTTGCTCTGGTAGCTTTTAGGCTATTTTGTAGGATGTTTAGTAGAAGACCCTATTGTGAAAATTTTTAACATATTTCTTTGTAGGGATTCCTAAAGGGTTTGCAAAATAAACCATAACCTCGTTTGGGCTCTAAAATAAGACATGCATTTGCTTTGTGTGTATTCTTTAGTATAGCTCAAGTGTCTATTGTGTTTTTCTTAATAGCATATCTGTAATCCCAAAATTATAGCAACGTATCCTCTCCCCTCGCCATTCGTGGACCTTGGGTGTAAGAGAAACTGTTATAATTTTTAGAGGGCGGTCTTTGGTGGGAAAAGAGGTACTCACCCCAAGGAACGACCCAACCGGTAATAGGCTAAAGCCAAGCCCTTCCAAACCGGTATATAAAAAATGCTAGTTTGATTAGTCTCACATTAGATAGGTGTGAATTCATTGTGGCAACCAAAATCTCCTCCAGTACCTTAGTGGTGCGTTAAAGTCCTACTTAGTAGAGGTGAAAGCCTTGTTTTGAAAAGATTGGGAGAGCCCCCTTAATTGGGAAAATGACTTGATCATAACCACCTAAACAGATGTCCTTACTAAAAACTTTTGTTTAGTGGCCAAAAACCTTCTATCTGCTGGCTCAAGGAGTCACCCAAGCTCGTGAAGACACCCCACATTACTCACGGTTCATAGTAGAGATATCAGTTCTTTCGAAAGTAATGACCTATTGAATTCAGAACTTGGTGTGCCTAAGAAGTGAGTGCACTATAAGGAAGAGCCCGTGCCTCCAAGTTCCTAGGCTGTCCACTGTGAATTTGCATGGCTAGATTTTATTATCCTAGTGGGGATTCAATAGATATCATCCTTGCTAACCATAGGATTGTAAGCGTGTTTGTGCATTCATATTAGCATAGTCAAATTAACATCATTTATGTCTTGTGTGCATGTGTTTATGCATTTTTTCAATTTGCCAAAAAAAAAAAAAAAACCAGAAAACACCAGGAAAATCCAAAATATTTTAATTCAGATTAAAACTTCAAAACCTACGCATATATCACATATTTCTGCGCATTTATCAAAAATTTTAGCGCATATATTTAGACTATCTACGCTTTTGAGTATTACTAGTTCGCATCTGTCACATCTTGCTGTGCATATATTTCACTTTGTTGCGCATTTATAAATCTGTCCTGCGCATTTGTTGTTGCGCATTTACAATAGTGAGCATTTCCACTAACTTTGCAATTTTCAAAATCACTTTTTCAGATACCCATTTTCGTCTTTAGTAAGATTCTGGAGAAATAGTCAAGTTACACAGACCTCTGATCTTTAGTTTGACCATTTTCATCATTTTTCATCATTCCTTCATCAAATCATTTTCTTCCAAATCTTTGAAATTCTCAATTTTGTGTTGAAACATTATCTTATCCATTAGATTTTGATCTTTATGAGTTTACCATATCAGGATATATCATCCTTAACCACCAAACTTACTTAGGTTATTATCTCTTGATTTCTCTTTGTCATATCATAGTGAGATCTATACCTCCTATTGACTTAGAGTTTATCAAGTTGTCTTGTCACTTTTCAACACATTTCTATCAGTCACTTTCCATTTCTTCTCATCCAAAATCTTTCATCTCACAATCAATTCTTTCAAATTTTATGGTTCAAACTCGATCTCAGAAACTTAAACAAGCCGTCAATCCAGAATCCCTAGACAAGATGGAAGGAAATACCAGTAATGAAGAAAATCCTTGGCCTGAAGCTCCTAAGAAAACTTCACTTTTTACATCCACTGACGAACCCACCGATGATGAACTTAGGGAAGCTTCACAAGATCCTCAATTTTATCATGTCATGGAAAGACTCTTAGGCTTGGATAAAGAGATGTATTTCCTCATGCTTTCTCAACAAGGAGCTAAGTTACCAAGCGATTTTGATGTTTCTTATCTTAGAGAACTAGCTCACACAAACAATCAACAAATTCCTAAAGGTTCTCAAGATACTCATGGAGCAAAGGAAACCAATCAACAATCCAATGCTTCTCATAGTCATGAACAACACACTATTTCTCAAAATGATCAGCAAAATCATGCTTCACAAAATAATGCTTCTCACAACAATGTTTCCCAAAACACTCAAGGAAACACACCATCTTTGGATCCCATCCTACAACAAATCCAGATGCTTCAACAACAAATCTGTGACATCCAAACTGGATCATCAACAAAGAAGTATTCCTTGGATGATATATGTCCTTATTCTTTTGATAAGAACTTAGCAATGATTCCATTCCCTCCTCATTTTGAGGTACCAAAATTTGACAAATACAAAGGGAATTTGGATCCACAAGACCACATTCATGAGTTTTGTGCTGCTTGTATTGAAGTCGCTCACAATGACACTTATCTTATGCAACTATTTCCATGAAGTTTAGGAGAACAAGCCATGGAATGGTTCTCTAAACTACCCCTCGACATCAAATCTTTCAATGAGCTTCTTGACAAATTTGTGACTCATTATTCATATAACATCAAACATGAAGTCACTATGCTTGATCTTTGTAATGCACATTAAAAGAATGGAGAACCCTTCCTTACTTTTTTGCAAAGATGGCGTCAATTATTTTCCAAATATCCACGAATAATTTCTGAACAAGAAAAGATGGATATTTTTGTGCATAACCTTACACCAGAAATGATTTATAGGTTACAATTGCAATGTCCACCAAATTTCAATAAGCTCATAGAAAATGATATCAAGATTGAGGAAGCCATGGTCCGAAAAGGTGAGATCAAACTTTATTCTAAAGACAATGCCGAATCTTCAAATTCCAATTCCAACAACTACAACAATGACAAATCAAAATTCTGGAATAAAAATAAAAACATTGTCAATGATGGTATTGTTGATAATCGTAATGTCAAACCAACACAACCCCTTCTTAATCTTACTAGTCAGGCCAATGCTACTCAAGGAACCTACAACAATCAGTCATCAAATCAAAATACCAACAAAGATTCATCCAAACTGAGATTTCCTTTTATGTCACCTCGAAGAAACTTTACTCCTTTGGGGGAATCTCTCAAATCAACATTACAGAAGTTAATCACAAAGAAACTCATTACGCTTCCTGAAATGAAAGATTTTGAACCTAAGGTGAAGCCTTCTTGGTGGAATGAGAATGATTATTGTGAATTTCACAGAAGCAAAGGACATAAAACAAATGATTGCAAAAGACTCAAAAATGTATTTCAAGACTTAATCGAAAGCAGTGAAATTGGTGTTGATGGACATGTCTCGAATGAATCACATACGACTTTCAAAGATCCACTTCCTGAGCATGAAAAAGGAGGTTCTTCCAACAATAAGAGTGACAATCAAGCCAATTATAATTCCACTCCCTATCGATATGTTGGAAACATTTCTGAATGTCATCCTTCTATGTATTATGCCAATGTCATTACCATCAAAGGAAAATCAGAGAGTCAACCAGTCCAAGCCACTACTCATGCTCAAGCCAAAGTTACTCTCCAAGGAGTCTAGTCTAAATCATGTACTACACAAAATAAGTCCGTTTATGTCCCAAAGTCTATCCCAAATATTTCCAACCAGTACAATCTTTTGGAACAACTTAAGAAAACACCTGCCCAGATATCCATCTTAGAGCTTTTGCATCTTTCCCCATCTCACAAAGATATCCTTGAAAATCCTCTCTTAGAGACCCAGGTTCCTACAACTCTAGATCATGATCAATTTCAAGCTATGGTGGGCCATTTAATGACCCCACACTATTTTTCCTTCACTGAAAATGATGATTTAGCCATTACTCAACCTCATAATGCTCCCTTACATATCGAAGTCCTTGTCCAGAATCACAAGATTAAAAGAGTATTAATAGATGGGGGAGTTGGCTTGAATATCTGCACGTTAAAGTTAGTCTTTGCATTGGGTTTTTCTGAGAATGTCATTGATCCAAAAAAGAAAATCACAATAAAAGCTTATGATGAGGAAGAGAGATCATCCAAGGGGTCTGTTGTTCTTCCAATTAGAATTGGTCCTATTGTCAAAGATGTATCTTGTCAAGTTCTGGACATGGATCTTACTTATAATATCCTTTTGGGAAGACCATGGATTCATTCCATGCAAGCTGTGCCATCGACTTATCACCAATGTATAAAATTCCCTCATAATGGTCAGGAGATCACTATCAAAGGATATTCTAATCCTTTTCAATATTGTAGCAATGTGAAGACTTCTGATTCTTTGGTTCCCTATAATCGTACTGGATCTTCTGCAACTACACCTAGTGATCCTAGTAATATAGCATCAACTTCTAAATCAGATGGGATCAAGATAGACATCAAAGAAAGTAGTATGGGAGAATATACTTTAGGTCAAGCTCTTTGTATCACTGAGTTACCTTTATCTCCCAAATCATATGGTATATCTTTGATCACTAAACAACAATCAGAACCCCCTTCCACACTTGTTTATAACACATTTATAAGTGGGGGCACAATATCCAAAGAGGCAGCTGAGCATAATGCAAATTATTGGCTTAAGACACAGAAGATTGAAGAGGATACTAAACATGAATGTATATCACCTGATGTCTATGGAAAAGGGTATACTTTGCTACAAAAGATGGGATATCAAGGTGCTAGACCTCTAGGGTTACAAAGAGAAGGTGTTATAAAACCAATTTTGCAAAATCCCAATTATCAAAGAGACACTACAGGATTAGGATATAAAGGTGAAGGACCATAAGAACCAAAAGGAAAAGCAAAAATCCCACCTTTTCATGAGACATCTAAAGCTCTTGCCTTACAATTCAAAAAGCATGGTATGTATGTAGATCAAGAGAAACAAAGGATAGCTCAAAGAATCATTGATAGACTTGAAGATAGTGATGATTCTGATTCTAATGATTATGAATGGGATTCCTTATCTGATTATACTGAAGAAATAGGAGTCGATGTTGTCCATCAATGCAGTAATGATTACCATGAGGGTGAGAGTTCAATGAGTGACTCACTAGGATTGGTCCTACGTAATACTACTCGTGTCGATCATGAGTGAAGTGAGCATTATCTTGTGATAGATGATTTGGATGAGAGTATGGAAATCGACCTCGCTGATACCATCATAAACCTTGACAACTTTTCAATCAATACTATCTCTGCTTTTGAAACCGACCCAAATGATCCAATGCCCCTTGTCCGTCTTGACCTTATCGATTGGGATTATCCTGATCACCCAGAACTTGATGTCTTCCATAATGATGATGCAATCATTAACTATCTTGGCATCAGGGATCATTTACCACCAGGGGATCACAAGTTAGGATTTTTGATAGAACTCAATGACATGGCCTATTTTTGAGAGAGTGCCAATCCTTTCAATCATAAAAATATAAAAATAATCAACAGATCTAATGGTGAAAACCACTTAGTGGTAGTATTAGATCCAAAAATAGTAAAAAGAAAAGATGCATCTAATGGTGAAAACCTCTCTGAGGTGCCTGACGATGGAAGGATTGACACTCTTCCCAACTATCTATATCAAGAGCAATCTGCCATTCTTATAGAACCAACAATACCACTTAACATTGGAACAGAGGAGTCTCCACGCATCCTCAAAGTAGCAGCATCCTTGGCAGAATCAGAGAAAGAAGTTTTTGCAAAAAATTTCAAAGAAAGACAAATCAACTTTTCTTGGTCCTATGCTGATATGCCTGGTCTGGACCCCAATCTCATTATGCATCATTTATCTATCCAACCAGGTGTAAAACTAGTTAAGCAGAAGCTCCGTAAAATGCATCCTCACATTGCTCTAATGGTGAAAGCAGAATTGAAGAAGCTCCTAGATGTTGGGTTCATTCGTGCTATTGATTATGCTGAGTGGATTTCCAATATTGTTCCTGTCTCAAAACCAAACAAGTCTATCTGGATTTGTATTGATTTTCAAGATCTTAATAAAGCTTGTCTGAAAGATGACTTCCCTTTGCCAAATATTGACACGATTGTTGACCTAACAGCTGGGCATGAGATGTTATCATTAATGGATGGATTTTCTGGTTATAACCAAATCAAGATTGCACCGGAAGACTAGGAAAAAACTGCTTTTACTTGTCCATGGGGTACATACTGCTGGAATGTGATGCCATTTGGCCTCAAAAATGCTGGAGCAACTTATCAGAGAGCCATGACCAGGATCTTTCATGACATGATGCATACCATCATGGAAGATTATGTTGACGAAATTTTAGCAAAATCCAAAGACAGAGCTGGTCATTTGAGAGTGTTGGATAGAATATTCACCCGGATGGAAAAATTTCAGATTCAACTCAATCCAAAGAAATGTGCATTTGGGGTCACATCTGGCAAACTGTTAGGGTACGTTGTCTCAGCTAAAGGAATCAAAGTAGATCCAGAAAAGGTTAAAGCAATATTGGGGATGGCTTCCCCCACTAACATCAGTCAGCTAAGATCTTTACAGGGGTGTCTACAATCCATCCGAAGATTTTTTTCTCAACTAGCAGATTGCAATCATCCCTTTCAACATTTGCTGCATAAAAATATCTTATTCCAATGGGATGATAAGTGTGAGGAAGCTTTCAACAAAATCAAGCAATATCTAGCAAATCCTCCAACTCTGATGTCACCAATTCTAGGCAAGCCACTCTTGCTCTACATTTCATCCATGATAGCTTCACTAGGCGCTCTTCTAGCTCAGCAAGATCATGAAGGAAAAGAAAAAGCCATCTACTACATCAGTCGCACTCTAGTGGGATATGAGTTAAACTATTCCCCTATTGAAAGAGCATGTCTGGTTGTTGTCTTTGCTTCACAGAAGTGGCAACATTACATGTTGTCACATTATACTCAACGTATTGCAAAGATTGATCCTTTAAAGTATTTGCTAAGCAAGACAACATTGACAGGCAGGTTGGCTAAGTGGGTCATGCTACTTAGTGAGTTTGATATTGAATATGTAGACAGGAAGGCTATCAAAGGTCAAGTGATCGTAGATCAACTAGCTGATGCTCCATTAACAGATGACCAACCTATACACACAGAGTTTCCTGATGCTCATATCTTAGCTTTGTCCACACAAACATGGAAATTATACTTTGATGGCTCATACACTCAGCAGGGTTCAGGAGCTGGTATTCTTTTTATCATGCGACAAGGATACACTATTCTGAAATCTTTTAAGTTGTTATTTCCTTGCACCAATAATGTAGCAGAATATGAGGCTTTGCTGATTGGGTTAAAAATGGCTTTACAATGGAACATATCTGAAATAAATGTCTACGAAGATTCTTAGCTGATTGTCAACCAGGTTAATGATGATTATCAGACCAAAGATGATAAGTTATTGCCATATAAATGTATGGTTGATGATTTTAAAAAGTATTTCTCTATCATCACTTTCGAGCAGATTCCTCGGCATGAAAACAAGGTTGCCGATGCCATGGCAACAATTGCTTCTTTATTTTATATGGAAGATACTAAGGCCCATTTTGAGTTCTTGGTGGAATCCCTGACTTGTCCCACATATGATGAGCCTGATATGAGTATTATATGTCATATGATTGGACATGACTCCCCAACCTATGGAAAGATCTATTCTTACCTCAAAGATAACACCCTACCTCCCGACCTATCCTAAAATCAGAAACAAAATTTTCTCCGCCAAACCTCCCGCTATATCCTCATATCCAACACCCTTTATCGGTGAGGTTTTGATGGTACTCTCCTGTGATGTCTCGAACATGACTAAGCTCAACTTTCCTTACATGATGTACATGAGGGTATTTGTGGGACACATTCGAGTGGTCCCTCTTTGCCTAAGAAACTCATGTGTATGGATTATTATTGGCCTACCATGGAAGCAGACTCCTTTCATTTTGCTAGGGCATGTAAGAAATGTCAGATACATGGAAACCTTATCCATGCTCCAGCTCAAGAGTTACATCCTTTTACAACTACTTTTCCATTTAGTCGGTGGGGACTCGTCCTCATGGGTGCTATCAACCCTCCATCTTCTAACGGTCACAAATGGATTCTCACTGCCACAGAATACTTTACTAAATGGATTGAGGCCATTCCATTAATTACTGCCACAGGGAAACAAATATCCATGTTTATCTTAAACTATATCATTTGCAGATATGGTATACCTATGTATCTTATCACTGATCATGGGAAACAGTTTCAAAACTAGGACATGGATGACTTGTGCGCCAAATTCCACATCACCCACAACTATTCCACCATCTACTATCCCCAAGGAAATGACCAAGCTGAGGCGTCAAACAAAACAATTGTTAGAATTCTACAAAAGACTATCAATGATGCTGGCTGTGACTAGTATCTCCAACTTAATCCAGCCTTATGGGCTTACCACACCTCCATCTGTACTCCTAATGGAGCCACTCCATATTCTCTTGTCTATGGATCTGAAGCAGTCCTGCCCCACGAGGTCGAGTTGCCTTCACTACGTGTTACTCTTAAAGATCTAATTCCTGATGAAGAGTATAGAGTTGCACGTCTGATTGAATTAGAACTCCTAGATGAACGTTGTCAGCAAGCCTATGATCATTTGAAAGTTTATCAGCAGTGTCTGTCCCATCAGTACAACAGCAAGGTAAAGATCAGAGACTTTCAGTTGGGTGACTTAGTCCTTCGAGAAAATCCAAAGAATCAACAACACCGTGAAAAGAAGGGCAAGTTCAAACCAAATTGGTTAGGACCTTTTGTGATTACAACAGTCTATGGTTCTGGGGCTTATCAGTTGTCTACACCTGAAGGGGATCCCTTTGATGAACCTCTTAACAGTATCTACCTTAAGAAGTTCTATCCCTAAAATCCCAATGCAAGGGGCATGTATATAGTTTATATATCTATTCTGTAAATAAATAAAGTCAAAAATATAAAAAAATCACAAAATCAAAAGAAAATTGCAATAAAAGCATATGGTGAAAACCTGGAAACATGCGCTATGTGTGACAAGTTAGCTCCTCTATCTATTAGGATTCTTCTAGTGTGTCCATTCATTGTATATATCCGCAATAAAAAGGTTACTTAGTTCTTGTCCCCACCATGTATATATCATAATAAAATGGCCAGTTCATACACCATCCATTATATCTACCCATAATAAAACCCCATCATAGCTTGATCTTTTGTCATGGTCTTCATCCTCGTCTTGTTGTGTCTTTCTTCATCCATAATAAGTCAGTCCATCACCTAGCTGGGGGCAGGTCCTTGACCTAGTTTGGGAAGTGGATCTATGATAGTCATGACTCTTAGAGGACAAAATGGAGTTATTTTCATCAGGCAAGGCAAACACAATCAAATGCTCTTTCACAATGGTATCTTCATGCTGAATCAGAATCTATGATCTATTCTTTTACTCGTGACTGCTTATCTATACATCTTGACTATACATCATCATTTGAACTGATTAACATATCCTAAATCTATCTTTTTGGCAAAAGAAATGTGTATTCATGGTAGGCATGTTATAATGATTTGTTATAAATTATGCATTCATATCTAGATTTCATTGTTATCATGTTTCCTATGCTATTCTGGGATATCTTTGACATGAGTTTGAAACTCCCATATGTCATTGATTAGAATAGCCAGGATGGGGCATGATATTTTCTTTGATTGTTGTTTGTGGGGTATTTTCCGATGAAATTGAAGGAACAAGTAATTGGGGTGTCTGTGTGTAAGTGCCTTCATCCATTTCATAGTATGGACAACATACAAATCATGTTGTTCTACAAATGCTATTTATGGTGATATGCCATCACATACCTCGACTCCAAATATTTGTTCCCCGATTGAGGGGGAAAATATTCCTTGTCTATTATGCAAACAAAAATCAGGTCATCTCGGTTCAATTATACCTAGATGCTTGTCAAGTTTGCAATATTAAACTCCATGCAAGAAGTGCTCAGGTCATCCTGGTTTAATTATACCATGATGCTTGCATTTTCTTGCAACATAACGAGCTCAATGATGAAAATCAAATTTCAGTTATTATGAAGTTCTAAGATGTTACCTAAAGTTGTGGACATACATTCATTTCATTTTACATTTGCATTTTACCATCTCGTGAATTGCATAGCAGTGCTCCTTTTATAAGGTTTTGTGGGTTATCTTTCTCATTAGGTTATCTATTTTTCCTCAGTCCATTCTTCTTGTGTCAAGAATATTGTTATTTCAGTTGAGGACATTTGGACAACCAAAAATACTTTGCACTTAATCATTTTAACACATGCATAATTCTTATTAGGTATGTTCATTTGATATTTGTTATAGTTATCATTTCATCTCATTTCATTTTATCATGTTATCCATCATCTTAGGTACATTTTCATTTATTACATTAGATATCATTTGCATTACAATATCATTTATTGTTCATTACATGTATTTAGTATCATCATGCATTTAGTATCCATTCATTTTACATTATTCACATTGTTTTTACATCATTTCATTTATCATCACATAACATTAGTGAATATCATTTAGAACATGCATTTATATCATCATATATATTAGATTGTTTATCCATTAGCATCATATAGAAAATTAATCATTTTGCATTTTACGACATCCATTCCATGCATATAAAAATAAATCATCACATCCTACATATGTCAGTACGCACATGTATATAAACATCATAGCAAATCATGCTAGAACTGCATCAATCATATAGAGTCAAAATCATATAAAGTCCATAAATACAACAAAACTGTCCAAATGTCCCATGATATATAATCAATAACAATGTGTCTACAGTCAGTGTCTATCAAGTCAATACATAATGGTACAATGATAATATGATACAAAATGTGTATACAAGTGGTATCTATGACCCACTACCTCCTAAATCTGTCTGTCGCTGTCTGCGAGCTGCAATAAGGCCCTGTACTGCTGACCCACCTGCTCCTGAGGATCCGCCATGGTCTCCTGAACCAGTGGGTGCTCTAGGAGGACGTGATGATACACCTCCATTACCTGCTAGTGCCTATCTCTCATATACTATTGTCCTCACTACCACTGAGCTCTCTTTGAAGCTCCCAATCCACTGATCCCTAGGCACTGCCTGTCTGTATGCCTCTCGCTAGTAGGATATCTCCTTCTCGGCTCATATCATGGCCCTTAGGCTATCTCCATGAGGACCTAGGTCCTCTATCCTCTATAGCTCATCTAATAGCATCTCAGACTCCCCGAGTCTCTCAATCAATACATCTCGCTCATGTCGAAGGACATCCATCTGACACTCTAGCCTCTCAATCTGTCTCTCTAGACCTGGCACCTGGTCTACCTGTACCTATGTAACTGCTAGTCTAACTAGCAGTGTCTCAATATCTGGCTCCTCCTCCTCTGCAACGTCTCTCTGTAAGTAGGGATCCCATCCCCCAATGTCCATATTAGCTGGCTCATCCTGTGCCTATACATCTGGCATCTCAGTATCAGGCTCATCATGTATATCATCCTACACCTGAGCACCCTGTACCACACCACCCTGGGCTAGTAAAACATCTACCTCATCCTGTCCCTGCACCTGTACCTGTGGCACCTGTACCTATGCAGCTAGTCCCTATACTGCGGCAACCGGTATCTATGTCGGAGGGACTGGTACCTGTAGTGGAGCTCCTATAGCTGGCTGTGCCATAGGCTATCTCTGTCCCTGTCTAGTTGGAGGTGGCATCAGTCCTCTCTGCCTCACACCACCTCCTCTCATCCGAGGTCCTACTCTATCCCCTCTCCCTCCATCTCCACCATCATCTCCTCCTCCATCTCCTCCACCGTCACTGCCACCTCATCTCCCTTGTCCACGTCTATCTCTCCCTCGGAGTCTCCCCCATCATCTCTTTGTCAGGTCTCTCTCTAGAGGCCTCACCGCTGGATCTGTAATCTGTGAAACTGGAAAATCCCTCAAAAACTGCTCCAAATCAGCAGTCATCCCTGGGTCTACCATCGTCGGTCTCCTCGACCATGCCTAAAATGGGGCATCCAAAAACTCCTGTCGAGCAACATTGAATGATGCCATGGGTCCCCAGTCTCCTCTCTCCTGATGCATGCGAACATGCTCTATCACTCCTTGCGGCATGCCCTGTATCCTACCAAATTGTCGCAGGACCTGACTCACCAATTGTCACTCAATGATAAATGGTGTCCGCCCTATCAACCATCGTGACTCAAAAAAAAAACTAAATTGTCGCTCATCATCCCATGGCTCACACCCTAGGTAGGGTCTCCATGTCACTATGTCCAGTGTATCAAAGGTATATCGCCAAAACTCTAAATGGCCCAATTTTGCCTGAGACAAAACTGAGGAGTATAAATGAATATAAGGCTACCTTGTGCCCTAAAATCTAATAGCCACAGGTCGAGTAACTGCAATATGCTCCCATGCCCAAACATGGAGCAGTGTCACACCTGCTGATAATGATGCACCCCTATGGTACACCACCTGATGCATGTCATGATAAAGATGTGCTAATAGACACACACCCCAAGCATATCGGGTCCCCTCCATCATCCACTGTAATGTGCAGCCCCATCCAATTGCAAATCCATGTGATCTACGATCAGGGCATACGAATCCCCTAATCACTCCTGCTAACACTACTGGTAGAGGATCATACAAAAGTGCATATTTATCAAAAGAAGGTCTGTATCCTGCCAAACTGTCACAAGACCTAACTCACCAACTGTTGCTCAATGATAAATGGTGTCTGCCCTATCAACCACCATGACTCAAAACAAAAACCAAGTTGCTGCTCATCATCCCATGGCTCACACCCTAGGTAGGGTCTCCATGTCACTGTGTCCAGTGTATCAAAGGTATATCGCCAAAACTCTAAATGGCCCAGTTTTGCCTGAGACAAAACTGAGGAGTATAAATGAATATAGGGCTGCCCTGCACCCTGAAATCTAATAGCCACAAGTCGAGTAACTGCAATATGCTCCCATGCCCAAACATGGAGTAGTGTCACACCTGCTGATAATGATGCACCCCTATGGTACACCACCTGATGCATGTCATGATAAAGATGTGCTAATAGACACACACCCCAAGCATATCGGGTCCCCTCCATCATTCGCTGTAATGTGCAGCCCCATCCAACTGCAAATCCATGTGATCTACGATCAGGGCATATGAATCCCCCAATCACTCCTGCTAACACTACTAGTAGAGGATCATACAAAAGCGCATATTTATCAAAAGAAGGCCTATATCCTGCCAAACTGTCACAGGACCCGACTCACCAACTGTCGCTCAATGATAAATGGTGTCCGCCCTATCAACCACCATGACTCAAAAAAAAAACCAAGCTGCTACTCATCATCCCACGGCTCACACCCTAGGTAGGGTCTCCATGTCACTGTGTCCAGTGTATCAAAGGTATATCGCCAAAACTCTAAATGACCCAGTTTTGCCTGAGATAAAACTAAGTATAAATGAATATAGGGCTGCCCTGCACCCCAAAATCTAATAGCCATAGGTCGAGTAACTGTAATATGCTCCCATGCCCAAACATGGAGCAGTGTCATACCTGCTGATAATGATGCACCCCTATGGTACACCACCTGATGCATGTCATGATAAAGATGTGCTAATAGACACACACCCCAAGCATATCGGGTCCCCTCCATCATCCGTTGTAATGTGCGGCCCCATCCAACTGCAAATCCATGTGATCTACGATCAGGGCATACGAATCCCCCAATCGCTCCTACTAACACTATTGGTAGAGGATCATACAAAAGCACATATTTATCAAAAGAAGGCCTGTATCCTACCAAACTGTCACAGGACCTGACTCACCAACTATCGCTCAATGATAAATGGTGTCCGCCCTATCAACCACCATGACTCAAAATAAAAACCAAGCTACTACTCATCATCCCACGGCTCATACCCTAGGTAGGGTCTCCATGTCACCGTGTCTAGTGTATCAAAGGTATATCGCCAAAACTCTAAATGGCCCAATTTTGCTTGAGACAAAATTGAGCAGTATAAATGAATATAGGGCTGCCCTACGCCCCAAAATCTAATATCCACAGGTCGAGTAACTACAATATGCTTCCATGCCCAAACATGGAGCAG
This sequence comes from Chamaecyparis obtusa, assembly GCA_027943335.1. Taxonomy (NCBI): domain Eukaryota; kingdom Viridiplantae; phylum Streptophyta; class Pinopsida; order Cupressales; family Cupressaceae; genus Chamaecyparis; species Chamaecyparis obtusa. The sequence continues at coordinate 4,148,197 of BSBK01006848.1, forward strand.
TGTCACACCTGCTGATAATGATGCACCCCTATGGTACACCACCTGATGCATGTCATGATAAAGATGTGCTAATAGACACACACCCCAAGCATATCGGGTCCCCTCCATCATCCACTGTAATGTGCAGCCCCATCCAACAGAAAATCCATGTGATCTACGATTAGGGCATACGAATCCCCCAATCACTCCTGCTAACACTACTGGTAGAGGATCATACAAATGCGTAAGTTTTTACAAAAGCACAGTTTTATTGAGTATTTGCACCACAAATATGCACAAATGCACCAATTTTTCAAATGCACATTTTTATTTAACACTTGCGTAACTCTAACATTCCTCTAGTATGTGATGAAGGGTGCTCCCCTTACTACCACAAACACTTAACAGAAATAGAGAAACAACAACAATAATACGCAAGAACAAAAAATTGGCTTCTTATTATCTCAACAAATGTGGAATTACAAACTTTTAGAATTACAATATGCAAAGCCACATGGGCATTCCCTTACAATATTCTATAGGAAAAAGCCTCGAGTCAATACTTAGATCTACTACCCAGAACTATTCTCAACTGCCTAAGACAATAATATAGCCTTCCTTATATAGGCAATTTTCCACCGCCTGGGAAGGTTCCAGAATTTTAGCCAATAAAGTCGACCAAACTTAGAATTATTTTATTTTACATTTTATTACATCATAGTCGGCTCAAGATAACCTTTGAAACCCGAACAGAAATTTTGAAGAAAATTATTTTCCACCATTTCAGGTGACCCAACTTTTGCATACCATAAGTCATCACCAGTTGACCCGATCGGCTATTATAACCCCATTTTGGAAATGCCACGAAGCGCTCTACAAGCTTGATTGGTGCAAGCGACCGTCACCCAAATTTTTGACCTCATTCGGGGCCTCTAAAGCCTTCAAAACTGAGTTCAAAGTTTCTGTACCCTACTGTCAATACCGAAAATTTTCAATATCTTCCAATATACACTTGATCTGGCAATGAAACTTTACTGGGAGACTTATATGACCAAAATGAACCTCCAAGAAAGAAATCAGATCATTCTGAGCACATACAAAAATTACCAAAAATGATAACTTTCCATAAATAGCAGCTCTGCACAAAATAGCCCTTATTGAATATATAAAAAAAAAAAAAGAAATAATTTTTTTTTTTGGGTGATGCAAGATTGCTCTTACACCCAGGATGCTCCTGCATCAGACACCCGGGGTAATTTGAGAAGTGACCCTGTCACGACTCAGGTGTGCAGAGGAAAACCAAGATGGCTAACCTTCTCCTTTGTCCGCCATGATGAATCTTCAATAGGTCGTCCTTTCCACTTGACCAGATATTCTTCATATATCCTGTTCCTTATGCTTCTGCTAACACGACTGTCGAGTATATCTTTGATCTACTTAGTGTCTGAACTAGTTGCTGGAATACTCCACTGTGCTGCTGTGATCTCATCTTCAACACCTCCTTCATGATACTCTGTCAAATCTGAAATGTTAAACACTGGCGAAATATTTAGCTCAGTAGGCAATTCTACCTCATATGCGTTTCTTGAATCATGTTTCTTCAGTATCCTACATGGTCCAAACTTTTTCATTTTCAGCTTGTTATATGTACCAACTGGAAACCCCTCCTTCCGCAAATGAACCATGACTTCATCACCAACCTGAAATTCTTTATACCTCCTTTTCTCATCTGCCTTAGCCTTATACCGCGCATTCATCTTGGTAATATGCTTCCTCACCTCCTCATGGATGTTCTTCAAGTGTTCTGTAAAATCCTCAGCTTCAGCACTACTTATTTCCCCTTTATCGATCTTTCTCAATTCAGATGTATTTTTTGGACTACTTCCATATACAATCTGGAATGGTGATTTACCAGTGCTCCTATTCACATAATTATTATAGGCAAATTCTGCCTGTGGTAAAATCAAATCCCATCCTGTTGGCTTATCTCCAACCAAACATCTCAGCAAATTTTTCAAACTCCTATTCACCACCTCTGTCTGTCCATCAGTCTGTGGATGATGTGATGAACTGAACTTGAAATCTGTCTTCAACTTCTTCCACAATGTACGCCAGAAATATCTAACAAACTTAGTGTCCCGATCTGAAACTATGGTCTTTGGCAAACCATGAAGTCTCACTACTTCTCTGAAAAATAATTCTGCTACATGAATAGCATCATTAGTCTTCTTGCAGGGAATGAAATGTGCCATTTTTAAAAATCTGTCAACTACTACAAAAATTGAATCATGTCCCCACTGTGTCCTCGGTAAACCAAGAACAAAGTCCATACTGATATCCTTCTAAGACTTCTCTGGTATAGGTAATGGCTGATACAACACTGTATTCTGCTTCACTCTTTTCCCCATCTGACATACTCTACAACTCTGTACAAAATTTTTCACATCTTACTGCAATTGTGGCCAATAATAATTTTCACTAACCAAAGCAAGGGTTTTATCACGACCAAAATATCCCGCCAATCCTCCACTATGCTTCTCCTTGATGAGATTCTCCCTCATAGAACTTCGTGGAATGCACAACTGACTCCCTCTGAATAGCATATCATCCTGGATGATGAAATCCAACCATTTCATCCTATCTAGAGTAACAGGTTCTGTACAAGCTTTCCAAGCTTCACCAAAATCAGGATCCTCTGGATACAAATTCTTGAGCTCCTTGAACCCAACCACCTGATTCTGCATCTCTGTCAGCAATAGTTGTCTTCTGCTAAGAGCATCTGCAACCCTGTTAGACTTTCCACTTCTGTGTTTCAAAATAAATGTATAACTCTGCAAAAACTCAACCCATTTCAAATGCCTCTGATTCAACTTTCCTTGACTATTCAAATATTGCAAAGCTTGATGATCAGTATACAAAACAAACTCCTTAGGAAGTAGATAATGTCTCTACTTCTTTAATGCTTGAACTATAGCATAAAATTCCTGATCATAAACAAAATATTTCCTCTTGGCATCATTTAACTTCTCACTGAAATAAGCAACAGGTTTACCTTTTTGGCTCATAACAGCTCCTATTGCAGTACCACTAGCATCACAATCTACTTGAAACACTTTATTAAAATCTGGAAGTGCTAAAATAGGTTGTTCTGTAACTTTGTGTTTCAACAATTGAAAACTCTTTTCTGCCCCATTAGTCCACTTAAACTCTTTTCTATCCCCTCTCATTGTTTCAGTCAAGGGTCCACAAATACTACTAAAATTTTTGATAAACTTTCTGTAAAAGCTAGCTAGACCATGAAAAGATCTTACCTCGGTAGCACTCCTTGGAGTAGGCCATTCAAAGATAGCTTGTACCTTCTTTGGGTCTATTTTTAGACCTTCTGCTGAAACTACAAATCCCAAATACACTAACTCTTTCTTCACAAAAATGCACTTCTTCAAATTAATCAACAATTTCTCATCTCTCAACTTCTCAAACACCATACGAATATGCATCATATGTTCCTCCAATGTCTTGCTAAAAATCAAAATATCATCTAGGTAAACAATGACAAACTTACCCAAAAATTCTTTCAGAACCTCATTCATGAGCCGCATGAAAGTTCTCGGTGCATTGGTTAGCCCAAAAGGCATGACCAACCACTCATACAGTCCTTCCTTTGTCTTGAAGGCAGTTTTCCATTCATCTCCTTCTCTGATTCGAATCTGGTGATATCCACTCTTCAGATCTATCTTTGAGAAATACACAGCTCCACTCAAACAATCCATAATATCATCCATTCGTGGCAATGGAAACTTATACTTGATTGTGATCTTGTTTATTGCTCTAGAATCTGTACACATCCTCCACTCTTCATTCTTCTTCGGTGCTAATACCACTGGTACAGCATAGGGACTCAGACTCTCTCGAATCAACCCCTTCTACAATAACTCGTGTACTTGTCTGTTCAACTCTTCACTTTCTGCTGGTGTCATTCTGTGTGCTGCCTTGTTTGGCAAACTGGCTCTTGGAATTAAATCCATCTGATGACTGATCTTCCTTATCGGTGGTAGTCTATTAGGTACATTATCATATACAATATCCTGAAACTCATTCAATAAATTTTCAACCTCTACAGGTACATCCTCTGCTTCTTCTTTACCAACTTTTAGAATTAAAGTAAAACACACATGCTCATGCCTCATACCATCTAAGAATTTTCTTCCATCAACAAATATTATTCTTGCATTATCACATACATTTTCTTCGGTCTCCTTCAATGGCTTTAGCTTATGTCGCACTCCGTCCTTTGTCAGGGAATAGGTATTCACACGACCATCATGTACAACACATCTGTCAAACTGCCACGGTCTACCCAACAACATATGACATGCATCCATAGAGATGATATCACATAGTACCTCATCTTGGTACCCGCCGATCTTAAACTTTACTAGGCACTGTTCACTAACCATGACCTTGTGGTCATCCTGCACCCAGACAATCCGATATGGATGTGGGTGGTTTTGTCTCTTGAGCTTCAACTTTTGTCGCCATCTCTTCTGACACCAAATTGTCAGTGCTTCCACTATCGATAATCACATCACAGCATTTACCCTCACACTTATATCTAGTGCAAAACAGGCTCCTCCTTTGTTTAGGTTCGTTCTCACCACTCAGCAAGACTCTTTTGTTAATTAGCGTTTCTCCTCTTTCAGCATCTTCAGAATTTGATGATCTAGCATTTTCATCTACATGTGCAACTCTGGCTTGGCCTTCATTTCTCCTATCTATTCTGCCTTGGCGCTGAGGACATTCAAATGCCCTATGGCCTTCTTCTCCACACTGAAAACATGTTCCACGGAAGCCACCTCTTCCAGATCCTTGTCCTCTTCCTCTTCCTCTTTGATCTCTATTATTCTGATTCTAGAAGTGATTGGAATTATTTCCTCGCTAATTCTGACTGCTACTAGCCTCATCCTTCTTTTTCAGATCTTCATTTCGGCCACCATATGACCATCCACCAGATCGTCCACCGTGACCTCTTCCGTTTTGTCTGCTCTCAAACTTCTTGTTTAGCTTTTCTTCTACTTTTAGGGAAAACTAGTATGCCTATTCAATACTGTTCATTCAAACCAGATTCAGCTCCTCCTGAATGCTTGGCCTTAACCCATTAAGGTATCGGGAAACTTTCTCCTTATCAGCTTCCGCATGACCTGTTCTGATGAGAAGTCGATAGAACTCCTCTGTATACTCCTGAATGGATCTTCCTACTTGCTTCAAACTCTGCATTTTCTTCAGTAGGTCAAGCTCATAATCAACAGGAATGAACTATCGCTTCAATTTATCCACCATCCGATCTCATCTCGTGATTTTCTCCTTTCCCCTTCTATTTCACTCCAACTGAATTTCTTGCCACCAGATCTTCACATGACCTTTCAGTCTGGCCTTCGCAAATTTGACCCTATCAGGATCCTCAACATCTTCGTACTCAAAATATTCCTCACATTTATTGATCTAGTTGATCAATTCCTCTCGGTTAAGATTTTCAGAAAATGTAAGAACCTCAATCTTAGGTCTTTTCCCAATCTTAGAAATTGCCCGAAAAAGTCTTTCTTCCTCCTGGTTCACAATTTCAACTTCTCCTTCTTGATATTCTTCTTTGGCTTCATCCTCGCTTTCATCTCTGACATTAAGATTCATTCTTCTCCGAATCTCTTCTCGCAATGCTCGCACTTGTCTCTGCATCTCTCTAACCTCAGGTGTCACAGCACCAGCTCTTCCGCCACGTTCTCTTCGTTGAGATATTTTCGCGATGCGCGCTGAAACCCTAACCATGGTCCTGGTGCAAACTGCCTCACAGTCGATGATCTATTTACACACTCAAGAACTCTTGCTCTGATACCACTTGATGAAGGGTGCTCCCCTTAATACCACAAACACTTAACAAAAATAGAGAAACAACAACAATAATATGCAAGAATAGAAAATTGGCTTCTTATTATCTCCACAAATGTGAAATTACAAACTTTCAGAATTACAATATGCAAAGCCACATGGGCATTCCCTTACAATATTCTGTAGGACAAAGCCTCGAGTCAATACTCAGATCTACTACCCAGAACTATTCTCAACTACCTAAGACAATAATACAGCCTTCCTTATATAGGCAATTTTCCACCGCCTGGAAAGGTTTCAGAATTTTAGCCAATAAGGCAGACCAAACTTAGAATTATTTTATTTTACATTTTATTACATCATAGTCAGCTCAAGATAACCTTTGAAACCCGAACAAAAATTTTGAAGAAAATTATTTTTCATCATTTCAGGTGGCCCAACTTCCGAAGACCATAAGTCATCACCAGTTGACCCGATCGGCTATTATAACCCTATTTTGGAAACACCACGAAGCGCTCTACAGGCTTGATCAGCGCAAGCAGCCATCACCTAAATTTTTGACCTCATCTGAGGCCTCTAAAGCCTTCAAAACTGAGTTCAAAGTTTCTGTACCCTACTGCCAATACCAAAAATCTTCAATATCTTCCAATATACACTTGATTTGGCAATGAAACTTTACTGGCAGACTTATATGACCAAAATGAACCTCCAAAAAAGAAATCAGATCATTCTGAGCATATACGAAAATTACCAAAAATGATAACTTTCCATAAATAGCAGCTCTGCACAAAATAGCCCTTATTGAATATAAAAAATAAAAATAGAAATAATTTTTTTTTTTGGGTGATGCAAGATTGCTCTTACACCCAAGATGCTCCTGCATCAGACACCCAGGATAATTTGAGAAGTGACCCTGTCACGACTCAGGTGTGCAGAGGAAAACCAAGATGACTAACCTCCTCCTTTGTCAGCCATGATGAATCTTCAACAGGTCATCCTTTCCACTTGACCAGATATTCTTCATATGTCCTGTTCTTTGTGCTTCTGCTAACACGACTGTCGAGTATATCTTTGATCTCCTTAGTGTCTGAACTAGTTGTTTGAATACTCCACTGTGCTGCTGTGATCTCATCTTCAACACCTCCTTCATGATACTCTGTCAGATCTAAAATGTTAAACACTGGCAAAATATTTAGCTCAGTAGGCAATTCTACCTCATATGCGTTTCTTGAATCATGTTTCTTCAGTATCCTACATGGTCCAAACTTCTTCATTTTTAGCTTGTTATATGTACCAACTAGAAACCTCTCCTTCCGCAAATGAACCATGACTTCATCACCAACCTGAAATTCTTTATACCTCTTTTTCTCATCTGCCTTAGCCTTATACCATGCATTCATCTTGGTAATATGCTTCCTCACCTCCTCATGGATGTTCTTCAAGTGTTCTGCAAAATCCTCAGCTTCAGCACTACTTATTTCCCCTTTATCGATCTTTCTCAATTCAGATGCATTTCTTAGACTACTTCCATATACAATCTGGAATGGTGATTTACCAGTGCTCCTATTCATAGAATTATTGTAGGCAAATTCTGCCTGTGGTAAAATCAAATCCCATCCTGTTGGCTTATCTCTAACCAAACATCTTAGCAAATTTCTCAAACTCCTATTCACCACCTCTGTCTATCCATCAGTCTGTGGATGATGTGATGAACTGAACTTGAAATCTGTCTTCAACTTCTTCCACAATGTACGCCAGAAATATCCAACAAACTTAGTGTCCCGATCTGAAACTATGGTCTTTGGCAAACCATGAAGTCTCACTACTTCTCTAAAAAATAATTCTGCTGCATGAATAGCATCATTAGTCTTCTTGTAGGGAATGAAATGTGCCATCTTCAAAAATCTGTCAACTACTACAAAAATTAAATCATGTCCCCGCTGTGTCCTTGGTAAACCAAGAACAAAGTCCATACTGATATCCTTCCAAGGCTTCTCTGGTATAGGTAATGGCTGATACAACCCTGTATTCTACTTCACTCCTTTCGCCATCTGACATACTCTGCAACTCTGTACAAACTTCTTCACATCTTGCTGCAATTGTGGCCAATAATAATTTTCACTAACCAAAGCAAGGGTTTTATCACGACCAAAATGTCCTGCCAATCCTCCACTATGCTTCTCCTTGATGAGATTCTCTCTCATAGAACTTCGTGGAATGCACAACTGACTCCCTCTAAATAGCATATCATCCTGGATGATGAAATCCAACCATTTCGTCCTATCTAGAATAACAGGTTCTGTACAAGCTTTCCAAGCTTCACCAAAATTAAGATCCTCTGGATACAAATTCTTGAACTCTTTGAACCCAACCACCTCAATCTGCATCTCTGTCAGCAATAGTTGCCTTCTGCTAAGAGCATCCGCAACCCTGTTAGACTTTCCACTTCTGTGTTTCAAAATAAATGTATAACTCTGCAAAAACTCAACCTATTTCAAATGCCTCTGATTCAACTTTCCTTGACTATTCAAATATTGCAAAGCTTGATGATCAATATACAAAACAAACTCCTTAGGAAGCAGATAATGTCTCCACTTCTTTAATGCTTGAACTATAGCATAAAATTCCTAATCATAAAAAAAATATTTCCTCTTGGCATCATTTAACTTCTCACTGAAATAAGCAACAGGTTTACCTTCTTGGCTCATAACAGCTCCTATTGCAGTACCACTAGCATCACAATCTACTTGAAACACCTTATTAAAATTTGGAAGTGCTAAAACAGGTTGTTCTGTAACTTTGTGTTTCAACAATTGAAAACTCTTTTCTGCCCCATTAGTCCACTTAAACTCTTTTCTATCCCCTCTCATTGTTTCAGTCAAGGGTCCACAAATACTACTAAAATTTCTGATAAACTTTCTGTAAAAGCTAGCTAGACCATGAAAAGATCTTACCTCGGTAGCACTCCTTGGAGTAGGCCATTCAAGGATAGCTTGTACCTTCTTTGGGTCCATTTTTAGACCTTCTGCTGAAACTACAAATCCCAAATACACTAACTCTTTCTTCACAAAACTGCACTTCTTCAAATTAATCAACAATTTCTCATCTCTCAACTTCTCAAACACCATACGAATATGCATTATATGTTCCTCCAATGTCTTGCTAAAAATCAAAATATCATGTAGGTAAACAATGACAAACTTACCCAAAAATTCTTTCAGAACCTCGTTCATGAGCCGCATGAAAGTGCTCGGTGCATTGGTTAGCCCAAAAGGCATGACCAACCACTCATACAGTCCTTCCTTTGTCTTGAAGGCAGTCTTCCATTCATCTCCTTCTCTGATCCAAATCTGGTGATATCCACTCTTCAGATCTATCTTTGAGAAATACACAGCTCCACTCAAACAATCCATAATATCATCCATTCGTGGCAATGAAAACCTATACTTGATTGTGATCTTGTTTATTGCTCTAGAATCTGTACACATCCTCCACTCTCCATTCTTCTTCGGTGCTAATACCGCTGGTACAACACAAGGACTCAAACTCTCTCGAATCAACCCCTTCTACAATAACTCGTGTACTTGTCTGTTCAACTCTTCACTTTCTACTGGTGTCATTCTGTGTGCTGCCTTGTTTGGAAAACTGGCTCCTGGAATCAAATCCATCTGATGACTGATCTTCCTTACCGGTGGTAGTCCATCAGGTACATTATCAGATACAATATCGTGAAACTCATTCAACAAATCTGCAACCTTTACAGGTACATCCTCTGCTTCTTCTTTACCAACTTTTGGAATTAAAGCAAAACACACATGCTCATACCTCATACCATCTAAGAATTTTCTTCCATCAACAAATGTTATTCTTGCATTACCACATACCTTTTCTTCGGTCTCCTTCAATGGCTTTAGCTTATGTCGCACTCCGTCCTTTGTCAAGGAATAGGTATTCGCATGACCATCGTGTACAGCACATCTGTCAAACTACCACGGTCTACCCAACAACATATGACATGCATCCATGGAGATGATATCACATAGTACCTCATCTTGGTACCCGCCGATCTTGAACTTTACCAGACACTTTTCACTAACCATGAGCTGGTGGTCATCCTGCACCCAGGCAATCCGATATGGATGTGGGTGTTTTTGTCTCTTGAGCTTCAACTTTGTCACCATCTCTTCTGACACCAAATTGTCAGTGGTTCCACTATCGATAATCACATCACAGCATTTACCCTCACACTTGCATTTAGTACGAAATAGGCTCCTCCTTTGTTCAAGTTCGTTCTCACCACTTAGCAAGACTCTTCTGTTAATTAGCATTTCTCCTCTTTCAGCATCTTCAGAATTTGATGATCTAGCATCTTCATCTACATGTGCAACTTTGGCCTAGCCTTCATTTCTCCTATTTGTTCTGCCTTGGTCCTGAGGACATTCAAATGCCCTATGGCCTTCTTCTCCACAGTGAAAACATGTTCCACGGAAGCCACCTCTTCCAGATCCTTGTCCTCTTCCTCTTCCTCTCTGATCTCTATTATTCTGATCCTGGAAGTGATTGGAATTATTTCTAAGCTGATTCTGACTGCTACTAGCGTCATCCTTCTTTTTCGGATCTTCATTTCGGCCACCATATGACCATCCACTAGATTGTCCACCGCGACCTCTTCCATTTTGTCTGCTCTCAAACTTCTTGTTCAGCTTTTCCTCTACTTTTAGGGAAAACTGGTATGCCTCTTCAATATTGTTCATTCGAACCAGATTTAGCTCCTCCTAAATGCTTGGCCTTAACCCATTAAGGTATCGGGCAACTTTCTCCTTATCAGCTTCCACATGGCCTGTTCTGATGAGAAGTCGATAGAACTCCTCTGTATACTCCTGAACAGATCTTCCTGCTTGCTTCAAACTCTGCATTTTCTTCAGTAGGTCAAGCTCATAATCGACATGAATGAACTGTCACTTCAATTTATCCACCATCCGATCCCATCTCGTGATTTTCTCCTTTCCCCTTCTATTTCGCTCCAATTGAATTTCTTACCACCAGATCTTCGCATGACCTTTCAGTCTAGCCTTCGCAAATTTGACCCTATCAGGATCCTCAACATCTTCGTACTCAAAATATTCCTCACATTCATTGATCTAGTCGATCAATTCTTCTTGGTTAAGATTTCTAGAAAATGTAGGAACTTCAATCTTAGGTCTTTTCCCAATCTTAGAAATTGCCTGAAAAAGTCTTTCTTCCTCCTGGTTCACAATTTCAGCTTCTCCTTCTTGATATTCTTCTTCGGCTTCATCCTCGCTTTCATCTCTGACATTAAGATTCATTCCTTTGTGAATCTCTTCTTGCAATGCTCGCACTTGTCTCTACAGCTCTCTAACCTCAGGTGTCACAGCACTAGCTCTTCCGCCACGTTCTCTTCGTGGAGGCATTTTCGCGATGCACGCTGAAACCCTAACCACGGTCCTGGTGCAAACTGCCTCACAGTTGGCGATCTATTTACACACTCAAGAACTCCTGCTCTGATACCACTTGATGAAGGGTGCTCCCCTTAATACCACAAACACTTAAGAGAAATAGAGAAACAACAATAATAATATGCAAGAACAGAAAATTGGCTTCTTATTATCTCCACAAATGTGGAATTACAAACTTTCAGAATTATAATATGCAAAGCCACATGGGCATTCCCTTACAATATTCTGTAGGACAAAGCCTTGAGTCAATACTCAGATCTACTACCCAGAACTATTCTCAACTGCCTAAGACAATAATACAACCTTCCTTATATAGGCAATTTTCCACTGTCTGGAAAGGTTCCAGAATTTTAGCCAATAAGGCCGACCAAACTTAGAATTATTTTATTTTACATTTTATTACATCATAGTCGGCTCAAGATAACCTTTGAAACCCGAACAGAAATTTTGAAGAAATTTATTTTCTGCCATTTCAGGTGGCCCAACTTCCGAAGACCATAAGTCATCACCAGTTGACTCGATCGGCTATTATAACCTTATTTTGGAAACGCCACGAAGTGCTCTACAGGCTTGACCGGCGCAAGCGGTCGTCACCCAAATTTTTAACCTCATTCGGGGCCTCTAAAGCCTTCAAAACTAAGTTCAAAGTTTCTGTACCCTACTGCCAATACCAAAAATCTTCAATATCTTCCAATATACACTTTATCTGGTAATGAAACTTTACTGGCAGACTTATATGACCAAAATGAGCCTCCAAGAAAGAAATCAGATCATTCTGAGCACATACAAAAATTACCAAAAATGATAACTTTCCATAAACAACAGCTCTGCACAAAATAGCCCTTATTGAATTAAAAAAAAAAAAAAAATAGAAATATTTTTTTTTTTTGGGTGATGCAAGATTGCTCTTACACCCAGGATGCTCCTACATCAGTATGAATGTGCAGTTTCCCTACACGTATGCGCAGAAAGTTTTATTTTTCTGTGCAAACATTGCTAGTTTCTACGCATTGGTGTGTCGAAACTGCGCATTCATTCCACGCCTCAAAACAAAAAAATTCCTAATCTAATCTACCATTCAATCTATCCTAAACATACTAAAATTCTACTCTAACATGCATCAAATCATGAAATTACCAAGGAGGATCGAGTCACTTACCAGTTCCCCTAAATCGGGTGGTTGCTGGAAGCGTCTGACTCTCTCAAAGCGGTGATCTGACAATGGGAATGACATCCTGGCGGCTCTTCTCTTCTCTCTCTCACGCTCTGATCTCCCAATGACAAGTGTGCACAATGAGTCTATTGTGGATCCTAAGCCCTATTTATAGCCTGTGGATCCTATGTGCTTGGTGTGTGGACCCTATCTCTCATTTTTCTTCCATTTCACCTCATTTTCACCCACCTTTTCATTTGTTTCTTTCGTGAGATTGATTAATTAAAATAACAAAAATAAAATAAAAGAAAAAAACAAAAACAAAATCAACAACAAATTATTAATCAATCTCTTGAGGGGGTATGCTTACGTCATTTTAGACATTGTCTGGGGTAGGGGCAAAATACTTGCAATTTTTTTTGAAACAATGTGGCACACACATTATTTCAAAGAGGGGCAAAATGTATACACCTAAAAATGACTTCATTAATTAATTAAATATTTATTATTTAATTACTATTGACTTGATAAATTAATTGAATATTTATTATTTAATTAATAATTAGTCTTTTATTTATTAAATAAATTATTCAATTTATTTAGTGAATTCACTATAGTCTATTCTTCTATCCTAAGTCTTCTAATTAGTCTTATTAAAGTGATTTAATTAAATACACAATCACCTAAATATGACTAAGTTTCCTAGTCCACCTCACCTACCTAGTCACCTGACACATCACTTTGGCTAAGATAAATAATTATTATTAATTATTTATTTACAATTATCCTCACCCACACATGTCCTATTCTTAAGGGCTATGTGGCCTCATAGGACTTAGTCTCAGGACCACTTGTCCTCTCAACAACCAAGTCAAGAGACATTCCCTATTCCTAAAGGGCTTCTCAAGCCACCTCTAAGGGTCAAAGGTGACTCATAGGACACTTGTGTAAAGAGTCCTCATGAGGAAAATGTCTCTCCCTCTTTCTCTCTTTGGTCTTTGTGAGACACTTGACATGTGTCTTTCCCTTCCACCTTCTTCTTCTCCATGTCAATGTGAGGGGAAAATCATCCCTATTCTTCCTCTCACATTCCAACTACATCCCCTTTTCTCTCAACTTCTTCAACCAAGTCAATGCTAGCCCTAGGATCTTTCACCTTTCATTTTCAACCGTAGGATTGTGCCACCTAGGCCTAGATCCTCGAAAACTCTATAAAAGGAGCCACATTTCCCATTTGAGAGCTAATAGGTATTTTTGATAATAGGGCATTCAAGCATTCAAGCAATCAAGCATCTAAGCATTTTAAGAGCAATCAAGCATCCATACTATCACCATTTCATTTGCATTCCATCCATTAGTTTGCATAAGCTATTGTGCACTCATTTCATTCAATCTCCACACTTTGGTAGCATCTTAGGAGAAGGCTTCATTTGGAAATCTGAGAGCTCAACATTTTTAAGAAATCAAAGCTAGGAGGACAATGGAGACAAGCTACATGGTAGGTGAAGGTAATTAAATTAGTTTCATCATTTCATAGTTACTTTGCATTCTTCATTGTGTTTGCATTAGATAGATTCATTGGCTTTAATAGTTAATTTATCATTTCTAGTTGTTAGACATCTAATTTGCATACACCAGCATTACATTCACGATCATAATTAATTGCACAAGTCAGCCTCAACAAGAAACTAAAACAAAGAACTTGGTAAGCAAGGATAACTGAGCGCTAGGAAGAGATAATCGAGTGCCAGGGAATTAACCAACCAAAGCGGTTAACAAAGGAAATTGAGCAACTATCGAGCCAACTTGGTCAAATAAAAAATTAAGCAACACAGGAAAACACAAAGTTGTTTTTGGTGACACAGGATTGCCAAGGACCTGAGATGCTCTTGCATCAGACACCTAGGGTTATTTGAAATGATTATTTGAATCATGCAGCAAATACAATCCGCGCTGAATCCAACTCAGATTGTGAAATCCATGAACTATCTTCAATCGGTCTATTCTTCCACTTTACCAGATATTCCATATACTATTTTCCTCTTGTACTTCTGCCAACTCTGTGTTCCAAAATCTACTCAACTTCTTCTATCTGTTTCTTAGGATAATCATTCAGTATTGTCATTTCTTCATTTGACTCATGGTACTCATACAAATCATCAATATTGAATATAGTTGATATATTCATGTCATCAGGTAACTCAATCTCATAAGCATTTTCACTGTCAAATTTTTTCAAAATCTTGCAAGGACCAAACTTCTTCATTTTCAGCTTCCCATATGTTCCAACAGGAAATCTGTCTTTCTTCAAATGAACCATTACTTCATCACCAACTGCAAAAGTCTTATGTCTTCTGTTAGAAATTGCAATTGAAGCAATTGTTGTATTTTCATTGATGTCAAACCTCAACTGGTAAGACTGTTGCTATTTAAGAAAGTACTATATCTATTTGATTGTTGCTAAGGGGAAAGGCAAGGTTGGTAACAATAGCACCTAAGGAAAGGTTGAGTTATCTTGACACTTCAATGAGTACTTGATTATGTGGCACAGTGATAAGATAATGTATTGTTTATCTGAGTATGAATGAGGACTAAAATGGTAGGCTTAACCGAGAAAAAGTGAAGAAATCTAGTTTAAGTCGAGTAATGTTAGTGTCGACCGAGCTAGTATATGCCGAGTAAATTCAGTGTTGATCGAACATCAGTATTAGCCGAGGAAATAGTTTTCAAGGTGACCGAGCTTTCTAAAGAAGACCGAGGAGTTGAACACAGTATTGATTGAGTGTCAGTATTTTACATTTGAGGAAGAATTCAGATTTCCAGCCGACATAGTTAAATTCTTGGATTATGTAAAACATGTTGACTTTATTTATTGATTGTATGAAAGCATTTAATGCACTGTAAAATGTTTTACTATAAATCTATTAAGAGATTTGAGATATTTCTAGAAGGATAGCCGAAGAACATAAAGTAGGAAGGATTCGATGAATCTGACCTAACCCTAAGATCTACGAAGGAGATTAAGCGGTAAAAGATGTATTGACCTAATTGAGGAAGTATTAAGGAAACCTAAGCTAGAGGTTGAAGAAGAAAGGGTGTTGGAAGTGTTGTTGATGTTATTAACTGTACAAGCAGAGAAGGCTGAAGGATAAGTGTTGTGATTGCTTGAAGAGAGTTTCAAGCAGATCAGTGATGAAGATGGTAAAGGTTCACAATCAGTAAGCTAGCATATGTGTATGGAATTGGATCTGATATTTGCAAAGTGAGTTGTATATTTTTTAGATCAATACTACTGCTACTTTCTAACCATTGTATCAATCAAAATCCTTTTAACAGAGGTTGACCTAACAGTCATTTTTATAAATCCTTTGAACAAGGTTGCATTCTAATGGAGTGTATGTAAGTCCTATAACAAGGTTCACTTTTAACAGAGTGGTTTAAATCCTTTAACCGGGTCACACTTGACAATGTGTTTGTAACCTTTGACAGGGTTGGCTTTTCACCGAGCTCACTTCAGAAGAGCGAACATAATAGTAACATGTTACAAAGTATTTTTTTCTAAATTGGGTTTCCACTATAAATCCTAGTGTTGATACTTGTGTGAATGTTTTGGTTTGAACATTTTTGTGTTTTACAAGTTAGATACTATTGGATAAGTGGATTGCACTATTATATGTTTCTGTTATGCAATCAGTAATGACCGAGTAGCTGTTGGTTATTAGATCTGATTTGTTGAAGAGTTTCAAAGTTTATTTTTATACATCCAGACCTAAGAACAACTGAGTCACCCCCCCTCTCTGTTGTTCTAAATCATATTAACATTTTCTTGATATATCAGCTCTGTCTTTGTATTTTTTATTACTTTTATCCAAGTTATGTTTCACATCTTCATGCAATATCTTCATGTACTCATCAAACTTCACTCCTTCAACACTTCTCTTCGCTTCATTAGCAATATTCCTCAAATCTGATATACCTCTTAGTTGCATTCTATTTACAATCTCAAAAGGTGTTTTTCCAATACTCATGTTCACTGAATTATTGTATGCAAACTCTGCTTGTGCCAACACAGAATCACAACTACTCAGTGTGTCTCCAACTAGACATCTTAAAAGATTTCCCAAGCTTCTATTCACAACTTATGTATGTCCATCAATCTGTGGGTGAAATGTAGAACTATATTTCAACTCGGTGCCAAACTTTCTCCAGAGGGTCTTCCAAAAGTATCCAACAAATTTACTGTCTTGGTCAGAGATGTCGCTCCTCGGTAATTCATGCAATATAACAATTTCCTTAAAGAAAATATCTTCTATATGTACTGCATCTGATATCTTTTTACAGGGTACAAAATGTACCATCTTAGAAAATCTATCCACAACAATAAATATAGAATCATTACCTCTTACTATCTTCGGTAAGACAAGAACAAAATCCATACTGATATCAATCCAAGGTTTCCGAGGAACAAAAATCAGTATATACAATCCAGTATTCTGACTTACTCCTTTTGCAACTTGAAAAATTCCATAACTTTTCACAAATTTCTGAACATCCTTATACAATTGTGGCCAAAAGTATTTCTCTTTAAGCAAATTCAATGTCTTGTCAACACCTAAGTGTCCAGCCAAACCACTACTATGTTTCTCCTTTATCAAATTAGTTCTCATTAATCCTCTCGGTATACATAACTGAATACCTTTAAACAACATGCCTCCTAAAATGAAATATTCTTCCCATTTAGTACTCAGTTGATCTTGAATAGGTGCTTTGCACTTTCTCCATGACTCAAAAAAATTAGGATCAAATTTATATGAATCTCTAATGTCATCAAAACCAATAACTTTAATTTTCATCTTGGTCATCAAAGATCTTCTTCTACTCAATGCATCAGCAACTCGGATAGTGACTCCACTCTTATGCTTTATCACAAATGCATAACTCTGCAAATACTTAACCCGTTTCATATGTCTTTGATTCAACTTATTCTAACTACCCAAATACTGTAAAGCTTTATGATCGGTATACAACACAAATTCACTTGGTATCAAATAATGTCTCCATTTCTTCATGGCTTGAACAATAGCATAGAATTCTTGATCATACACATAATATTTCCTTTTGGTGTCATTCAACTTTTTACTAAAGAAAGCAACAGGTTTACCCTCTTGACTCAACACAGCTCCTATTGCACTACCACTTGCATCACATTCTACTTGAAATACCTTATTGAAATCAGGCAATGCTAACACAGGTAATTCAGGAACCTTCTACTTCAAAGTCTCAAAACTTTTATCAACTCCATGTGTCCACTTGAATTCTCTTTTATCTCCTCTCATAGTCTCAGTCATAGCATTACAAATTGAACTGAAATTCCTAATGAACTTTCAGTAAAAACTAGCCAAACCATGAAATGATCTTACCTCGCTAACATTCTGATGTAGGAGCATCTTGGGTCCTTGGCAATCCTATGTCACTAAAAAGAATTTGAAGTTTGTCTGTGTTGCTCAGTTCCTGCTTTGACCGAGTTGGTTGGTAGTTGGTCAGTTTCCTTTGGTTACCAAGGATGGTCAGTTATCTCTTGGGCGATCGGTTGTTTCACTAGCACTTGGTGATTCTTGTCTATTACTCGTTCATCCTTGCTTACCGAGTAGTTTATTTTGAATTTTTGTTGAGGCCGGCTTGTGCATTTATTTTGGGTCATAGATTTAATGTTGATATCCATCATTAAGAAGTGTGTGGTCCCAAATCTGACTGTTCCTTCCATTGATTGTGGATCTAAAGGTTGACTCAGTTCAGTAGCCTCTTGTATAAATGTAGTTGTTTGGTTAGAGTTTAGGGAGTCAGTTTTGATAGAAGATAGAAGAGATTAGATTGAAGATTTTTGATAGATCCTCGCATGTTTGAGGACTTCTGTAATTCATTGTAATATCAGGTCGTAACTAGGAAGGCCTTACAACTCGGCATGTATGATTCTAATTAATGAAAATATATAAAAGTCTCTGCATTCTCTCTCCCTCTTGTTGTTGTGTTGCTTCTGCATGTTGTTGAGCAGGCTGGTTCATTAGGGTGTGCCATAGTTTGGCCCCTCTTGACCTCTAACTTGTGTTAGGTGGTATCAGAGCAAGGTGATATCTTGATCTAGGTCTACGGATTTAGGTTTTTAGGTTCCTCTTGAAGCCCTAGTTGATTGTTGTAGGGTAGCAGATTGTGATCTGACCTGCAATTACAGAGGGTTGTCAAGATGGTTTGTGGGAGGTGAGATGCAGATCTAAGTTTGGTAGATATGTTATGGCAGATTGCTACTAGGTTAGAAGCCATTGAAATAGCCCAAAGAAGAGGCAACCATCTTGAAGATGTTAGTGATGATGAAGTTGAGGAAGAATAGGCGAATGTAGAACCTACACCTTTGATGGATCAAGGTGAAGAAAGATTTTTTAAGGCTTTGACAAGTTTGAAGTCGACATGACATTTCAATCTTGAGTATGGTGGAAAATTAGATTCTGATGAATTGGTGGATTGGATCACCGAGATGGAAAAGTATTTTGAATATGATAACATTCCTGAAGATAAAAAAGTGAAGATTGCAAGCACAAAATTGAAAAGCCATGCATCCTTATGGTGGGAACATTTGCAGCTGGATAGAAAAAGGAATGGCAAAGAAAAAATTAAGGTATGGAACAAGATGGTGAATAAATTGAAAGGAAAATTATTACCTTGTGATTATCAGATTAACCTAGTTCGGTGAATGCAAAGTCTGAGGCAGAAAGATAACTTGGTAAAGGAATATACTGAGGAATTCTATAGATTGGATATCAGATCTAGACATGATGAAGATGATGTACAAAGAATTTCTAGATACCTAAATGGTTTGAGAGTTTCCATCCAAGAGGAGATCAACTTGGTTAAATTGGAGAACATTGAAGAGACTCATCAATTTGCATTGAAAGCTGAGGAGAAATTGAACAAGAGACATGAGTAGAGACAGAGAGGAAGAGGTGGTAGATTCCCTAGAGGAAGAGGTAGATCTAATGGTGAAAATGGTAGATCTGAACTGGAAAAGACAAATTTGGACAAAGGAAAGACCGAGTGGAAAGGTGAAAGTTCATCTAGAGGTAGAGGCAGTAACTACTGAGGTGGTTATAGAAGAGGAATTTTATGAGGAACTTGTTACATTTGTGGAGAAGAAGAACATAGATCATTTGAATGTACACATGCAAGTAAGAAGGTTGGCAGAAGTAGAAATGCTTTGGTGCAAGAAGAGTCACCGAATTAACCTAAGAAGGAAAATAATTTGATGGTAAGAAGAGCATTGTGGAATGAAAGCAAAAAGGAAGATCTGGTAAGGAAAAGTTTGTTCAAGACTAGATGTAGAGTTTCTGATAAAGTTTGGAAGGTAATCATTGACAGTGGTAGCTCGGAGAATCTAGCATCTGAGGAAATGGTCACAAATTTGTAGTTGGAAAGATTGGAACATCTGAAACCCTATCAAATTTCATGGATCAAAGATGAGCACACACTCTTGGTAAGTGAACAATGTTATGTGAATTTTAAAATTGGAAAGTACTCTGATAAGGTGTTGTGTGATATCATGCCTATGGATTGTTGTCATAGTTTCTTGGGTAGACCTTGGCAATATGAGACATGCTATATATGATGGGAGATTGCATAAGTATACTATTGTGGTTGATGGAAAGAAACAAATCTTGTTATCATTGATGGAAGAACCTATTAGTAATATTGCACATTTGTGAAATTTTCCTTGATGGAAGGAAGAAAGTTTGTGAAAGATTTGAAAAGGAATGACGTATGTTTTACTGTGATTCCTAACAAACTGAGTAAGAAAATAGAGGATAATGTTCCTGAGGAGATTGATAAGTTTCTCACCAAGTATAGTGAAATCATTTTT
This sequence comes from Chamaecyparis obtusa, assembly GCA_027943335.1. Classification (NCBI taxonomy): domain Eukaryota; kingdom Viridiplantae; phylum Streptophyta; class Pinopsida; order Cupressales; family Cupressaceae; genus Chamaecyparis; species Chamaecyparis obtusa. The sequence goes on from BSBK01006848.1 coordinate 4,168,592, forward strand.
GATAATGTACGTGATGGTTTGCCACCAAAAAAAAGCATTGATCATTGTATGGATCTAATCTCTGGAGCTATTTTACCAAATAAGGCACCTCATCGGTTAACACCTATCGAGAATCAGGAATTGAACCGACAGATTCAAGATTTGCTGGAGAAAGGTTTGATCAGAGAAATTTTGAGTCCCTGTGCAATACCTATTGTATTGGCACCTAAGAAAAATGGAGAATGGAGAATGTGTACTGATTCTAGAGCAATCAATAAGATAATAGTGAAGTATAAGTTTCCTATACCGAGAATGGATGATATAATGGACAGTTTGACTAGAGCAAAGTATTTCACAAAGATTGATTTGAAAAGTGGGTGTCATCATATCAAAATCAGAGAAGGTGATGAATGGAAGACTGCTTTCAAGACAAAAGAAGGTTTGTATGAGTGGTTGGTTATGCCTTTTGGTTTAACTAATGCACCGAGTACTTTTATGAGGTTGATGAATGAAGTTTTGAAGAAATTTTTAGGTAAGTTTGTGATTGTATATCTTGATGACATTCTGATATTCAGTAAGACCATAGAAGAACATTTATTGTATGTTAGAAAAGTTTTTCAGAGATTGAAAGAGGAAAAGTTGCTGATAAATCTTAAAAAGTGTTCATTCATGAAAGAGGAGATTGTCTATTTGGGATTTGTGATCTCAACTGATGGTTTGAAGATGGATCCTGAAAAGGTTAAAGCTATTTTGAATTGGCCTACACCTATGAATGCTAGTGAGGTAAGATCATTTCATGGTTTGGCAAGTTTTTACCGAAAGTTCATAAGGAATTTCAATTCAATTTGTAATGCTATGACTGAGACTATGAGAGGAGACAAAAGGGAATTCAAGTGGACACATGGAGATAATATAAGTTTTGAGACTCTAAAGTAGAAGGTTGTTGAATTACCTATTTTGGATTTGCCTAATTTCAGTAAGGTATTTCAAGTGGAATGTGATGCAAGTGGAAGTGCAATTGGAGCTGTGTTGAATCAAGAAGGTAAACTTGTTGCTTTCTTTAGTGAAAAGTTGAATGATGCTAGAAGAAAATATTATGTGTATGATCAAGAATTCTATGCTATTGTTCAAGCACTAAAGAAATGGAGACATTATTTGATACCGAGTGAATTTGTGTTGTATAATGATCATAAGGCTTTATAGTATTTGGGTAGTCAGAATAGGTTGAATCAGAGACATATGAAATGGGTTGAGTATTTGCAGAGTTACACATTTGTGATAAAGCATAAGAGTGGAGTCACTAACCGAGTTGCTGATGCATTGAGTAGAAGAAGATTTTTGATGATCGAGATGAAAATTGAAGTTCTTGGTTTTGATGAGATGAAAGATTTGTATGAAAGTGATCTTGATTTTTCTGAGCCATGGAGAAAGTATAGAGCACCTATTCAAGATCAACAAGATACTAAATGGGATGAATATTTTATTCAGGAAGGTATGTTGTTTAAAGGTATTCAGTTATGTATACTAATAGTAGTGGTTTGGCTAGACATTTTGGTATTGATAAAACATGGAATTTGCTTAAGGAGAAGTACTTTTGGCCGCACTTGTATAAAGATGTTCAAAAATTTGTGAAAAGTTATGGAATTTGTCAAGTAGAAAAAGGAGTAAGTCAGAATACTAGATTGTACACACCGATTGTTGTACCTGAGAAACCTTGGATTGACATCAGTATGGATTTTGTTCTTGGATTACCGAAGACAGTAAGAGGTAATGATTTTATATTTGTTGTGGTAGATAGATTTTCTAAGATGGCACATTTTATACCTTGTAGAAAGACATCAGATGCAGTACATGTAGCAGATCTTTTCTTTAAGGAAATTGTCAGATTGCATGGATTACCGAGGAGTATTATCTCTGATCGAAATAGTAAGTTTGTTGGATACTTTTGGAAGACCCTTTGGAAGAAATTTGGCACTGAGTTGAAATATAGTTCTACATTTCACCCACAAACCAATGGACAAACTGAAGTTGTGAACAAAAGTTTGGGAAATCTTTTGAGATGTTTAGTTGGAGACACACCGAGTAATTGTGATTCTGTGTTGGAACAATTAGAGTTTGCATACAATAATTCAGTGAATAGGAGTGCAGAAAAAGAACCATTTGAGATTGTGAGTGGCATATAACTAAGAGGTATATCTAATTTGAGAGACATTGCTGATGAAAGTAAGAGAAGTGCTGAAGGAGTGAAATTTGCTGAGTACATGAGGACATTGCATGAAGATGTGAAGCTGAAGCTGGAAGACAGTAATCAGAAATACAAAGATAGAGTTGATAGATCAAGGAGACATAAAATTTTTGATGTTGGTGATGAAGTGTTGGTTCATTTGAAGAAAGGTTGATTTCCTGTTGGAACATATGGAAAGTTGAAGATGAAAAAGTTTGGACCTTGCAAAATTCTGAGGGAATTTGACAGTGGAAATGCATATGAGATTGAGTTACCTGATGACATGGACATATCACCTATTTTCAACATTAATGATTTGTATCAGCATCATGAACCTAATGAAGAAATGATAGTACTGACAGAATATCCTAAGAAGCAGAATGAAGAACTTGAGCAGATTCTGAATCAAAGAGTTGGCAAGAGTATAAGAGGAAAACAATATATGGAATATTTGGTAAAGTGGAAGAATAGACCGATGGAAGATAGTTCATAGATTTCATAGTCTGAGTTGGATGTAGATCAGATCATACCTACCAAATGATTCAGAGAATCATTTCAAAATAACCCCAGGTGTCTAATGTAGGAGCATCTCGGGTCCTTGGCAGTCCCGTGTCACCAAAAAGAATTTGAAGTTTGTCTATGTTGCTTGGTTCTTGCTTTGACTGAGTTGGTCGGTTTCCTTTGGTTATTGAGGATGGTCAGTTGTTTCACTTTCGCTTGACGATGCTTATCTATTACTCGATCATCCTTGCTTACCGAGTAGTTTATTTTAAATTTCTATTGAAGCTGACTTGTGCATTTATTTTGGGTCATGGATTTAATATTGATATCCATCATTGGGAAGTGTGTGGTCCCAAATTTGACCATTCCTTCCATTGATTGTGGTTCTAAAGGCTGACTCAGTTTGGTATCCTCTTGTATAAATGTAGTTGTTTGGTTAGAGTTTAGGGAGTCAATTTTGATAGAAGATAGAAGATATTAGATTGAAGATTTCTAATAGATCCTCACATGTTTGAGGACTTTTGTAATTCATTGTAATATCATGCCATAAATGGGAAGGCCTTACAGCTCGGCATGTATGATTCTAATTGATGAAAATATATAAAAGTCTCTGCATTCTCTCTCCCTCTTATTGTTGTGTTGCTTCCACATGTTACTGAGCAAGCTAGTTCATTAGGGTGTGCCATTGTTTGGCCCCTCTTGACCTCTACCTTGCATCACATTGTCAGGTGTAGGCCAATTCAAAATAGCTTCAACCTTTTCAGGATCCATTTTCAAACCATCAATTGAAATCACAAATCCCAAATACACAATCTCCTCTTGCATGAAAGAACACTTTTTCAGATTTATCAGCAACTTTTCTTCTTTCAACCTCTACAATACTTGCTTAACATGCAGGAAATGTTCTTTTATGGTCTTACTAAATATCAGAATATCATCTAGGTATACAATCACAAATTTACCTAAAAATTTCTTCAAAAATTCATTCATCAATCTCATAAAAGTACTCAGTGCATTAGTTAAACCAAAAGTCATAACCAACCACTCATAAAAACCTTCTTTTGTCTTAAAAGTACTCTTCCACTCATCACCTTCTCTAATTCTGATATGATGATACCCACTTTTCAAATCAATTTTGGTAAAATACTTTTCTCTAATCAAACTGTCCATTATGTCATCCATTCTTAGTATAGGAAACCTATATTTCACTGTTATCTTGTTGATTACTGTGGAATTTGTACACATTCTCCATTCTCCATTCTTCTTAGGTGCCAATATAGCTGGTACTGCACAAGGACTCAAAATTTCTCAGATCAAACCTTTCTATAAAAATTCTTGAATTTGTCGATTCAATTCTTGATTTTCAGTAGGTGTCAACTGATGTGATGCCTTATTCGGTAAACTAGCTTCAGGGATTAGATCCATGCAATGATCAATGCTTCTCTTCGATAGAAAACCATTAGGTACATTATCAGAAATGATCTCTTTGTACTCGATGAGTAACTTATCAATCTCTTTAGGTATGTTATCTTATGTTTTCTTACTCAGTTTGTTAGGAATCACAACAAAACATACATCATTCTTCTTCAAATCCTTAACAAAATTTTTTCCTTCCATCAAGCAAACTTTTGCAGATGTACAAACACTACTAACAATTTTTTCAATCAAAGGTAACAATATTTTTCTTCTCCCATTAGCCCAAATAGTATATTTATGCAATCTTCCATCATATATAGCATGTTTATCATATTGCCATGGTCTACCCAACAAAATATGACAACAATCCATAGGCATGATATCACATAACACCTTATCATAGTACTTTCCAATTTTCAATTCACATAACATTGCTCACTTACCAAGAGTGTATGCTCATCCTTGATCCATAAAATTTGGTAGGGCTTCGGGTGTTCCAACCTTTTCAACAACAACTTTGTAACCATTTGATCAAATGTTAAGTTCTCTAAGATTCCACTATCAATGATTACCTTCCATGCTTCATCAGAAAATCTAAATCTAGTCTTGAACAAATGTTTCCTCACCGGATCTTCCTTATTACTTTCACTCCAAAGTTCTCTCCTTATCATCAAGTTCTTTTCCTTCTCAAGTTCATTCGGTGACTCTTCTTGCATCAAAGCATTTCTACTGCTACTGACCTTCTTACTTGCATATGTACACTCAAATGATTTATGTCATTCTCCATAATTGTAACAAGTTCCTTGGAAACCACCTCTATTATAACCACCTTGGTAGTTATTGCTTCTTCCTCTAGATGAACTTTCACCTTTCCACTTAGTCTTGCCTTTATCCAGATTTGTCTTTTCTGGTTTAGATCTATTTTTTTCACCATAAGATCTACCTCTTCCTCTAGGGAATCTACCACATCTACATCTTTGTCTTTGCTCATGTCTTTTGTTCAATTTCTCCTAAGCTTTCAAGGCAAATTGATAAGCTTCTTCAATGTTCTCCAACTTAACCAAACTGATTTCTTCTTGGATGGAAACTCTTAACTCATTCACATACCTAGCGATTCTTTCCACATCATCTTCATCATATCCATATCTAATATCCAATCTATAGAATTTCTCAGTATAATCTTTTACCAAGCTATCTATCTGCCTCAAACTTTGCATTTGCCTAACTAGGTTAATTTGATGATCACAAGGTAAAAACTTTCCTTTCAACTTATTTACCATCTTATTCCATACCTTAATTTTGTCTTTTCCTTTCCTCTTTTTGTCCAATTGCAGATGTTCCTGTGTGTGTGAAAATTATACCTAGCTGTGGACACAACACTTTAGTAAAACATTAGAGGTTAGCAAAATCAAAATCTGCAGATAAATGAAACTAAGCTAACCAGGTGATTTACTGCCTTCTAGTAGGTGTGAGTATGTATTCTTAGATTAGACCGAGATCAATGACAATGCAACACCTAAACGAAGGATTTAATGCTAAAAGATGAATGTAGAATTAATGCAGATTAATCTATATTTTTGTATTTTCTATGCAATTAGGATGAAAAACTGTATGAATCTAAGCTAGAATTGATTGAAAATGATATGCAAATTTAATTTAAGAATGATATGAATTGATATGAAAATATATGCAAAGCTATGAAAAACTATGAATTGATCTCACAAAGTCACCCGTTGTAAAAGCTTGATTCTTCGTATGTAATTTCACCAGAATAATTGTGCAAATTCGAGAGATATCTTTGTGAAGAGATGAGCCTTGTTTTTATAGAAATCCAGGGTTTGATGATGCATTGAGAAAAGCCATAAATCACTCTTGATAAATTCAGGTTGATTTTTGAGTTAACAAGAAATTAAGAATAAATAAACTCATAAAATCATGCAAAAGTAGTTTTTATATCAAAATAGAGTTTAGTTCTCTTTTTCAACTCACCATCAGATGTTGAGTTTAGAAAGTTAACAAATTGAAATTGAAAATTGAATTAAAGTTAACCGCTTTTCTGATTGTGCATGATTTAATATGAATTAATTTAAAAATAAAGTGATTTATTCTCCACTTAACTGATTTTGAATTAAAACAATTAATTTATGGGTTAATCAATTATTTAATCAAACTTTATTCTAATTAAATCATTAAATTTGACAACTTTGATTTTACATGAATTAAATAAATATTCAATTGATTGTTTGTAGGAATTTTGATTTATTGTCAAAATAAAAATAATATTAATTAGGAATAAATGCAATTAAATCTAATTAAATAATTAAGTGGCAGAATTAAATTAATTAATTAAATATTCATCATATTCAATTAATCAACTTTAGGATAAATAATGATATTTATCGCCAAATAATATTCAATTAAAGATAATTATGATAAATTAGGAATATTCAAGGAATATTCCCCGATGTAGAATTAAGATAATCAATTAGATTTTTGATAAACTGATGTGTAGATGTGCCTTAGGTTAAGAATTTGATGTTGATTTTGATCGATTTGACGATGTAGGAGGTTAATGAACCTATAGCCCATTTTTGGGGTATTACATTTTGCCCCTCTTTGAATCACTGTGTGAAGCGTAGTGGTTCAAAGAATAGTCTGCGTCTGATGTTGAAACTGATTTGAAAGATAAATCGATTCTGAGACAGAAACTGATTAAAAGATTAGAAAAAGCTGATTCAGGTCTTGGTTGAGCAAGAATTGTGATGATGTCAACTATAGCAACAATGAACTGGTGATTACAAAAAAGTATCAAAATGCCTGATTCTGAACCTTATGATTATGAAGAAGTGAGTGACTTGATTCCAGACCTGATTGTCCAAAGGAATCATAATGGTATCACATTTGAACCCTTCAGTTACGAAGAACCAAGAAAATAACACTAATGAACTGATGGTTACGAAAAGCTGATACAGTTTACAAGATTGATTAGGATACCAGATTGATATGGATCTCGATGAATCTGATATGCCCCAAGCGATGAGGTCTTTTGATGAATCAGTAACTAGACGTGGTTGTTGTCTTGATTACTAAGGAAAGATTTGATTTACAGATTTGATTGATATGCAATACCATGCCCCCTTCGGGATGAAAATCAAAATATGACAAGAAAAGTTAGTGTTAAATGGTTTGGAAGCATGTTAATCAATTGGAGAAGTGGTTATACACGTCTGAGAACACATTCTGCATCGTTTAGAGGTCCTAGAGATCAAGTTTGACTAGGTTTGACCATGAGTTGACCATGGGTGACCAAGTTAAAATTTTGATAACTTTTGATGTAAGATAATCAGTTAAGTTGAATTTTGGATTTCTGTGATGATTGAAGGTTGATTATGCAAGAAGTTGACAATATAAATGATTTTAGATTTTGATTTTGATCCCAAAAATGGATTCTACTTATTGTTTCGTTGGAGGGACCTTCATACAATGGTCAGTCCTTGTGTCATGTTTAGCATAGTTTTGAAGAATCGTTTGAGTGTTCAAGCAATTTATGAGATCATGCAAAGTGCAAAATGACATGCAGAATGAAATGCAACCTAAGACCTAGGACCTAGTCACTGATCATGTGTCGGTCATTTTCATCATTGAATCTTTATTAGGTAATTGGATAAATCAATACAACATCCACTAGTTAGGAAACTATGAATATTGATTTGTATGCGTAAGAATCAATACAACGCCCACTGGCTAGACAACCATGGACATATGAATATTGATTTTGTTTTCAAAATATCAGATTAGATATAAGCACCAAGGCACAAACATCAGGATGACCTAAATATCATGTCCATTTTGATATAGCAATTTGTATAAGCATCAAAACATAGATGTCGTGATGACCAGAAGACACCTTGCAGAACAAACACATCAAGCAGTCAAGAGATCATTCTAAATCTAGTGTGAATTACCTGTAGTGACCCTTTATCATTCACCTCCTTAGGCAAAATTGTGTTTCACGGTAGGAGAAAGAACTTACTCAAAAAGATAATAGTTAGATCAAACTTCCTTGAATTTTCTGGGTATCAATGGTTGAGGTACTCATGGCCATCCAATAAGAGATGGAGGCTCTTACAGACGGACACCATTTAAATCCAAAATTTCCCAAGTTGTTAGATTTTCACATACAAGCAGAAGACAAAGAAATGATTATGCCCCCAGTCATCACTCTCTAAATCATGTAAAGGACATCATTGAAGAGCTCAAAGGGACACAATATGCAAAAATCTCAATGCGAATCAATAAGCATACAAGAAGATAAAATCATGTAAAAGCATAGATTGTTTTCAATTTGTGTTGATGTTTGATTTCGTTGTTGTAGATGCACAATCTTTTCTGGAGAGGAGATAGATTGACTGACTCAGATGTAGCTTCAAAGGACTTTGAATGGATATGACTCGTCTGAGATATTGAGGACTGTAGGATATGACTTTGATTGCCCCCAAGTTTGAACATTGATATGATACAGACGTTTGAGCCGATTGGTGCATAGATCGACTTTATTAAAAATAGGAATACAGAAACAAACCAAAAGATATGTATAAACTAAAGCAGGACTGAAAACTGGGAAAGACCAAGATTGTGCTGATAGATGTAGCGTTTTGAAAAAGTGGCACCTGTTTGTCAGGTTTTCACCATCTTGGCAGAGATTCTATTTTTGCTACCAAGGCGCCTGTTTCCAGATTTTCACCAAGGCACTTTTTCTTTTTCTCATTTTTTTGTATTTTTCATTTTTTTCAATTTTTTTGTACTTTTGATTTTGATTTTGATTTTTTTGTGATACATCAAGGTGCCTATTTGCTAGGTTTTCACCAGGATGATCATTTTTTTAGGACTTTTTCTGATTTTTATAATTTTTTTACAAGACATTTTTGAATACTGAATGCCTTAGGCTTAGAATTTCTTCAGATGGAGAACATTGATTGGTTCTCAGAGTTGTTCTCATTCAGTCATTGAGAGTTGATAGGCTCTAGAGACAAAACTAGCAGTGATTACAAAGGGACACAACTAGTTGGGTTCAAACTTCCCCTTGCGTTCTCTATGTGATTGATTTTTAGGATTCTCTCTCAAGACTAGATCGCCAACTTGAAATTCTCTATGTCTGACTTTCTTGTTGTAACCTCTAGACATTCTCTTCTGATATACTCTGAGATAATCATACGCTGCTCATCTGTGCTCATCTAGTAGTTCAAGTTTTTGCAACCTAGCCACTTTGTAGTCATCATCAGTTACTAGACCATGCATTCTAATTCTTAGTGATGAGATTTCAACCTCAATAAGCAATACCACTTTAGACCCATAAACTAAAGCGAATGGTATAGCCCCAGTGGGTGTTTTGATACTTGTTCTGTAGGCCCAAAGAGCTGGATTGATCATGAGATGCTAGTCTCTTCTTGTTTTATTAACTGTTCGGTGCAAGATTTGCAATAGATTTTTGTTTGAAGCCTCTGCTTGTCCATTCCCTTGAGGATAGTAGATTGATGACCAATGTTGTGTAATCTTGAATTTGGCACATAGATCATCTAAGTCTATGTTCTTGAATTTTCCACCATTATCTGTGACTATAGAATGTGGAATACCATACCGACATATGATGTAGTTCAAGATGAACATTGAAATTTGTTTGCCGGTTGCTTGAGTCAAAGGGACTGTTTCTACCCATTTTGTAAAATAGTCTATAGCTGTAATAATATGGGTATGTCCATTAGAAGAATGATGATGTATGGCTCCTATAAGATCAAATGCCCATTGGTGAAAAGGCCATTGTGTAGTAAAGGGAATTAGATCTCTCCATGGGGCATGAATTAAGTTACCATGTACTTGACACTTTTGACAATTCATAGCAAACTTGATTGCCTCTTTTTCCATTTAAGACCAATAGTACCCAGACCTAATAATTTTTTGAGCTAGTGTTAAACCGTTCGAATGTGAGCCACATATACCTTCATGGACTTCCTCTAATGCACATTGAGACTCTTCCCATTCTAAACATCTAAGGAGTGTACCATCTAGACCTTGTTTGTACAAATCATGATCAATGATGACATACTGAGATGCATTTCAGATAAGGTATCATTTCTCATGGTGGTTGAAGGTATTGGGAATGATTTGATCTTGGAGATAGGAGAAAAGGTTTTTGTATCAAGATGAATCATGACCAACAACAGTGCAGATCATGCGGGTTTCAGGGGAATCATATGCGGGATAAGATAGTGCTTCCACCAGGAACTCGTAGCGTAGTTCATGTTTGGGCTATTGTAATAAAGTAGAGAGTGTTGCCATAGCATCAACAACCCTGTTCTCCATTCTAGGAATTTATTCAAAGGTGATAGCTATGAAATATTTCTTTAGATCATCTACCCTTCTCTTGTATGGGATTATCTTTCCATCTTTTGTTTGATACACATCATTGACTTGGTGTATTACAAGTTATGAGTCTCCATGAATGTGTAGTTCTATCACCCTCCACTTAATTGCTATCTTCATACCATTAAGGATAGCTTCATATTCAACAATATTGTTTGTACAAGGGAACTTGATTATGAATGCTTTAGGGATTGAGTATCCTTGGGGTGTAATAAATAATATGCCTGCTCCAGATCCGTTCTATGTATAGGAGTAATCAAAGAATAACTGCCATGCTCTAGAACAAAGATTCATGATAGAGGAATCTAGGAATTCCATTTGCATTTGTGTATCATCAAACAATGATGCATCAGCTAGTTGATTAGCAATGACTTGACCCTTAATAGCTTTTCTTTCAACATATTCAATGTCAAATTCACTTAGTAGCATTACCCATTTAGCTTATCTACTTGTGAGGGCAGCTTGGCTTAGTAGGTACTTTAGTGAGTCAATCTTAGCTACCAAATGTGTGGTATGAGCTAACATGTAGTGTCCCAATTTTTGTGATGCAAAGATCACAGCTAGACAAGCTTTCTCAATCATTGAATAGTTCTTCTCATATGCTACCAATGTTCTACTGATATAGTATATAGCTCTTTCCTTCTTGTTCTCATCATGTTGTGCTAGTAATGCCCCTAGTGATGTATCTGTGGCAGAGACATATAAGATCAATGGCTTCACTTGTATAGGAGGCATCAAAATAGGAGGATTTGATAGATATTTCTTGATATGGTTAAAGTTCTTTTCACATTCCTCATTCCATGCAAAGGTCACACCTTTATGTAATGTCTTTGTGAAAGGTTGTGATATGTCTGCTAGCTAAGATATGAAGTGTTTAATAGATTGTACTCTCCCTTGTAATGTTCTCATTTGACTGATATTCTTGGGAGGTTGCATCTCCATGATAGCTTTGAACTTAGCTAGATCGATTTCAATACCTTTCCTTGAAATAATGTAGCCTAAGAGCTTTCCAGAAGTGACACCAAAAGCACACTTCTTAGGGTTTAGTCTGAGACTAAACTTCTCCATTTGATCTAGTATTTTGCTCAAATCATTTAGATGTTCAGATCTTATCATAGATTTTGCCAAAGTATCATCAACATAATCCTCCATAGTTTGATGCATCATGTCATGAAAGATAGATGATGTAGCTCTTTGATATGTAGCACCAACATTCTTAAGCCCAAATGGCATGACATTCCAACAAAAGGTACCCCACACACATGTGAAAGCAGTTTTCTCTTGATCTTCTGGAGCAATTTTTATCTGGTTGTATCCAAAAAAACCATCCATCAAAGAATACATCTCAAAGCCCGCAGTCATGTCCACTATCATATCAATATTAGGTAATGGAAAATCATCCTTAGGGCTTTCTTTGTTTACATCTCTGAAATTTGTGCACACTCTGATTAGTTTATCTAGTTTAGAAATAGGTACAATATTAGAGATCTATTCAACATAGTCAATAACATGGATGAATCTGGCTTTTAGTAGTTTCTCTAATTTAGCTTTGGCCAAGAGTGCAACATGTGGATGCATCTTTCTTAATTTTTTCTTAATAGGTTTGACCCCTGGAGCTATAGATAAATGGTGCATTATAAGATTAGGATCCAACCCTAGCATATCTAAATATTTCCATGCAAAGTTGATCTTCTTTTCTATTAAGAATATGGTAAATTTTTTCTTTTCTTCATCTGATAAGGATTGTGCTACATGGATCAACTATGGTTCTTCTGTTGTTCCCAAGTTGATAGATTGAGTGGGCTCAATTAGAACTGGAGATTTGTCCTATAAATGACTCGGAAGTGTTGGCATTAAGCAGAATTGCCACTAGTGACAACACTTATTTGCATTCTGGATATAAACCGAGCAGACAGTGCAAACCGAGCAGACAGTGCAAACCGAGCAGATAGTGCAAACCGAGCAGACAGTGCAAACCGAGCAGATAGTGCAAACTGAGCAGACAGTGCAAACCGAGCAGACAGTGCAAACCGAGTAGACAGTGCAAACCGAGCAGACAGTGGAAACCGAGCAAGTTAGTACAAACCGATCAGGACAATGTAAACCGAGTAACATCATGTCTACCGAGTCACCAGTACTTACCAAGTTCAAAACCTACCGAGTGATCAGTATGAACCGTGCCTTCACTTCTACCGAGTGCATGACGATGCTGAGTAATGCAGTGGACGCCGAGTATCAGAAAGTCACCGAGTCAGTTTGAAGGAACCGAGTAACCATACTTGGGCCGACTTAGTAGCACTTATGTTTATTTGTCAAGCCGACTGTGTAATTGTAATTGTAATTAATTGTTTAAGACTTGTATATAAACAATGTTGTAAAAATAAAAAGATGTAATGAAATGTATGAAGTAGTATATATGTGAAAGAGAAAGAAAGGCAGAAATAAGCGAATTACAGAAGGCTTCAGAAGTATAAGGTACAGCAAAGACAAATTCATCACAGAAGGTGATCAGTACATCAGTGAATCTCAATCAGCAATCCAGTTGCAAAGCAGAGATCTACTGTTTCATTCTAACAGGTGAATCAGTACTAAATCCTTTAACCGGGTAGACTTAACAGTCTTTGTAAAAATCTCTTTACCGAGTGCATACTTCATTGTATGTTTGTAAATCCTTTAACAGGGTGGATTTAGCAATCCTTATTGCTCCTAACAGGGCAGATCATCAGAAGTGATCAAATTGTAAGCCTTAACCGGCCAACTTTATTCTGCAGTATTAAAGCTTTGTGGGTTTCATCCCCACCCCAGTTTTACTTTCTTTTGGAAGGTTTCTGGGTAACCAAATCTATGTGTCATTATTGTGAATGCTTTTAAGTTTCATGCTTTCTGTATGCAAAGGTTAAAAAGTAAATTTCATGTTAAAATTGTAAGAAAATTTGGAGTTACTGATTCACCCCTCCCCTCTCAGTAACTCGGTTAATTCCTGAATATTTCCAACAATTGGTATCAGAGCTGCATTGGTTCTCAAGACAAAGCTTAACTAGCTTGAGCAAAGATCTAGGACAATGGAGGTATTCAAACTAAACAAGGTGATTGAAAATGAAAAGCTAGATCTGGAAATGGCCATAGCTAAACTCAAAGAAGCAAAAGAACATCTTTCCCAATCCCTAAGAAGAAGGAAGGAACTTGCAAATTAGATGAATGATCAGAATTACATTGAAGAAAAGATTGAAGATCTTCTTCCCTCAAATAACTCAGATGAAGCAAACAATGCTATCAAAGAACTCCTAGAAAAGAATGGGTCTCTGCAGGAAGAAGTGAGAAAATTGAAAAGAGAACAAGAACTACACTCTACAAGATTCTGTGAGATCT